>JAOPUL010004099.1:27152540-27164602 GCA_027564515.1 Octopus rubescens
TACACCATGTTCCAGTCTGATTTGGCTTGGTTTCTACGGCTGGATGCCCTTCCTAACGCCAACCACATTACAGTGTGCGCTGGGTGCTTTTAACGTGCCACCGGCACCGGACTCTCGACACGTAGCACCAACACGAGTGCTTTTCCCGTGGCACCACACAGGCGATTGATAGACAGACGGACATATAGAGCAGGGACGGACGAGGCAGACGAGACCTATAGATCGGAGGCAGAGACATAAACACCGGCAACAAATAGGCTGGGGAGGGGCAGACATAAGGACCGAGGTGGGGGGAGAGAACAGACAGTCATAAGGGCCGGATGATACATGTAGTCCGACAAGTGGACATAAGGACCAGGAGCTGTTAGACGGACAGACAGACATGTAGACCAGGAATGGATGAGATATATAGATCGGGGGCAGGCGGACATATAGACCGGGGACAAACGGACATAGGGACCGGGGCATACAGACAGTACAGAGTACATACATTGGCCCGGACCCTCTTTGTAGAGCGGTGGTGGGAAAACCTCCATACAGCAATGCAGAGTAGGAACTCACATCTGAGGACACATACAGCGTAGTAGAGAGGGAACTAGCATCTGAGGACACATACAGCGAGGTAGAGTGGGAACTCGCACTTAAGAACACCTTCAGCGAGGTTCTCGCATGACACAGCAAAGACGAAAAGACAAGCTTAGTCTCAAACACAGACCTATCCCAAACTTGAGCATCGTACTTTGCATCTCTTTGGCGCCTTGATTTGACAGAAAGGCTTCGCTCTCCCGACTCGGCCGCTTGATAGCAACATGGGCACCTCGATGTGGCCGCTTCTTAGCAACACGACTCTTGATGCGGCCGCTTCTTAGTAACACGACTCTCGATGCGGCCGCTACTTAGCAACTGAACTCTCGATGCGGCCGCTTCTTAGCAACATGACTCTCGATGCAGCCGCTTCTTAGCAGCAGGACTCTCGATGTGGCCGCCTCATAGCAACAAGACTTTGTCGATGCTGCCGCCTCATAGCAACAAGACTTTGTCGATGTTGCCGCTTCATAGCAACAAGGCTTTCTCAATGCGACCGTTACTTAGCAACAAGACTCGATGCGGCCGCTTCTTAGCAACAGGACTCTCGGTAAGGCCGCTTCTTAGCCGCAGAACTCTCTAAAGCGGTCGCTTCTTAGCCTCAGGACTTTCGACCCGGCAGCTTCTTCGTAACAGGACTCTCAATGCGGCCGCTTCACAGCAACAGGACTCTCGATGCGGCTGCTTCATAGCCACAGGACTCTCGACCCAGCCGCTTCTTCGCAATAGGGTTCAATGTGACCATCGGGCTCTCGATGCGGCCGCTTCTTAGCAACATGACTCTCGATGCGGCCGCTTCTTGGTACCAAGACTCTAATCTTGACTCAGCCCCAGGACTGACTCTCGATGCAACTGCTTCTTAGCAACAGGACTCTCGAACTCAGCCTCCTTTCTTAGCCACAGGACTCACTTCTTAGCAACAAGACTCTCGATGCGGCCGCTTCATAGCAACGGGACTCTCGATGCAGTCGCTTCTTCACAACAGGTCTCAACGCGACCGTCAGATTCTCCATGCGGGCGCTTCTTAGCAACATGCCTCTACAGTACTGCCTCCTTTTGCAACAAACTCGGCGTAGCGCCGCCTCAGTTTTTAATGGCTGCTTAACAGCAGGACAATTGACCGGCCCCTGCTTGCAACGTACTCGATGCGGCCACTTCTGCTTTCTTGCAACAAAACTCAACTCGGCCACCTCTTGCAACAAACTCTCAACAAGGATGCAGCAAAACTCTTGACCGGCCACCTCTTGCTACAAAACTCTCAACTTGGCCACTACCGCTTTTAGCATCGGCACTCACGGCACTGCCGCCTCTTGCAACAAACTCTCGGCGCAGCGCTGCCTTAGCTTTTAATGACCGCTGCTTGGGAAACTCATTTTTGAGGATGCAACATACTCTCGAACTCTCGACGCCGCCACATCCACTTTTAGTTTCTTGCAGCAGAACTCTCGGTGCATCGCTGCCTTAAGGGCACAAGACTCTCGGTGCAGGCGGGTCTTCTCTAATACAGCAAGGCGCCAAGCATCACGGTCCCCCGTCATTTCATCTGAAAGATTCAGCGTTCTGAGATCTTCCTTCAGTACTTCGTCCCATGTTTTCCTGGGTCTCCCTCTTCCCCGGGTTCTATCCACTTTAAGTGATCGACACTTTTTTATGGGACTATCGACCTCCATCCTCATCAAATGGCCAAACGAGCGCAGTCTTCTCTCTTGCACACTGCCTCTAATTCCTCTTATGCTCAGTTTCTCTCTTAGTTCACTGACACTCTTTGGTACCTGTGTACTCACATTATCCAGCCTCATTTCTTTATAGCCTTCGCATGTCCTCTATATTTAGGGCCCATGTCTCACTTCCATGCAGAATTGCCGTTCGAATATATGCGTCATACAGTCTTCCTTTTACACACAGAGAGGCCTTTCGTTCCTAACAGATGTAAGGGCTCTCTGAATTTTTTCCAACCTATTCTTATTCTAACCAGTACACTATCTGTACATCTTCCCCCACTGCTAATCCTGTCCACTACCTCTAAAGAGCCCCCAGAGTATTTGATAGACTTGATTTCATGGGTATCTGCAATTTTTATAGCTCTTGTGCATCTACCACATATGAACTCTCTTTTCCTTGATAATCTTCATTTATTCCACTACACCTCTTGTGTGTCCATAGCTTACACTGGGTACACCGTACGGAATTCCTGACTACGCCTTACCTACAGATCGAGCGTGTAGGGCCCTGTCCGTTCTCTTGCTTACTAGTACCCTAATCTTTGCTAAGTTAACCTTAAGGCTCTTAGCTTCCAGGTTTTGCTTCCACACTTGGAATTTCACTTCTAGCTCAGCTATAGGGTCTCCCACGATGGCAAGATCATCTGCATATAGTAATTCCCAAGGGGTGCCTGTCTTGAATTCCTCTGTTATGGCCTGGAGGACAATGATGAAGGGCAGGGGACTAAGAACTGGTCCTTGGTGAACCCCTATCTGTACACCAAATTCTTTGCTGTAATCGTGGTTGACTCTCACCTTACTGACACAGCTCTGTACATGGCCTGTACCACTTTCACCAGCCATTTTCCACTCCTAGCTGCCTTAGCGCCCACCAAATAACACAGCAGGGTACTCTATCAAAGGCTTTCTCAAGATCAACAAATGCCATGTATAAAGGTTTACTCTTGATTAGGTACTTCTCTTGAAGTTTCCTGACTATGAATATGGCATTAGTTGTGCTTCTTCCTGGGGCAAAGCCAAACTGCATTTCATCTGTTTAATTCTGCCCCTGATTAATCTGGCTATAACCCTCTCTGTAATTTTCATCCCCTGGTCCAGGAGTTTGATGCCTCTATAATTGTTTCTGTCTAAAGCATCTCCCTTACCCTTGTAACAGCTAACTATAATGCTGCTGCACCAGTTACTGGGTATCACATCTTCCTGAATAACCTGATTAAGTATGCAGATGACCAGCATATATCTACCTTACCAGATATTTTGAGCATCTCTGCAGTGATTCCAGATGGGCCGGGGGCTTTCCCAGTTTTCATATCTTTAATTGCCTTGTCTATCATACTGCCGTCCACTGGTATAGCTGGTCCCGCTGTTAGGTTCATGTCCGGGAGACTCCTTTCATTCCATTCATTCTCCACATTCAATAGCTTTGTATGACTCTTTCTTGTCCGCATCACTAAATGGAAGCCTACCATTATCCATCCACAAACATTTTTCTCCTACGATATCTCTATTCTCTCTGACACACTGTCCTGCAATCCAGAAAACCTCAAGTCTCTGATCTTCACACTGCTGTACCTTGGCGAACTTCTTCCTTTTTGCATCTGCTCTAGCTATATACACCTGTCGCCTAGCTTCCCTTTTAACTTTATGATATGATTCTTTGCTACCCCTTTTTTCCACTCTTTCCAGACTCATCTCTTCTCTTTTATGGCTCCATCTACATCACTGTTCCACCACCATGTCACCCTTGGTCTGGCAGAGGCATTGCTCCATCCACAGACTTGGTCTGTCACCTTTAGCAGATTGTTCCATAGGAATTTCCAGTTGCTCTCTACATCATATGTGTCTATCTCTTCCTCCTTCTCATCGAAGGCTTCATTAAAAACATTCCTAAACCTCTACCCATTTGATAGATCCTTTAGCTTCCACACTCTCCTTTTCATATCGGTTTGCATCTCCGAATCTTTCTGGCCCTAAGTCTGAGGTCACAAGCCACTAGCTTGTGTTGTGTTGTACATTCTTCCCCCGGGAAGGATTTTGCTTTTAGTAGCATACCCCTATCCCTGTGTCTGGTGAGGATATAGTTGATCTGGCTGGTGTGTCCCCCAGATTGATAAGTGATCAGATGGTTGTCTGGTTTCCTGTAGTTGGTGTTGGACACCAGTAAGCCATGAGCATCACAAAACTTCAGCAGCCTTGTCCCCACTTCATTTCCGGAGCCAAAGCCGTACCCTCCATGCACACCCTGGAAACCATCAGAGTACCTTCCACCATGTCCATACCCATGGACAAGTTATATGTGGATGATCCAATATTGTGCCTAGATATATGTCCATGGGTGGGGGATGTATATGCTCATGGGTGAGGGCATGATACAATATTGTGTCTGGATATATGTCAACAGGTGAGGAGGTAGATACATGGACGGGGTAGATACAGACATACACAGGCAGGTGATAGCCAGACGGTTGTACATAAACAGGCGATGTGCGCAAGTGCTAGAAACACTGGCATAATGGGGAGGGGGGCAGTTCCTAACCAAGCGTCATGCGCTCGCCCCAAGGGGTGTGAACAGATATATACACACTTACATACCCACCTAAGCAGGCGGCCTTCTCAAAGGGTGGGAAACTAATACATACAGAGGCAGGCGGGCTGAGCGCATGCGTTTGGTCCATCTTCACTCATGCATTGTGCGATAAAATATTTAAGTTCTCATGGAGAATAAAAGTTATTAAAGTTTTAGTGAGAGAGAATAAAGTTCTGAATTATTAATATTCATCGTGAGACAGGAATTAAATTCTAAATTATTATTATTATATCAAAGCAGAAGAACCAGAGGTCTGGGTCTGAAGGAAATATTTTAACAAAGATAATCACATGTTTTAAGTGGGTTGATAAGACCAAAATGAATGATGGAGATGAGGTAACTTAGCTTATTTCTCTGTGATCTGCTTGTTTCACCTTCAGAGCTCGAGTGAGCATGTGAAAATAATTTCTAACTTAAGTGTCTACAGACACTTGGTGATTGGTAGTCAGACAGACATATAGACCAGGGACGGACGAGACATATAGACAGGGGATAAACAAGACATATAGATCAGGGACAGATGGACATAAGGACCGTCAATAATAATAATAATAATAATAATAATAAAGATGATAATAATAATAACAATAATGACAACAACAATATGTGATTCTATGGAATATTATGCTAGTACATACAAAGAGCCACCATTTTAAACCAACTAGACATCATTATAGAATACAAGAAATCCAGGTTTTGTACATAAATGTCTGGAGCTTGCCTAAATAATATGTTGGTAAACAAGGTAGAAACTCTCTCTAAATATAAATGCATTGAGATTAAATGGTACAAATGTGAAGTATAGATGCAAGAATAGGCCCAGTCATTATAGGATGAGAAGGAGTTGTGAAGAGTGATACAGGAAAAAAAAATCAAAGAACTACTCGGAAGATCTTCAAAAGGTGAAATTCAGAAAATGGTACTTCCAGAAAGTGCAAATATTCTGCATGAAACTCTAAATTTAAGTAAAGGAAAGGAAGGCTTATTATGAAATCTATTCTACAATAAAGCAACAGAAAAGTTATGGTAGAGTATGTGGATTTTTAATGAAACTCTAATAATGATGATGACAATTAAGATGATGACAATCATGATTTTAATGATGATAATAATTATGAAGTATATTAAAATCGAGTAAAAGCTTAAGCAAAGACATTATCTGAAATATGTATCAAATGATAAATATTACCGTGATGTGTAATGCATTGTAAATGGACAGATTAAACAAATGACCTTTGTCTTTATCTCCCCATGGACATAACAAGAGAGATTAACTGAACATATTTTGACTTTAAATGGAGTCTTGTTCAGAAATCATGCACCCACTCTATCAATCCATAGAGAGCAATATAGCTTTTAATAATTAACAACCATAATATATTATGACTTTGCTAACTTGGTTAATCCAATTTGCGTACCAGTACTTTGTTGGCAATGTAGCCAATTTATTAATTGATTATGCACTAAACTGCACTTTGCATTATCTGAAATGTGTAAGTTATATCTATTGATAAAAAATACGAATTTTATCCATTACTGAAATAAGTAATATAATAATGTATGTGGACAAATATAAGCAAATGTCTTTTCTATCTCTCTCCATGGACAGAGAAAGAGAGATTATCCAGATTGGTTTCACCTCTATTGTAGTCTTCATCAAAGACCACATACCCATGCAAAATAGATAAAAAGATAAAGAAGACATTTGCTTACATGTAATATATTACATATTATAGTAATGACTATTTTTTTTTGTTTTTGTTTTTCATGCTTAGCTTAGACATCACTCACAAGTGAATATAACCGAGTTGCTTTTGCAAATTGTTTTAGGTACTAATGTAGTTGCAAGCAGACATTGACACTCCCAGTCCTTCCAATCTTGTTGGAACATCAAGGATGTGACAGATGGAGGGAAAGATAACTGCACCAACATTTAGCAGCTAGTACTCATTTTCAGCAGAGTAGATTGCTCAAGGACACAACATATCGGTCAGTCCCAGAATTGAATTCATGATCTTGTGATAGTGAACCTAATGCCCTTATCACTAGGCCATCATATTTACCTTAATACATCATTATATATATAAATTTCCAATTATGCAACATGCTGTTTTGTGCATGATTAATTAATCAATTAACAAGGACATTGTCAATTTTCTAAATACAATTTTCAACTCAATGCTTCTCAAATTTATAGATTTATAACCATTTTCAAGGATTGCTATTTCTGGATTCATTATTTTAAAGCCTTCTTGTAAAATAACAGGAAAAAGAAATTCCTCTATAAACTAATAAGATTGAGTTTTTACTATTATATTGTTAAATGCTTCAATAACATGTGTTTTGTTATAATTTGTCATGAATAATGTAGTATGATGTATGAACTTTCTGAAGCATCAGATCAGAAGTAGACAGTGGGAAAGTTGTAAATTATTGTATGAAAAAAAAAATTTTGACATTTTTCAATCAATTACTTCTAGGGATAAATAGGTTAGAATAAAGGATTATAAACTGATGACAGTAAAAAGCCATAAGTGCTCATTTTGGAACTAGCTCTCCTGGGGAACTTTGTGAGGCAGATGAATAAATTTGTTTCTTCAACAAAATAAAAAGCCTTCAATAAACCTTTGAAGTTTTCAGAAAGAAACTAGAATGAAGAAATATAAAATAGAACTAACCATTACAATGGCTAGATTATTATTGTAAATAGTTTTATTATTAAAATAACCTATTCATAGTCCATAGTTGTTTTGATGCTAACATTACTAGTTCTTCAGTAAATAGGATCAAGATGTGAGTTCATACAAGTGATCAATCATCTTTCTATGAAATAAAAATGGCTTTATAATTTAAATGAGAAGAGGAAATTTGCATGGCAGCAACGTATTTACAACTAAAATTACAGAAGGATAAGATAAATATGATTTACTGGAGGGATTAAGAAATGACCGGAATTTAAAGATCTTTGAAAATACAATTGAAACAAATGAAATTATAAGAATATGCAGTGAAAATGGATAGAGACGAATGAAGGAAATGTTATGAACTGTTTGCAGATAGCCAGATTAGTAACAAGTGAAATGTGACCAGAATATGTAATGAGAAAGAATGTTAAAATGTGTTGAAGCAGATGTTAGTCAGAGGAAAAGTAGGTCAGTATAATATGGACATGTGATAAGTATCAATACTAATAACCATATAAACAACTGGTAGATATTAGTTATGGATATGAAGAAAATAATGAAATGATCAGTAGTGGGAGGTCAGACAGAAAATATAATTTCAGAATGGAATGACAGAAATCTGAACACCATTGAAATTAATTTTACTATGGAATTATTATTATGGCCAGGTTCCAACCTGGGCCACAGCAACAAAGTCCACCCACCACACCTCTCAGTCCAACATCACTGATTTGAGGTCCTGGATACATTCCAGGCCAGTGTCTGCAATGAAGTTGTTAATGTAAATGTGATGATATTTTCCTCTTCTTACATCACCATGAAGTGGTTTCCACAAGATTAATGCCTTTATGGAGACCTGCCGAAAGTTAGCGAGATCAGGCAAAAATGGCTGCAACTATCTGGTCACTGCATGTGCCACCCTGACCTGGAGGCATCCAAATTAGTCTTACTAGGGAAAGAATTGAATAAAATGTTAATAGTGTAAACAAAAACTGTTTGAACATTAGAAATTATTCTGCCCCCAAATGTCATGAGGTCAGACAAAATCTTATCATAAGCCTTGCTTATTCTCAATTTAAATACTGATCCTTAACAATGCATAGGCAAGACCTATAATGAAATAATGCTTTCACATCTGCGATGGTGTAGGCTACATTTATAGACACCCCAAACTGCTTCAACAAAAAAACTCTCTTGACTGATTGGCATAGATTCATTCACCAAAACACTCCAACTTTTTTATCTGTAGATATATTGTTTCATCCCCATGCCTCTTCTACTGCAGTGACCTTTGTTCCTCAGAGCAGACAAGTCTCATACCATTTCCTCTCAATCTCTCCTTTCTCACTCATCTTCACACTTGTCTTCACTGCACCATGGCTTGCACCAACCACTACACACAGTCCTTCCTCCCTTCCTTCCCATAACATGAAGCTCTCTAGAATTCCCTCTTATATATGTTTTCTAGCAACTGTCAACTTGACCATTAACCACCCTGATTTCACTAGCTTTAGAAGGCCTATAGAAACCATGAGCAGAATGCCTTCCTCCAGATCAACCCAAGAAAATAAAAAACAATTAAGGATTGTGGATGATCCAATGAAATGAAAAATTAATTGAAAAAAAAGGCACAGTTAATTTGGGAGAAGACTTAGAAAGAAATATATTTCAGCAGAGATGGATATAAACTTAGTAAGATTCTGAAAATATTCTGTAATATTTATGGCTTGAATCTGAATTTAATCAATATATTTAAATGTAGACATTGTGCAAGCAGTCATTAGAAATATAGGAAAGAAAATCGCAAGGAAATAGAGTTAAAAACATTTTAAGAATTTTTTTCATTTTGTTTTTGGTAAAGTTAAGTTTTAAATTATTTTCTATTGGGTTGGAAAATAATGAAAAGAAATTACCATAATAGTAGCAAGGAAAATTCTTCCTCCAAATGTCATGAGGTCAGACAAAATTTTAATATAATGTAGTCTTGCTTGTATTGAAGTCAGATTCTTCTGGCCAGGTACTGAAAGACTTTGGTTTTGCCTCAAATAGTGGGTCAGTGTTCGCCGCACATCTTTCATTTTCATGTTTTCTAAAATTGTCCTTGGAACAAATCTGTTTAAACCAAATTCTTTTCTGAAAAATAAATAACAAATAAGAGTAGTTTGTAGGAAATTCTAAGAGGTTCATTAAAAGGATTTAGAAGAAGTAGCAATATTTATTATTTTATTGTTTTACTTCAAGTCAACCCTGATTGATTAGACCTATAATCAAATGTGTTCCAGTAATGACCATCTCTTCATGTTGGTTTTAAACTGTGTATTTAGGACTAGATTAACCTGCATATTCTTTTCTTATTTAAGATGTTAAAAGTCTGATTTTAAGGAGAGTTGCTGTTATTTCAAGCAGGTGGAATGATCCTGCCAAATCTCCTTTTTTTGGCTCACAATGTAGTATCTGAGTGAGATAGTTAGTGGCTTATTGCAAAAATATCACTTTAGTTACATACTTGCTTACTTAAGAGCATCATATCTGATTAATTCTGAACTCAGAGCTCAAACAGATAAGTGGATATTTAGTAGAATACTCAGTTGTTTTACAAGAGCAAATGTGATAAGAACTTTGAAGATAAGTATACACCTATCTTATTTTATATCAAAATAGCCTTTGGGTAAACTAGAAAAGTTAACTTAAATAACATTTTCTTTGCTCCTTTATTCACAAGAAAGGAAATACAAATTACTAAAATGTTTGCTTCTAAGTCCATCTTATGTAATAATGTTAGCTACTCTATTGATAAAGATTTCCTGAAGCATTTCTCAGATCAGCCATGGTTTTTTTTTTTTTCCATCAACTTTTCAGTCCATCAACATTGGAAATTTTCCTTGACTGCCATGGAATTAACTAAGAATAGTATGATGAAATGTTTTAAATTGTTGTAAATTAAACTAGCAATTGACTATTTGGATAACTCAATCTTATGTATTGGATGGGTTTTCTTCATTCAATTGGTATTTTAAAGCAAGACAGATTGGACTCAATATATAATTCTAAAGAGCACTTGTTTGATAATTGTCAATTCAGTCAAAACCTGGAACAGAGCTTTTCTTCTAAATATCTAATCTCAATAATCCTTTCTATACTGGGCACAAAGGCTTGAGATTTTGGGGGATGGGGATAGTCAATTCAATCGACCCGGTGTTCTAACCCTTTCAGTAATGTTGAAATGTTCTAACTATCTCTATATAATTGCTACATGTTCTCTTTCTCTCTCTCTCTCTCTTTAGCCACATGGTTTCAGGTTCAGTCCCACTGCAGGGTACCTTGGGCAAGTGCTTTTTACTATAGCCCTGGGTTAACCAAGCCCTTGTATATATATATGTGTGTGTGTGTGAGAGAGAGAGATAGAGAGAGAAAGAGAGAGAGCGAGAGAGAGAGAGAGCAAGAGAGAGAGAGTTACTGTTTCCTTGCCACCACATCATGTTAGTTGTAAGTGAATGTCACTGTCAACAAACTGTGACTTTGTGTGTGTGCGTGTGTGTGCGTGCACACGCAAGCATGGTTGTGTGTTAAGAAGTTTGTTTCTCAACCACATGGTTCTGGGTTCAGTCTCACTGTATGATATCTTTGGCAAATGAATTCTACTATAGCTTCAGGCCAACCAAAGCCTTGTGAGTGGATTTTGTTAGATGGAAACTGGAAGGCTGTATGTGTGTGTGTGTGTGTGTGTGTGTGTGTGTGTGTGTTTAAAAACACAATACATATTGAAGGGCGCAGCAGTGTCTGGCTGCAAGTACACATTGCTGATAATGCCCCAAAAGGTTGGAATACACCTAACGTTCTCACTTACTACTGGTGACTGCGAGTACATTTTTCAACTCCCTCTGAACATGTCTATAAGGATTCTATCTCAGACAAAAACCAGAGTAACTTGCCTGTCAATGGTTTATATACATCAAGTATGATAAAAAATGGCTATTATAATTTAATACTACTTCAGTTGTGTACACCAGATTATTAATAAACTAATATTTGTCAGAATTCCAATGTAGTGTAAAAAAAATCCATATTAGACATACAATGTACAGTTATTGAGATGTGAAAGATAATAACAGGCAATAAACAGACCCCCAATCATAGTGTATTGATATGGGATAACAAATAATGTTAGAATTGTATAACTGGCATAAAGAAGTGTACGACCAAGTATATAAAAATTGTATAAAGCGTAGCCAACATATTCTATAGATAAAGTTAGTTGAGGTAGACAGGTAAGTCATAAACTACTTGATGCCAGAGTTGAAGAATATATTGGACTTGTGTGATAAAAATAAACTCGTTTTATTTGAATGTGGCTTATCACACTATTCACCAACCAAAATTGGTGTAAGCAGCATGGCACTAATGTATTATTAACCCTTTAGTATTCAGATTACTCTGTCAAATGTAATACTTATTTATTCACATTGATTTGAATTAGTCATGCAT
>JAOPUL010004099.1:27164702-27179720 GCA_027564515.1 Octopus rubescens
ATCATCATCATCATCATCATCATCATCATCATCATCATCATCATCATCATCATCATCGTCATCATCATCAACATCATCATCATCGAGTACACCATCATCATCAATAACAATGCTGAAATATACTGAACCCTTCTTATTGATTGTTGTTCTCTTGCTAGTTTTAGATATGATATTATGCAAGTATCTAGAATAGCTGCGGAATACATCTTGTTAGTTATGGATTAGCTATGGATAGTAACGTTTGAGTTAGCAGCGGAATATGCGTGGGAGTACATCTAGAGGAACTGTGTGTAAGTAGTTATGTAATAGAACGTGTGATGGCTTTGAAACAATCCGCATGTAGCTGAGGAGGAATGTGTGTATATAGCTTTGATTGTTTCGGTATGTTTAGGATGTTGATGAGATAGCCATGGGATAGTCGTGGATCAAGAGCTTATGTGATAATAGCTACACAATATCGATTATATGTGGGCATAACATATGCTGGGAGATGAACACTATCATTTATATGTTATTTTTCTATCAATGGATTACGGCCAAACTGGGATATTATGTCGAAACAATGGACTCCAGTGTTGGTACGTATTCAATTGTCAGGAAAACTAAGTTATGGTGACGTAAATCAACACCGGAAGTAGACGAACACACACACACACACACACACACGATGGTCTTCTACGTAGTTTTTGTCCACGAAATTTTCTCACAGAGTTGGTCTGCCCGGGGTTATATAGTAAAAGACTATTGCTCATGTTGCCTCGCAATGGGACTGCATTTGAAAAGGTGTGGTTACAAAGCCAGCTTCTTAAACACATACCCATGCCTGCGACTAGTTTCTTAACTTACTAACCAAACCACACAGTGAACAAATGGTTACTTAAAGTCTCATCGATGTCGCTGTGGTATCAAATACAGTGCTTCAATAGCTAAGCGAACATGAAATGCGTGGAAGGTTAAATCGGCTGTCGCTGAGATATCACTGCAACAACGTGACCCGAAGTGACCAATGGAGTTTAAGTTCTTCCGGAAAGAAAAGAAGCCATCTTGTTTTTCGTCCAATTCTACTACATATGTCCGATGTGTTGGTCATTTCTTCTTGCGCTTAGAAAACCTAAAGTATTATGAGGAGATAAGGTAACCTGTTACTCAATGTGTGTGTGTGTGTTTGTTTGTTTGTTTGTGTGTATGTGTTTGTTTGTTTCGGGGTGTATGTGTGTGTATGTGTTTGTGTGTGTGTATGTGTGTGTGCTTTTGTGTGTATGTGTGCATGTGTGGGTGTGTGCCTGTGTTTGTATGTGGTTGTTTGTATGTACGCTTGTGTGTATGTGTATGTGTGTGTGTGTGTATGTGTGTGTGTGTGTGTGTTTGTGTGTGTTTGGGTGTTTGTGTGCGTTGTAGTATATTGTGTGATACATGTGTATTATGCAACGGTGGTTGCGACAGACGCATGTAATATACGACGGATATGTATCAGTGCCCCTGGTATATTCTTTTATTCTTTTACTTATTTCAGTTATTAGACTCCGGCCATGATGTGGCACCGCCTTGAAGAATTTTTAGTCGAACAAAACGACTCCAGTACTTATTTTTTAAAGCTTGGAACTTATTTATTGTTATTTATTGCCGAACCACTAAGTTAAGGGACGTAAACATACCAACACCGGTTGTCAAGCGGTGGTGGGGAACAAACACAGAGACAAACACACACACTCACGCACACGCGCACACACACGCACACACACACACACACACACACACACACACACATATATATATGTATATATATAC
Organism: Octopus rubescens; assembly: GCA_027564515.1. NCBI lineage: Eukaryota > Metazoa > Mollusca > Cephalopoda > Octopoda > Octopodidae > Octopus > Octopus rubescens. The sequence continues at coordinate 27,166,491 of JAOPUL010004099.1, forward strand.
ATATATATGATGCAATGAAAGAAAATTGTTGTATACAGTGCTCAGGTGCACTACAAGTAAAGAAAAACAAAAAGAAAGAAAGAGAGACATCAGGTGTACTGCTGGCGGATTTCAGGAAACATGTAAGCTATGAAGTATGTAGTGTCTCGACAGCTAACGACTGATGGGGCTAGTTTATTCTATGCTTCAACAATTCTGAGCGAGAAAAAAATGTTTCCGAAAGTCGTGGGTGCGGTGTTGTTTTTTGATTGTGTAAGCATGTCCGCGAGAGTTTGTCACATGGAATTCTGAGCTTCAATGTGTCCATGCCCAGGAAAGCAAGACGTTCAGAGTATGGTAAATGCCTGATGGCTGGTATTCGGTTTGTTGCACGTTTCTGAACAGTTTCCAGGAGAGTTATATGCTGAACAAGATAGGGATTTCAGACTGGTGATAAATATTCCAAGTGTGGACGTAACATTGTCTTAAACAGTTTTAAATAAAGAGCTGCAGAGCGGCTGACAAAGGTCTTACTGAGTGATGCTAAGACATCCTCGGACTTCTTGACCATCATAATAAAGATGTGGTTTGTCCAACGCAGAACGCTGTTTACGATAATTCCCAGATCATGTTCACTAGAAGACATCTTGAGTTTGGAGTTGATGAGGGAGTATGTCAAGGGTGGATTTTTCTGCCCAAAGTGCATGGTGGCGCACTTGTCCACAGCTAGCTTGAGTTGCCAGTCAGAAATCCGTTGCTGCATTGTGTCCAGGTCTGATTGCAGGAAACATCTATAGCGCATAGGATCTGTTCTTTTTATCTCGAGGAACAACTTGATGTCATCTGCATATTTCAATACTGTAACATTCCTCAGGTTGGCATCTATGCCATTAATATATGCAACAGTAGGGGTCCAAGAACGGATCCCTGTGGTACACCAGAAGTCATCTCGTAGGGTGATGTCCTAGAACCGTAACTACCTCTTTCCGATCGAGAATGAAGGACTTCAGCGAGTTATAGAGATCATCTTTCACACCCATAGCAGAGAGTTATTCCATGAGTCGTTTGTGTGGCACAGAATTGAAGGCTTTAGCAAAGTCGGGGTAGATAACATCCATCCATGAGCCGCCATTAGTAACTCGGATGGTGTCCTCAAGAAACTCAATGAGTTGGCTACAGCAGCTGAAGTTAGGGATGAACCCAAATTGTAAGGGTTGAATAAGGCTGTGAGAGCTTCAAAAAGTTCGAGAGTGCTTCTCTGACACAAGACTCCATCAGTTTGGCGATGCAGCTAGTAAGACTGACTGGACTGTAGTTTACAGGTACGATGCGATCACCTTTTTTGAACAGGGGAATGACATTGGCAATTTTCCACTGCTCTGGAGTGACACAGTTGTTAAAGCAGAATTGAATGAAGAATGAAAGCTGGTGCAAAAGAAATAACCCGCCATGTTTGAGAAGCAAAGAAGTAACACCATCAAAACCAGGAGAGGCATAGTTGCGCTTATTCATGAGGTCGTCTCGCAGCATTGCAGGTGTCAGTTTCACAGATGTTATAGAATTTGATGTCAGAGTTGGTGAAGAAGGAACATTTGGATTTTCAACAGTAAAAATACCAGCATAACATTCAGCAATAAGCTCAGCACATTTCTATGGATCATCAGTGATCCGATCAGTGTGGGGATTGTAGAGAGGGCCAATTGGAGAGTGAGGTCTCTGCTTTGAACGTACATATTTCCAGAACACTTTGCTGTCAGGGCTGGTTGCTATACGTTATTCAAACTCAAGCACTGCATTTTTTGTCACTTGCTTGAGATGGTTGGATGATCTATTCTGTTTTCTTCTATTCTCATCTGTTCTATGCTGTCTATATTTCTGTTCAGTATCACGACGATCTTTCCTGGCAAGTCGGACTGCTACAGTCTTCCAAATTGCACTTCTTTGATTTTTAGAGCGTTTGCGCGGTACTGATGCTCTACATGCAGCTCAGATTACACTGAGGATATTTTGAAAAACAGTATTTACATCCCCGGAGTCGTAAAATTCCGATCAGTTTGGGCGTTGTAACTCATCGCGGTAACAGTTCCAGTCTGCTTTGTTCCAGTCAAAGCGAGTGGTTTAAGGGTGGTGGTACTTCTTAATTCTGCCTATAAGAGACAGATTGGCAATGATCATAGCATGATCGGAATCACCTAGAGGTTCCTTGATCGTAACACTGATAACAGTTTCAGGAGTGGTGGTAAAAAGCAGGTCCAAAGTGTTTTGTACCTCTTGTGGGGGAAGTGACTACTTGGGACCAGTTTGTATCCAGCACTACATCAAGGAAATCATCTGCATTTTGAGGCCAACGAAAAGTTTCCCAATCAATTTCAGGGTAATTGAAGTCACCACCAAGGAAAAAATAAGTGGTTGTTTTCCTAGATGCGGCCCTGAGGGTTTCAAGAAGCTGTGTGTCTTGATGGTAATTTGGTGGGCGATAGACAACTCCAAGTGTCAGTGTTGACACGTTTATGCATAATTCGCAAAAGAGTGCCTCGTGTTGTGATCTGTTCAGTTCATCACAAGAAATTGCTGAAAAGTTTGACCAAATGAAAATCATCACACCACCTCCACAACAATTAACACAGTCTTTGCAAAACAGGTTGTAACCAACTATTCTAAAAACACCATCGCAGAGTAGAGAGTGTGCCCATGTTTATGTGACTGTAATGAAATCAGGGTCAATACTTTTGATGTATGAGTCAAAAAGGTGCACCTTGTTGCACAAACATCGGGTATTCAGGGATAGTAGTTTAAAACGGGATTTAATCTCATCATGGTGATATATGGGAGATGTAATGTGCATATTGTTGTTCAGTGGCAATACCGAGGATAGTATTCACTCGGATCTGAATGAGTGGAGTGATGTTCTAGTTGATGGCAGTGGGTGTGTGTACCTGGAGTTTTGAATATGTGGCGTTGGATCTCTAGGCTTAGGTTGGCCTTCCTATTTTCCAGGTATTTTATTAAAAAAGAATTTCCTTCTTGGTTTATTTTACGTTGTTTTGTTGTATGTGGTGTTGCAATTTTTCTATAATTCTTTCTTCTTCGGTTGGAGTTGGTGTTAGGAGGTGGATTGTGGTTGTTTTTTTGTTTTTGTTGCACTTCCCTGTTGCAGTTTGTCATTTTTATTGTGCCTTTCAGATGGTGGAAGTTGCATTCTAAGTTTAGGCACGTCCCAGGTTTAGGCACGTCCTTATGCTTTATATTATAGATGTTTGCTGGAAACTTATACCGAAGAATGACACTTAAGGGTATAGAAAGCAAAAAGTAAAAGAGACTGATTTAATCTTGGTTATCAAACAGTTTGGTTTGTTACGAAAACACTTTTAATGAGCTGAAGCTAATGTAACCTGACAAAATCCTTTAGTTAAATCAATAACTGAGAGTGTAAGCTAAGAATCTTACATATGGTGCCTGCTACAAATATTTTCTCTAAGTTGTTATATAATGTTAGGAAATACTGTAGCACAATATATGCATAATATGCAATATTTCATACAAATAAAAGTATGATAAAAATTTTAATAGATTTATTTGAAATGAGTGATTGGTCTGTAAGTTCTTGCTAATAAATAATCAAACTTAGAGTTAATTTGCATTACAATTTGCACTCCTGATCTCAAGGGATACAAAGTTATCTGAAAATTCTCTGGATACCAGAAAACCAAGAAAAAATATTTATTGTCATTGATCAGCTTCAAATACCTAATTTAAGATATAATCAGATTTAAAATAGCAAAGGTGAGAAAGTGGTGATGGAAAATTTGAAAGATAGCAATATGCTTAAGCTATGCTGTCTTCAAAGGGAAAAATCTTCATTTATCATAGCATTTCATCACATATAGAAGCATTTAGTAACAGTGTTCATTGTAGATCATATCTAAGGGAAGCAAAATTTGCTGATTTGTGAGAAAAGTTTGCAAGCTACAAGTATGATATAATGTCCAGAGGTCTAAGGTCAGCACAGCCAAGACCAAAGTAGTAGCTCTAGACATTCTAAGCATCAATTTGACACAGAAAGTGTAGCATGACCAATGACTGGATTTAAACAATGTATGTATTGCTTGTGGAGTGGCTGCATCACCATTTACTCTATAGACTAGCTTCCAATCCATTTTCTCAAATTAAGTTCTATAAATTGCTTCTGCTATTACCAATCACAATCACAAGGTTCTAGGATTGATTCTACTGTGTGGAATCTATGACTAGCCATTTTCTAACATAGCCTTGGACCAACCTAAGCCTTATGAATGAAACTGGGTAGATGGAAACTCTTTGGAAGCTTTCTAGATATTACATTGTACTAACAATGTAAAGGACTAGCCTTGCCACACTATAACATGCTTATTCTACCTGAGAACTATATTAAGGGATCATTTGTCTGTGGAATACTCAGCTACAAGCAGGCTAATTCAATGAATTTAGTAGTTCAGTTGATCAAACAACTGAATACTCATCATCAAGATCCATTTATATTTTATCACAAGATAATCCATCAGTGACTTTGTGCAAGCATGACTATTCAACATAGCAAGGCATTCCAGCTTTCAACAAATATATGGTTTAAGTCCTGTTAGTGGGCCTATTGTCCTTTGTTTGTCTCATATTCATCAAAAATTATATGAAGAAAGTGACCTTGAATCGTTGATGGATTTAGTGCATATAATGTCTAATATCAATTATATTAAAATCTTAGCAACAGAGAATAAAATCCTTGTCATCAGGGAAGTGGTTTTGTTTGATATAAATGCTTAGGAATTTATAACACACTATTAAATATCGTTCATAAATAATCTCAGAGCAATTTAACAAAAAGAGAATATTTTGAGTGCATATAATTTTAATTTCAATAAGGCATTTCACACAATGCTTTATGAAATATCTCCAGTAACAATTGTTCTCTGTTAGAGAAAGTTGTTGGGCGATGGATTTCTTAATAAAGATAATAAATAAAAATCTGGATGCTTACTTTTGTTGTTGCATCAGCAGCTAACATTTTGTAATAAATTAGATATGCTTGAAAAAATATTAAAAACATGGGAACATTTTCAAAAGCTCATTGAATTTCCTTAAATCATTACAACTAAAATAGCTTTAGCTTTAAATATTTTTGTCTGTAAATTAAATTTTGTTGAATTTATGCAATATTATTATTTTTCTAAATTATTGTAACAGAGAAGGTTTAAACTTTAATGAATGGAAACAAAGGCATGTTAAAAAAAGGGTTCATTTGAATGGAAGATATTGGAAAGCATATCATTTCTGTTTTAGGATAATAATGAGCGCCTGGATAAAATTTATTACTTTAGGTGACATGCTGGAAAGAATAAAATGCTAGAAAGAAAAGAAAATTCACTCATCAAAATTATAAATAAAATTAGAAGGAATAGTTAATGTGATAGTGGTTATGAGCTAAGATTTAAATTAAGCTTGATATTATTGAATAATAACTTAAACTAAGACTTTATTAATTATTAATTATCCAATTAATTATATAAAATCTTGTAATAAAGGAAATTGACAATTAAAAAATTAGATTTGAAACTAATTAGTTGGTAAGTTGTTGATATAAAGAGAATAGAAAAGACATTTATTGTTTTATAAGAAATTAAACTTACTCAAATGATTTCAGAGAAAATTTCGTTTGGGTACCTCGACTTGTAATATGTTGTTGAATATGAAGGGCTGCTAAACGGAACATACTCTCATATTTAAGGTCCCCAGCAAATCGTTCTTGGACTACATCATTGCAACACTAAAAAATATAATTATAAGTAAAATAATAATGCATGATATAAAGTGATAGACAGAGATGAGATGAGAATACGTAGATGGTAGTTAAGAGCAATTCTAGACAGTAAAAACAAAAAAAAAAGTATAATAGGAGCGTTGTGCCATTAGAAATCTGAAATTAGAAGATACCAAATTAAGACAAGCATGCTGTTGCATAGATTGTACTGCTTAAGAATAAGGATTAGAGGCAATATTCCCTCAAACATTATTTTTATCCATTCTTTTTTATTATCAATCCTAAAGGCATGGCTGTGAGATTAATAAGTGTGATTTCCAACCACATGGTTTAGGGCTCAATCTCACTGCATGGCATCATAGTAACTTGAACAAGTGTCTTCTTCTATAGCCCCAAACTGACCAAAGCCTTGTGAGTGGATTTAGTAATTCGAAAGTAAAAGAATCTTGTTGCATTGATATATATCATCATCATCATTGTTTCAATGTGAGTGAAAGAGAGACAGAGATTCAAATTAATGCTTCTGGCACATACACACTTTCATACATTTCTCTCTATTGACCTATCTTCTATTATATTAAAATGCTAATGGGATGATAAAAGTATGGGTGCAAGAGAGAGATTGAGGGAGAGAGAGAAATTCAAATAAACACTACCGGCACATATACACTCACATACATAGGAATGCTATTGGTGCACACACACAGACAAAAATTAGTTGTATGTGTGAGAGAGTGCGGATATGTATATATGTACATATGCCATTAGTGTGTGTGTGTGTGTGTGTATATCACTAGTGTTTGGTATACACTCTCACTCTCTCTCTCTCTCTCTCTCTCAGTATTCATCTGACAATTTAATACATGCATTCTTGCGCAACTCATAGTCATGAAGATTGAACAAAGGCATTATTTTCATAATGTGAGTTGCATTACTATTTTACAAGTCCAACTCATGCCAGCATAGAAAACAGACGTTAAATGATGATGAAAATGATAATGATTTCTATTATTTATAAACAGCTTCAATAAAGCTTTTTTTTAAAAATTTCATTTATGTTTTTTCTGTCATTCTAATTTTTTCTGTCAAAGATTGAAAATCTCAAATGTTGACATTTAATTTTAGAATAGGGAACTCTAATCAGATTTTATGGCAGAAGATTTTAATTAAACAGTGGGATATCCTCGGGGTCAGGTAGTAAATATTAAAAATATAAACTGATTAAATTAATGAATTTGTAAAACATTAGAGTTATTATAACATTGTTTAACCAAGAAACATTTTTATGCAAAAACCTAGACTTCACCCAGAAGGCCACACTTCAGGGTCTTAATGGCTGTAGGTTCCTTGCTCCTAATCATGACTGCATAATTTTACCAGTAACCATTTAAAAGTATGTTTTAGGATAAAAAGAAGATATGCTGCGCACAAATTATATTTTCAAAATAGAAATAAGAAAGTATTTCTTTCAAATGTTAAGAATATGCTGTGATGTAAAATGACCAAAACATAATTAATTTTGAATTAGATACTCAATTAGAAAATGGCTAATACATCCACCGAGGAACTTGAACTTACAAATAACATTATTTATGCCTGAGAAGTAAAAACAAATACTGAGACACTGTATAAACTCCAGTTGTTTTTAAAATTATCTTATGAAACAATAACTAAAGATAACTGCATGGTGAGTCTTTTTCAATCCCACTTTTCAAAACTCACGTCCAAAGTCAATCTGTAGTATTCTCATTGTTATAATCATCATCATCATCAAGTTACCTCCACTTTCCATGTTGTCTTTGGTAGGATGGGTCATCATAATTTGAGTCAATTCTTATTTAGAGTTACTGCTCCCATCAGGCATGGTCATAGGATTATGCTTTGTTCCTATATTTCATTCTTGTATGGCTTCTATAGCTAGATGCCCATCTTAACACCAAACACTTTTCAGAGTGTACTGGGTACATTTTATCATGATGCCAGCACTAGAGAGTTTATCATGTCCTTTACAAGACCAAAGGAACCTCCTGGCCTTATGATATCCCCTATCATTTACCAACCAATTTAGAGTATGTTCAGTGTAGAAAGATTAGCTTGTAACCTGAAAGATAGATGTCCTTACTATTCTGCATTGTTTCTATTCATGTAGGGCAAAATTATCAATATATTGGGTAGGATAGAGAGAGGGTGATTGAATAATATGAATTAGGCTGTTCCTGTAAAGTGGTTGCATTGGGAAGGGCATCAAGCCATAGAAACCATGCCAAAACAGACAAATGAAGCTCAGACAACTCTTCAGCTGGCCAGTTCCTCTCAAACCGCCCAACCCATGCCAGCATGGAAAACAGACGTTAAATGTTGATGATGATGATGATGATAATGATCACTGTAACACTTCACACTACTCATTTGAAAACATTAATGATTTACCATTCTCTATGCCGTTCACAGACCCTAACATTAAAATAATGCCTCTGTTACACTGCTGATGGTTTCTTTTCCCATACCTCCATAACTATCCTGAGTAATTATAACAATATATGAAAAGATCAAAATGAAACTGATTAATATAATCTATGCTGTTGAGTATTTTTTCCAAATACAATACACAGGTGTATATGTGCATCTATGTGTACAAGATTACATATATAGTATACACACACACACACACACACACACACACACACACACATACACACACTCATATCTATATCTATTAATCTCTTTCTCTCCATATATGTGTATATATATATATATATATCATTTCTTTTAATTGATAGCATTACTATAGTTAGTTATTAATGGTATAACAGCAAGGTAGTAATGATAACAATAATGAGGAGAATAGAGAGTTAAGCATTTATAGTTATTAGCCAGTCACTTCAAATTTGTCCTTTATTTCTACATATATTTCGATTCAGAAATAATGCATTCTGTTGCATTTTGTGCTTCTTCTTGCACGTGCAACAGAACTAGTTCACTTTCCAATCTCATCAGGAACATTCCAATACCATTCTACCTCCAAACTGCTATGGTCAATTCATTAGGATGTCTTGTGGCTTAATTCTATGGTGGAAAAAAGACAGTAAGGAAATGGGGGAAGAGGAGGAGATTGTCTTCTGTTCGTTTTCAAAACTGCTATTACTAAATGCTAATAATTGTATGAAAATTCTAGCATAGGTAAATTTCAAGTACAGTTGAAGCTAGCCATCATCAAAATCCAAATATTGCCAACAAGGAAACCACCTGGATAAAAAGTTCTTTATCCCCCAATATCTACGTATATATATATATATACATAAATAATATCCCTTTTTTTCAAAAGAAATACGTTATGTTTATTGAGAGAAGTTTCTCTTTGTAGTATATTTGGCATAGGTTTAGAGTAAAAGGAATTACTTGTAACAAGCCCTTTAGATAAATATTTAAAGTTTTGATGTTATTATTTGCTCCTACAATTGTAAATATTTTTCTTGTATTTTCTTTATTGTTACAATACTCTTTATACGTATGAATTTAAAATACTGGTTCACTTAAGTACTAACAAAATATAAAATGATTTTTCTTTTTAAATCTTGTTCAACATCAAAGATTCTAAGATCAAAGATTCCAAAATAACATAAATATGTGGTATTACCTAAAAGTACATTTTTCCTTAGGCGAATATTTATAGTAAAACCATTATGCATATATGTAGAATGATGAAGTGAAATCCAATTTTCGTGGACTGATGGAACATCCACATACCAAACTGACTGGTGAATTGACAAAGTCATCAGAGTATCAGATAAATGTCTTGTAGTATTTATACCAACTTCTTGCATTTTGAGTTCAAGTCCAGCTGACATCAACTTTTTCTTTCATCCTTTTGAGGTTCATAAATAAACTACTAGTTTAGGGGAGTGGACAAGCAGGATTATTAGACCATCGGACTGGATGCCATATATATGATGGGCTCCTTTCAGTTTCCATCTATCAAATCCACTCACAAGGCTTTGGTCATTCCAGAGCTATAACAGAAAACCTTTACCCAAGATACCACATGATAGGACAGAAACTGGAACCATGTGGTTGGTAAACAAACTTCTTGCCACACAACCACAGGTTCAATTTTTTTATGATAGGAGTCATATTTATTTACATCTGATCAGCTTCCTCAATCTGGCTACAAAATTTCTTTCATATGACTTTGGAAACCTAAGGCTATGACAGAAGACACTTTTCTAAATTATTGTGCTGACATCATGAGTTGGTGAAGAGAACTCTTTAACCATATAGCTAAGCCTTCACCCATGTATATAATAAATATATAATTTATCATGAATTGTGCTTCTACTTATTAAAAGTGTTTCCAGAATTTTTTTTCATCTGAACGAAGATATGGCTGCATGGTTATATAAAGTCTTAATCGGTGAAGATTGACTATTCATTTGCTAATATATGTGCAGGCTTGAGTAAAATATTTTGAGGAAGACAGGCAGTTGTTCATGCATACAATTCTCTTATCTCTACATCATTAATATTATTTAAGGAAAGACCTTTAACATGGGCTGATACAGCTCAGCATCAATGTTGTTGCAGGTATTGCTGTCTGAATGCAAAGTGCCACATGAGATACTGCAAAGTGCCACATGAGATACTGCAAAGTATCGCACCTCATTCCCCAATAGTTCTGCCAATCCACTATTGGCTGGATTTATCTTTTACCTTTTACTTGATTCAGTCATGAGACTGTGGCCATGCTGGAGCACTACTTTGAAAAACTTTAGTCAAACAAATCAACCCCAGTACAATCTTTTCTTTTCTTTTTTTTTTTCCAAACTGCCAAGTTATGAGGATATGAACACACCAACACCGGTTATCAAGTGGTGGTGGGGTGACAAACACAAAGACATGCACACATAGATATATATGACAGGCTTCTTTCAGCTCCGACTACCAAATCCACTCACAAGGCCTTGGTCGGGCTAGGGCTATAGTAGAAGACACTTGCCAAAGCGGCCACACAGTGGGATTGAACCTGGAACCATGTGGTTGGGAAGCAAACCTCTCACCACACAGCCATATCTGCACCTATGGATTAGTAACTTTCTAGTTTTTCTCAACTTCAAAAGTATGAAAGGTTAAGTTGACTTTAGCATGATTTGAACTTACAGTGCAGAAAATTAGAACAAACACCCCAAGGCATTGAACCCAATGCACTAATGATTCTGCCAATTCACTGATAATATAGTTAAGATGTTCATTTCCTACCTCATGGTTTTAGGCTTGATCTTATTGTGTGGAACCTGGAGCAAGTGTCTCCTACTATAGTTTCAGATTGACCATAACTTGTGAATGGAATTTAGTAGATGGAATGTATGTGTATATCTTTCACTAATGTATATCAGTAAATGATGTAATCAGCTGAAAAGCTGATACTCTTAGAAGAAAGTCCTTTCAAATCTTGCTGTCAGAAATGCAGTAAACCAGTAACTGGCCCATTAGAAATCTGTAACCTACAATGATACTGTTCATTAATTCTAATATAAATTATAAAATATATAAATAAAAGAAGCATGTATTTTGCTGATTACTTTAAGCTGCCACATTTATTTCATTGTCTTAATTTCATATTTGCTTCAGTTATTATTTTTCGCTAAAGGGTTTTAGCTTATCTGTTACAGATTCTTGCTTTCTGTCTGAAATAATCCACCTGATACTTTCACTGATACTTTCAAAGAGATGAAAAGTTCTTATGAGATATTATCTGCTCAACTATGATAAATCAGTTATCTTATCACTTCTGAATACAAGACTAAACTCTGGGGAAATGAATTGGCTCCAACATGATAATCTGTCAGCAAATATTTTTTTGAGATCAATAAAAATGATGTAATGGAAGAAATATTACTATTCCACATATGGCCAATACCTCTTAGAAATGTTACTCATCGTGTATATTTGTAGGTGATGGCATTGCTGTGTGGTTAAGAATTTTATTTTGCAACTGTTTGGTTTCCAGGTTTGATTTCCTTATGTAACACTTTGTGCAAATGCCTTTTATCACAGCCTTGATTTGATAAAAGCTTTATTTGTGAAAATTTGTGTCAGGGCCCATCAGAGGCAACATTCCTGATTTTGGATGCCAGATGTGGCTCTTGGCTATTTTTAGCAGAGTTTACTTTGTTAAAACCATTCAGTTAGTTAACCAATCTGAGGACACATTCCTCTCTGATACCCACTAGAACCTGAAGAAAAAGCCAAGAATGCAACTGTTCTTCCCCTGACTAAGCATTATACATCTAGTTGATCATATTCAACACACATGTTATTAAGCAAAACCACTCATATCAAATGGTTGTGCAGTGGTGTCATTCAAATTTGCCACATTGATCATCATTGTATAAGAGGCAATATGGCTAAGTTATTGGATTAGTAAAGTAGAGGTCTTGAGTTCAGATTCACCACCAGCAGGAGTCTTGATTCTGGAGGCTTTAGTCCAACTAGCTATGAGAAATAACACAGACCATCACCAGAAATAGAATAATACCTCACCAAACTAGTGCTATGAAATTAGGGTTAACCACATCATATAGTTTTGTTGTGTAGTTGAAGTAAATTGGTGAATTGCTTGAATTTCTGGGAATTTCAATGTCTTATATTTTGGAGCATAATAAAGTAATTGCTGTAATTGTACCATAAAGTTAATCTATTGCAGTTGTGCAAGTTTTTGATGACACTTATGTGCAATTGGTTACACCAAGCAACATATGATTCAACATATATGTATATAAGTTTTACTATAAATATTCACCTAAGGAAAAAAAATGTACATTTAGGTAATACCACATATTTATGTTAACAGAGATTGATTCAATCAGTTTTGGTCCTATATGAGGCAATCATTAGAGACTTTTACATTCCTGATGAATATCCCAAATAGGACTAATAGTAATTAGACTGATCTCTTTTTTCCTGCTTACAGAGAGAATGTATAAGTATTTCTTTATATTCACCTGATGTAACCAATTCTATACACATTACTAAATTACTTCAGTAGTAATAAATTATATTCTGCAACAGTATAATATATAGTACAATTAGAGTATCAAAATCATGCTGCTGAGCATATCAATAATAAATACAAATAATTATAGGGATAATGCATTTGTTACTGTTTTACTTGCTTATGTCATTGCACTGCATCTATGCTGGGGCAACACCTTGAACAGCTTTTAGTTGATTGCATTAAACCAAGTAATACTTTTTTAAGTGTGGTAATTATATTATTGATCTGTTAGCTGAACTACTAGGGTATGGGACGTAATCTAAGAGTACTTTTTTATTATCAAGTGGTGTCAATGAAAAACAGGCATAAAATCAGTGACACACACACACACACATATATCATCATCATCATCATCATCCTTTAACGTCCGTTTTTCCATGCAAGCATGGGTTGGACGGTTTGACCGGGG
>JAOPUL010004099.1:27284308-27296951 GCA_027564515.1 Octopus rubescens
CAGCAATGGAGGTGGCAGGGATTTATCTCACAGATAGCGATATAAACAAAAGTATATTTTGCACCAAAAGCCAATATGAGAGTTTATGTGATGGTAACTACCAAAGTATAGTTTGTTCTAACAGAACATTCAGTGGGGATGAATATTACCTCTCGATATTAATACCACTTCTGTTACTAACAAATAGTTATTCAATAATATAATGTAATATACATTAGAATCACTTGCATATTGGTGTAGTATGGCTGAATGATTTAGAAGTTTGGTTCGCAATCATGAGGTTTTGGGTTCAAACCCACTATGTGACATCTTGGGAGAATGTTATCTTTTTATAGGCCTTAGTTGATTAATGCTCTGCAAGTGAAAATGGGTAGATGGAAACTATGTAAAAGCTCATCACATAGATTATACTTTAAAGGTTCAACTTTGTCATGCTGTGTCACACTGATTGCACTTGAGTACTACATTAAGAGTACATATGTCCATGGAATACTCAGCCACTTACAAACTAATTCAATGAGCAAGAAGCTCATTGTTGAAACTAGTGAAGATCCATTTATATAGGAGATATGCATGAAAAGGGACAGAGACAGAGAGCAATGGAGGGGGTAAAAGATAAGCCAGAGAATAACAAAAGAATTATTCATGCATACATATACAGGAAGATATACAGCCCTTCCTGAATAAGTTCTGCTGCTGAACAAAAATATTCCACAACCACTGGCTAGACAAGGTTAGCAACATGGTTTTCTGGCTAAGAAACCATCAACTTTCTATGAACAAGAAATGAAAAAGATGAGTTGGTGATGGATTGAGCAGGCACTACACAAACCAGTAACGAGCATTATCAGAGTGGTCCTTACATGGAATCCCAAAAGAAAACAAAGTAAAGATCAATCAAGAATTACCTTGTATAGAAACATATAACCAAGTGCCAAGGAGTACACTTGGGGTGAAGTAGAGAGCATTGCTCAGAACACAAAAAGGTGGTATGTGTCATTGTCAGTTGTCTAGGTCTCAGTAAGGATTATGAGTTTTAAAAAATGAAGAACAGTTACACATAAGTATAACATTATGTATGGCCAAACTATTAAGAAGTTTGTTCCATAATAATTGCCGAAGATCCTGATAAAAATAGTTAGAATATTAAAATACAAGTGTTATGTGTAAAGAGTAGAGTGAAAGTGAAGCATTCTTTGTTATACTTGGGGATGGCCATTTTTCGTCTATTAAACACAGCACTATTTATTTGATCTTCACTTTAGCTTTATTATTATTATTATTTTTAGTTTATTTATCAAAGTTCTTTCATCACACATTCACCTCTTCAGTGACTTTCTGTCCAATGTGTCTCCTCTTGTCCTGCCTATTCCATTTTGTCTTTCTCTCTCTCTCTCTCTCTCTCTGTTTAATATGTGAGTCTTATGTGTGTATATATGGGTTTATATATTTTACTGTTTGTACCTATGTCTTTTATTTATATTTTTATATTATTATTATTTTTATTTTTTTCATCTTAAAGTGATATGAGTTATTTTGGTTAGAATGATATTTGTTGATGCAATTGATTTTGTAGCAGGATTCATCTCATTCTACTGTGAACCCACTCAACCATGAAGTATGAGTGGAATTTGTCAGCCTGGCAAAGTGAGGCAAATAGTTATCATGTATCTTGCTAATGAACAAAACACAATGGATGTAAAAGTAATAATGTTTGACCTTAAGAACACTTGATCAATAGTGTAGTCAGTAATTAATCTTACAGAGATTATATCCTGGTAATGAGCTAGCAATGTAATGAGAATGGAAAAGATCATAGTTGGATGAGTTATAAAAGGTTGCTGGAAATGGATTGCATCAATGAATTGTATGATTGAAACAGGAAAACTATTTCATTAACCTTAAAATCACCCTCTTCAAAGGTTATTAAAACTTCACATGAAACATATAATACTAACTCTTAAGTGAATGATAGAAAATAAGAAGATTTATACAAAAGAAACAGAGAGAACTAAGATCATTGGATGAAATACTTTGTGGTATTTGTTATTTTCCTTTATGTTTTGAGTTCAAACTTCACTAAGGCAAATTTACCTTTAATACTTCCAAAGTCAATAAAATAAGAATAGGACGAAGTCCTAGATCCAATGCAATTCACTAAAACTTCAGAAGGCTGGGCACCATCATGGCCAGAGTTCAGTGCATAAAAGCATTAACACAGCAAGAGAATAAGTATCTATTTTAATTTGTTTTGCAAGAATTTTGATCTGAGTCTGTGTTTTGAAACTAATATTGTTATATTTAGGAAGAGTCATATATTATTGAAGCCTGTAAATACTCTCCCAAAATGTAACAAATATTTATTTAGCTTTATATATTGTGGAATTTAATGGGCAGAACTTGTTGTACTCCAAGAAACCTTTTGAAGATTGCAAATAACTCTTTCATAATAGAAAGATGAAACATTCTGAAAATGTGAAATAAAAACTAGTTGAAAATGGACCAATTTTATTCAATTGAACTGACTGTGTCTGTCATGTGACTATATGACATGACTTCTTTAATCATTGTATAGGATTGTGTCAGGCAATGATGATGATGTCAATGGTGATGAAGATGATGATGGCAATAATGATAATTTCTAACATAGGCAAAAGGCCATAATTTTGAAGGGAAAGAATAGTTGAAGAAATCAACCTTAAATATCAACATTTGAAGGATGAAAGGTGAAGTTCATGCCAGTGTGATTTGAACCCAGAATATAGAGCTATAATTACATATAGCAAAGCAGTTTGTTGAATGCTCAAATGATTATACCAATCCCAATCCTGATATGATAACGATTTCTAACATAGACACAAGGCCAGAAATTTGGGATGAAGGAACAGTTGATTTTATCGAGCCCCAGTACTTAACTGGTTCTTTACTTCATCGAGGATGAATAAAAGCAAAGTTGGTTTTGGCAGGTTATGAAGCCATAATAATAAGTAAATAAGTACTAGTCTAATGGTTTTACCAATGGTTCTTCTAGAAACATCATGGGTAAGAATGTAATTACAGAGTACCAATGTTCTGGAAAGGAAGGATTAGGCGAGGTAGTTAGTGCAGAGTCTGTGGAATGGTGCTGAACACAAGATTTTTGATGAGCTCAGTAGGAAGAGGCTTAGGGAGCACCAGTTTTTCCAGCTCCAAGATGCCACTATTGTAATGATAGATAAGGCAGAATGAGAAGGCAACATGTCTGTGAACCAGCAGCTTCAGTATTTTCATGAGTAACTCTTATGCTAATCAATATAATGTTTGTGCTTTCTGCACGGCTATATTAAAAGTAATCATAATAAAAATTTTATTATAGGCACAAGGCCTGAAATTTGAAGGGAAGGGGGCTAGTCGATTACATTGACCCCAGCACCCAACTGGTATTTGTTTTATTAATCCCAAAAGGATGAAAGGCAAAGTCAACTTTGGTGGAATTTGAACCCAGAATGAAAGCCAGAAGAAATGTCACTAAGCATTTTGCCCAACGTGCTAACGATTCTTCCAGCTTACCACCTTAATAACAATAATAATATAATCATCACTCAATAAAATAATACACTTCATGCAGCATATATACTCAACCGAATCATCACTTAATAATATAACACAACCAACAGAGTACATACCCCAAACAATCACCACTTACTAAGATAACACACCATGTATATATCACCAACAACTCACACAGCTCATATTCCAGCCCAATAAGATAACACAACAACACAACCCTGAACATCTAATCCAATCACCTTCAGCAAACTGGTTTCTCTGAAACTACTTGTAAGCCTCTTCATCCTTAACTGAGCCATAAAGAGACCTACACCTTCTGGGTAGAAATTTGTAAGGGTGTCTCATATTTGTGTGAAGTAAAACTACTTCAACTAATAACTGAAAGTGAGTCACAAATTTGGATTGCCAAGAGCTTATTTTGATTCACTTGTGCTACGCCACTAACATTATCATCTTTTAACGTCTACTTTTCCATGCTTGCATGGGTTAAAGGAAAGCTATATTTAAAAGAAATGCAGCTATACTTAAACAAAGTGTAACACAAAAAAATAGTTTCACTACTCATTTTTTTAATGCTTTCTAGCCTTGAAACCAGTGTTAGCAGAGAAGTGAGGAATATCCTCCTCTGGACCAATAAATACTATAGTGGCCTACAAAACATTTGTTGCTACCCATTGATTTATTTAGTTTTGCTTTTATTCCCTTATTATATATGTTTGTTTGTTTGTTTTCCTTTGCATGAACAGAAATAATTTTTGTTTGATAAAACACAATGAAAACCTTTGGGAAAAAATATTGATGAATTTACATGCAAGCAAGTCATCAGCTGGTATCAACATGAAAAATTCAATTGAGAAATGGCTTCATTTTTCAGTATTAATCATCAAACAGTGGATAACATGGCTAAGAAATGGATTGAAAAAAGACATTGCCAGGTGAAGTAGAGATCTGGGAGGCCACATAAAATTTAAGTTTCTGAAAGGGCAAAGAGGATATATAAGAGGAAAATTATTAAATATCAATGTGCAACTGTTAGAGAGATTGGAGAGGTTACAAATTCTATGAATATGTCAACATGCTGCTTAAGAACATAATCAAAAGATCATGGATATGAATGAAGAGTAGTTAAAAGAGAGAAAGCAATGATTTTGACAGCTAATAAAACCAAAAGGTTCAACTGGGCTAAAGGTTTCTGTAACAAGAAAGATGGAATTTGGTTGTCAATAATATAGTCTGATGAAAGCAAATTTGGAAACTTTTTCCATTCAAAGCAGAGACATGTGCTGTACAACAAAACTAAAACACAGAAAGTAGATTGTCTGTAAGAAACAGTTAAATATGGCAGAGTTGGAGTTATGGTATGGGAGGAAGTTTGAGCAACAGGTAAACCAGAACTTAGTTTTACTGAAAATATTTAAATGGTTCAAAACAAAATCTATAACCCATCTATTCCAATGTAAGAACTGATAAAAAGACTATTCTTTTTTCAAGAAGATGGAGTTTCATGCCAAAGAGGCAAGGTATCAGGAGCTTGCAAAAGAACTCATAAAATCGAATCACTGAAAAAGATTGCTCAAAGTCCAGATTCTTAATCTAATGGAATACTTATGGGAACACATTGATTGAAGATTACAAGCAAAATCGTCCGTAAATTACATCAGTTAAAATGCTATAAAAAGCACTGACTGACAAGTAGATAAATATGGACAAGCTTGTCATTGATAATTTAATCAAATCTATGCCTAACTGAGTGACATCTATAATATTAGATAAAGAACTTACAAAATACTGAGACAAACTTTCGTTCATTTTGAATATTTGATGTAGTTATTACAAATCAAAATAATGTTGTATTTCATTACCCTGGCTATAAATTTATTGTAAGCTACATCATTTCTAACTAAGTTCAATTCAGTGTCATGAAAATAAGTTCAAGTGAAATAAATGCAATCATCTTATATGCATCGTAATTTTTATGGTATGTACACATGATTTGTAAATAATAAATGCAGAAAACTGTTATAAATTAATACTTTGTATTTTGGCAATAATCTTTATTGAATGTATTCAGTTTTCCCAATTTCATTTTTCTTTCCTGTTTGAAATTTTATATTGCTAAAACTGTGATTTTTTGTTTTATATAATTGCAATTAGCGAATAGATACAGAAATATTTTAAGTTGAATACTCTCCACTCAAGGTTTTTGACCAGCTAAGACTGGTCTGGTGCTGAGTCAAAAGAAATCATCATTATCATCATCATTATTATTATTATTATTATTATTATTATTAATATTTTGTTTTTAATGAGATTTCAAAATCACAGCAACATAATTATCACCATTATTATTGCTATAACAGAGAGGTGGAATAGCAGAATCAAGAGAGTATGAAACAAAATGTCGTGATACTGAGTTACAATATCTTTACATTTTGAGTTCAAATCTTACTGAAGCTCACTTTGCCCTTCATCCTTCCAAGTTCCATAAAATAAGTAACAGTAAGATTTTGACATCAGTCTAATCAATTATAACCTCCCACCAAACTCATGCCCTAGTTTTGTGCTATTGTTAGAAATCATAATTATAAATAAGAATTAAGATCAAAATTTGATTATCTCTAAAGAATGCCTGAAGGGAAACTCAAAAATATATTCAGATGCAGAAATTGCAATATCCTGGTGAGCTCAAAAATACTACTTTTAGATGATGAGCTGGCAGAATCCTTAGAGCATTAGAAAACATTCTTAGTGGCATTTCTTTCAGCTCTTTAGATACTGAGCTCAAATACGGCAAAGTTGATTTCGAGATCGTGCCCGAAAAAGTTTGCAGTCTAATGACTGAAAAAAATAAAATATATCTAATAAGGTAAAAAAAAAACATTCAAAAATATATATTTATTACTATTATGGCCAGGTTCCAACCCAGGCTTCAGCAACAAAGTCCACCTGCCACACCTCTCAGTCCAACATCACTACCTCGTGGTCCTGGATACATCCCAAACCAGTGTCTGCAATCAAGTTGTCGATGTAAGTGTGACAACATTTCTCTCTTCTTACATCCCCATGAAGTGGGTTCCACAAGATTAATTTGAATGCTTTCAGCTCAGGGTGGCCCATGCAGTAACCAGACAGTTGCAACCGTCTTTGCCTGATCTTCTTGCTAACTTTCGCTAATCTCGCTAATATTCAAAAATATATATTTAGATGAAATAACAAAAGTATATTTTTATAATCCAGTTTGTTGAGGTTTTTTTTATTGTTTAGTCAGAGGTGTCATATGACTTGTGTTTTTATTGCCTTTTTCAGAACCCTAGAGACTGATTGGAGAAAAGAAAATAGCTATCTTTGTATCAGAGACCTGGGTCAAATTCTTGTTACATAATAGACTTCACAAAATATACCCAAGAAACAGGTGGTTTTGTCATACCAGGCAATAGATTACACAAAAAGATGAATGGTCCTTCTTAAAAGCTTCCACAATGTTTCTATCAACCAAATCTTCCTCACAAAGTTTCGATCAATCCTAGTTTCAAAGCAAATTTCTTAACCACACAGTCATGCCCTGATCAGTTGAACTCAATTTAAAGATATGTTGATGTAATATATATACAAACAAGTAACAATGTGATTTAAATTAAACAACATAAGTTTAATGATGACAATTTTATGCAGTAAATGTAATAACCTTCTGTGTGACCTATCAGTTTTATAATATCTCTAATTGAATGGCAAATTTCAAATTCAGAAAAAATATTCTCAACTTCCCCAACTGTATTTTTTTCCCAGTTAAAATTTCAAATTGCTAAAATAGAGATATTTTTTATTATTAAAAATCTATAAAATGAAAATTTGAACTTGAAACAAAATATAAAAATAAAACAAAAATAAGATTTTAATTGAAATTGAAATTTTTAAAATTGAACTTTGATTTGAATTTTGATACTAATTTCAGTTTCTTAAATTTCTCAGTGATACACCAAGAATGTTCTGGGGGTTTTTTAATGTGCAAAATCAATATTTTTACTTTATTTGTATTTCTGTAACCATTGCATTAACTCCCTTATGTTTGTCTCTTCAAAAAGGGGACAAATGTCTCAAATGTTGGCTTTTTCACTTCTTTCATTCATTCATTTGTTCATTTAATGTTTATGATGAGTTGGACATGGAGTTATTAGAATCAAGGTTTTACAGCTAGATGCTTTTCCTGTCACCTACTCTTACTCATTTTCCAAGTAAGGGAATTGTTTTTTTTTATTCCATAGCTCTATAGAAGCATAGAGTGATTGATCACAATGTCAACAAGAACTGTAAATATTATCACCATCCTATATATGATGGCTTTCCTACAGTTTCAATCTGTCAAATTCACACACAACTTATTAGTTGTCTGGGCTATAGTAAAAGGCACCCAAGGTGCCACTCAGTAAGACTGAACTGAAAAACATGTGGTTGTGAAGCAAACTACTAAGTCACACAGCCATGTTAGTTCCTATATCGCTATAGAAACCCAACTTACTGTAATATTTTTTTCCACAGTCTTTTTTATTTTTCACTGAGATGGTGCCACGTAAAAAACACTCATGCCAAGAATCCTGAGCCGGTGCCACATAAAAATCACTCATGACAGTGCCACGTAAATAGCACTCGCACCAAGAATCCTGTGCTGGTGGCACGTTAAAGCACCCAGCATACACTGTAAAGTGGTTGGTGTTAGGAAGGGCATCCAGCTGTAGAAACCAAGCCAAATAAGACTGGAATCTGGTGCAGCTCTCCAGCTCCAGTCGAACCATCCAACCCATGCCAGCATGGAAAACAGACGTTAAAAGATGATGATGATGATTTCCTTCCAGTAAAGAGTGTCAATTCAATTGGTGTAATTGTCCTTTTCAAAAGTAATTTGATTTGTGAACTTGGAAGTTATACATTTGTAGAATTAAAATCTGTTGTGACTTCAAAAGCCTTCATTAGAACTAATTTTTATTAATTATTTTAAAGACATGTCACTATAAATTTACTTCATTTCAAGAGCTTCTTTTTCCTTTGTAGACAAACACATGTCGGAGTTAATTTTATTCTCATCTGAGATAGCTTTTATCTGATGATGCTCTCAGCTGAACTACTGTCTGCTAGTTTTAGCAATGCAGAGGAAATTCCTGTTACATAAAGAAATGAATTATTCATATCCCAAACTGGAAGAATGGCAGGTCTTAAAACATCACCTAAGTAACAAGGTTAAAACTCTCATAAAATTACTAGTCCGATAATAATAATTCATACATGCTTGAGTGTTTTTCTTTTTCTTTTTCTGCATAAAGAACTATTGCCTCTATGCTTCAAATTAATTTTTATAACCCTTATAACTAACACATTTAAATCACCAATTATTCCACAAATTAAAACAAAATTGGAATATTTCAAAATATTTTCTTTTTAAAATAGAGAGGTCCTCACAAATGTTCAGAAGCAACTAAGACAGAACTAAATATAGAATGTAAAATGCAGTTGATCTGAATTGTGGAAGACGTAAGGAAAACACACCATGAATAAAGTGTAGGTTAAACTGATCCCAGAATTTTTGAAAGAAAATTTAAAGCATGGGTAAAAATCTATGGTTCTACGTTTGATCCAAATGTGCAACACTTTGGGCAAGTATCTTCTCTCATGTCTTTGGGGGTGACCAATACCTTGAGGGTCGAATTTAATAAGAGAAAACTATGTGGAAGCCAGTGATGTGGGTGTGTAGGGGGAGGACATGTTGTGTGTGTGTGTGTGAGAGAGAGAGAGACAGAGAGAGAGAGAGGTTATGAGTTCTCTCTGTTGTGAATTGCAATCACTATATAAAATATACACAACTGTTAAGTAGAATAACATTTATTCAAAGCTGAATGAAATTAAGCTTCTCATTCTAATGAGCAGAGATTTATGTAAATTCAGGTTTGAATAAATGTTACACACACACACACACATACACACACACGCACACACACACACACACACACACACACACACCTGGTTATAGGCATAAGCAAGGATATGTGGTTAAGAAGGTAGATTCCCAGCCACATGGCTTTGGGTTCAGTCCTGCTGCATGGCACCTTGGGAAAGTTTCTTCCACTATAACTCTAGGCCACCCAAAGCCTTAGGAGTGGATTTGGTAGGCAAAAATATTTGCCTCTATAAATTCCCTCTATCCCATGCAAGCATGGAAAAGTACATGTTAAAATGATGATGATGATGATATACACACACACACACACACACACACACACATACATATACATATATATATATATATATATGCATATATATATACATTAATTATTAGTGAGAGAAGCAGTGTTAATACCAAAAGGTAAACATTATATACAACTTAACATGGATGCTTTGTTAGAACACCGAATACTGTGTTATTAGCCTTGAGAGACCTTCTCATGTAGGCGCTTGGTGCAGAAAAGCACACACATAGATCGTAGTAGATGAAACTCATCTGTAATGGGTGCCAGAATTCTCATATCATGTGATTTCGGTCTATTGGACCTCATAAATGGGAAGCTCCGATTATTGCATGCCAGTCAATTCTCGCTGCTATCAAAGCCTTAAGAAGCCTACTGCCTATTTGCAACATCAGTGTCTGGAAATATGTTGATATTCTATATATTGTTTCAGTGAGATTTGCCTGGTGATTGGACACCTCCCACTGATGATGTCCAGTAGACTGAAATCACGTGATAAGGGAGTCCCAGTGCCCATAACAAATAATTCTTATCTGCTATGATCTATGCGTGTGCTTTTATGCACTAAGCACCTATATGAGAGGTTCTCTCAAGGCTAATTCGTTATTCGTTATTCTAACAAGACATTCACATTAAGTTGGATATATAGCAGTAATTTCTTTTCGTAAAGAATACCCACATCTAACAGGCAATAAACATTACTTCTCTCTCTCTCTCTCTTTATATATATATATATGTGTGTGTATGTGTGTGTGTGTGTGTGTTTGTGTACATATATATATATATATATATATACATATATCAATAGTGAAATATATAAACAGAAAATCATATGCGTAGAACACTGTATGGGACGATACACAAACAATTAAGAAGCTGCCAGTCTTCATAGTAAAATTTATAAGGTAGGCAAACGGAACGTTGTAACGGACAATGCACGAAAAATCTACAAAATATAGAAATATGCTAATCCTCGTCAGATGTTGTCCAAGAGATCTTGGCAATCTCACATCTTTAAAAATAATATTGCATAACTCTTGGTGATGTCAGCAAAGAAGTGTCACTGATGTATATATACCTTCTAGCCTGACTAAAAGATGGGAAAAAATGAAAGCTCTGCAGGTATGGTATGAGAAATATAGGTTCATGTTGCTGATGTGCCCTTATGCCGAAGGTTAAAAAGGAATGAAGTGTGCCAATCTATGAAGGATGTGCAATTATAAGTTATATGTAGTAGATTCTTAATGTATTTAAAGAATACTGTCGGATACATTACTGAACTTTGGGGTACATCAGTGCTGATAGTGGATGGGTCGGAGGAATCCCAACTGATAGAGTAAACCAGCTGAAAAGTTTATATTTAACAGATGAATGATTAATGGGGTCAAACATTGGAAAATTCGCTAGAAAGATTTTATGCAGACATGGTTGAAAACATTACAGGTATCAGTATAGCTTTCCATGAAGTTTAAAGATGAGAAAGACAAATGGTGTATGACATATGAGAACAAATGTCTTGTAGATCTTGCTCTATAGATATTGTACTGTGATTACAATGAAATAAGAGATTCAAGCTGATGAGGGAAGTAGTTGTTTACAGATTTTGCCATCACTTTTGGTACGTAGATGGGGTAGGAGGTAGGGAGGAGGATAGGGTGAAGGAAGTTGCATTCCTTGGATATGCAACTTAACATTATGTGTGTTTATATTTTTATTTCTATTTTTAATAGCTTGACCGGAAGAAACTTCTGCTGGTGATTGAAAGTATTTGGAAAACAGTAAAAACATCAGATGAACATCAGATACACATAGACGGAAGCAGGAACTGAGCCAGTGTAATAAGAAGTTTTTGTGGATTATTTCCCAGTTAGAGAGGTCAGTAACAGGAAGAGAACTTTTTGCACAGGAGTAAATATCAAATTTGAAAGAGATGTTGTGATATTAAGTATAACCCAGATTATATTGATATATTAGAGATAGAAAATGGATGCTTTGAGTCTCAAAGAAGAAAAATACCTGTGATGTGTGTGTATTATTTGTGAATAGAAACAGGTATAACAGATGTAGATGAAGGGTTAATTCTCTGCTAGTATTTAAGTTATTGAATTGTTCATGGTTCATAAATGTAAATAATGATTTAGATTAACTTTGTTATGTTCAGCTAGATATCTTTGCTATTTTCTATTTGTATATATCCGACTTCGGTAAATACAGATCAATAAAATAAGTGCCATACTGAAATAAATACTTTGGTGACTACAATTCATATATCATTAAAAGAATTCATATATCATTAAAAGAATTCTCATTAAATTCATCAAAAGAATTCATAAACCATTAAAAGAATTCATATATCACAAGAATCTTTTTACAGACGCCAGTGAGATGTTTGTTGTAAGTGTATATCAGAATTTTCGAAGGTGTTTTTTAAATTTATATTTCTTATGCAATGTAATATTTTTATAGTTTATTGTCATGCAAAAATAACATTTATTTTTCTTTCCAAAATATTTTTCATTTATCTGCTTTGAAACAAAAGTCTATCTTGCTGCATAATCTCGAGAAATATATTTGGAGCCTTTATTTCTTCACTTTTTAATCAATAACATTATTAAGTATTAATATTAACCCTTAAAACAAGGAAAAATATTTCAGGTTATATCTTAGAAATGCTTTTTGAAGTGATGTACTATTAGTTGGAAAGATATATGATTGTTATTTTAGGGCAACCATTCTTTTGTGTTCATGAGTTAAATGCATAACTTGGCTTGTCCCAATTTGCCTGAATAATGGTTTCTGATTTAGGCACAAGGCCAGCCATTTTGGGGGAGGGGGTTAGTCGATTACATCGACCCCAGTGT
>JAOPUL010004099.1:27392718-27404665 GCA_027564515.1 Octopus rubescens
TTATAACCCAATTTTTTGCTGATGCTCAACGTCTGGTTACTCCACGTAATCTTTCGGCATCTTCTAACTCGTTGTTCTGTCTGAATATTGTTCACAATATTCCCCCTTCTCGTTCTTATATATATATATATATATATATATATATAATGTGTGCACCTGTACTTATCTAGTGCAAGCTATGGTCACACAACAGGGGCAGTGAAATTGCAGGAAGGTTAACAGAGAAAGTCATTATTGTATGTGGAAGATACACAGATGCCATAAAGTCCATGGTCACATGGGAAATTGATTCTCTCAAAAGTCCTGGAGGTTCCCAAGAGGTAGTAGATTGTTTCTGTTACCTAGGCAACCTAATAAGCAGTGGAGGAGTATGTTCTGAAAGTATAGTCACTAGAATAAGCATAGGATGGAGGAAGTTCAGGAAACTGTTACCTGTGATGGCAACAAAAGGTCTCTCACTCAGTGAAATGCAGATTGTATGATGCTTTTGTATGTACAGCAATGTTACAGAGTAGACATGGGCCCTGAATGCAAAGGACACTAGAAAGGAATTAAGGTAGTATACCCTGCTGGATGTGCAATGTGTGCATGTATGACAAGAGTGCATATGTATTGAGAGAAAAGTTAGGCATAAGAGGAATCAGATGCAGTATATGAGAGAGAAGACTGTGCTAGTTTGGTCATGTGATACATACGAATGAGAACAGTTGCATAAAGAAGCACTAATTGCTTAAAGTAGGTGGAACTTGTTGAAGAGGGAGGCCAGGAAGACATGGCACAAGGGATTGAAGGTTGATCTCAAGATGTTGAGCCTTATGGAGGAGATAACAAAGGTGATTGGCATTTTGCTATGCTTGAGAAGACCCATTCATGACAGCAAAAATGATATTCTAAAACCACTTGGTTATGCTTGTACATGCAGTGCCCGGTTCCCCTCCTCTCTCCCTTCTCTCTGACACATTGAGCATTCCTCACCACCATTTTCATCCTTCCCCTATCTATGGCACTACAGCAGTACTCACCTGAGAGCAGAATTGGACTATGTTACATCCCATCCCCTCCCTAATGGTCACCACCCCCCATCTCTGAACAACTTCCATTCTTCATCATCCCTACCCAGACTATTTCTCCTAATCACCTCCCTTCTGTGCCTTTAGCTACTGCTTTCTCTTCCCTCTGCTATACTCCATTCTAAACATCTCTCATCTACTATTGTTATCAATGCCCTTTCATACCTACCATCATTCCCCACTACTCTGTCCCTTTATGTATTTTAATATCTCCCTCTTCACTGCTCCTACATCAACCCACGACTTTCTATTCTGTTTTCATTCCTGAGCCACTCCTATACCTCCCACTTTACCCCTCTACATACAGGTATTTTCCCATCACCTGCACCCCACCCTTCTTCATCACTCACTACATTAACCTCTACCTCCACGTGTTTACTCACCCTGTACACTCTTAT
Source organism: Octopus rubescens (assembly GCA_027564515.1). NCBI lineage: Eukaryota > Metazoa > Mollusca > Cephalopoda > Octopoda > Octopodidae > Octopus > Octopus rubescens. The sequence goes on from JAOPUL010004099.1 coordinate 27,394,187, forward strand.
GAAAGCATCCACTCTCTCAGTCCCTCCTATGACCCACTGTACATATCCTCTTTCATTCTAACCTTCTTGTACCTCAAGAGTTTGTTCCAGCACCCCATCACTACTCCATTTTATCTCTTTCAACCAGGTATTCTCTATTGCGAGATGCCTGTGCTTGTCCCTCTATCATACTTTAACCTTTCAAAACCTGGTATAAAACAACCCACCTCCTTCTTCCCCTCCCAGATACTTCTTCTTAGTAGTGGGAGCTTTTTTCCTTGTTCTTTTTTCAGTTTTGCAAGTTAAATAGCAACCTCATTAGTACCAGTGGAACAAAAACAGCATCCAGTGCACTCTGTAAAGTGGTAGGCTTTGGTAAGGGCATCCAGCCATAGAAACCATGCCAAAGATGACATTGGAGCTCAGCATGTCCTTACAGCTCACTGATTCCTGTAAAACCATCCAACTCATACAAGCATGGAAAGCAGACATTAAATGATGATGATTTGTATGTGTGTGTACATATATCTGTGTGAATGTGCATGTACCAGCATACGTACTGTGAGAGATACTTCAGAGCCATTTGTAAAACATGATTTGTCTGCACAAAAGTCTAATCGAAAAAAATTATATACACTGTCGTGACCAAGATTCATTTATAAGTTAAAATTTGTTTTAATACAATGCCTCTAAAAGATTTGCTAAACATTTTGCATTGGTTTTGAAGCTATTTCTAATTTCTACAAACATCAAAACTAAAAATTTGTTTATATTCTACTTCCATATCCAGACTGTTTAGTAAATAACAATAAGGAAAAAGAATTCTCTGCTACTACATCTGATCTGAAAGTTAAATTGAACCAATAGATCTTATTAATGTCAGGTGTGCTAATATGTTTCCGATGACATTCAGTTGGAAAAACTATTTTCATGAAATGTGAACAGTGATGACTTCTTGTAAGCAAACATATATATGTAACAAAAAAAAAAAAACAGAGAAAGAAATTCTATAAAATATTATTTTTAGATTTCTGCCGGAAACCAAACAGGAAAACAAATCTTGAAGATTAATGTACATAGCTTTTTGGAAGACATCAACTTTACTTTGACCACAAACCATTCTCATTTCAGCTAAACACTACAGATTTCAAAAAGCTTTTTAATGGTTTTTCTAGTCGGTTGTTTTAATTATTGAATCAAGTAACTAGTAGCAAAAAGAGATGCCTAATCAAGTAAACAGCAAAGTGTCAAAACATTTCTTAATCAACAGGAATGTCAGTGTGTCATAAAAGTCATAGTAAAGTTAGCACCGACATATTAATTAGAATTACACCCACAATAAGTGCAAAGTTGGCAGTTTGGTTAAGAGGTTTGCTTCACAAATATGTGGTTTAGTCTCACTGCATGGCACTTTGGGCAAGTGTCTCCTACCATAGCCCCAGGCCAATTCTTGTTAGTGAATTTCAAAGACAAAAATTATACTGGGCAAAATGTTCAGAGGCATTTCATTTGTCTTTACGTTCTGAGTTCAAATGCCACCAAGGTCAACTTTATCTTTTATCCTTTCGGGGGTCAATAAAATAAGTACCAGTTGAGCAATGGGGTCGATGTAATCACCTTATCAACATCCCCGAACTTGCTGGCCTTGTGTCAAAATTTGAAACCAATATTTGATTAGCTTTTCATTGGCTAATAACAATATATGAGTTATATTTTCTTTGTTAAAAATAAAAGAGAAAAAAAAAACATTTTACATTAAGTCTTTCATGCTAGCATTGGCTGAATGCATCTGCTAAACTGTGCACGGACATGAAATTTTAAATTTACAGATTCAGTTTAAATTATATTTCTTACACTAAATATTCAACAAAATGTAAAAGGTTGACGTTTAGTTTTTAAGATAGATAGAAGAATTATTAATATATGTTTTATCTTTTAGTGCCTATTACCCATCACAGGTAAATGGCAACCTCATTAGTGCCAGTGGCACAAAAAGAGCACCCAGTACACACTGTAAAGTGGTTGGCTTTAGGAAGGGCATCCAACCATAAAAACAATACCAAAGATGACATTGAAACTCATCATGTCCTTCCAGTACCCCAGTTTCTGTAAAACCATCCAACCCAGCATGGAAAGCAGACATTAAAGGATGATGATGATTTGTATGTGTGTGTACATATATCTGTGTGAAAGTAGTAGGAAAGAAGAGAGGGAGGAAGGTATTCTCAAACAAGGTACCAGGAGGTAGCTGGCTAACCCTTTAGCATTCAGATTATTCTGTCACATGTAATGCTTATTTATTCACATTGTTTTAAATTAATTATGCATTTTCTCATAGCTTCAAGAGTTCGATGATGTGATTGTGTATTTTTAAAATGACATTATTGGGTAGGAGTGAGAGGCACAATCCAGCCAGTTTGAACATAAAACAGGTAAAATATTTGGGCCGGATATGGCCGGTTTAAATGTTAAAGGGTTAAACAGGGTGATGAACTAAATCTACCACCTAACTAGGATACATCAGAATTTGAACTCAGAACACCAAAATCCTACATGAATGCCACAAAGCATGTGGTATTCTGATGGTTTTACTGATCCACCAATCCATTGTTCTGGATTTGTACATTTTTTATTGATTACAAAAGAATGAAGACAAAATTGACCTCAGTGAGATTTCAACTCAAAGTACCATACATTAAAACAAATACCACGTGACTTTCTAGTTGGCACTAATGATTGTGCCAATGCAGCTATGAATAAATACATGAGCCACATAACACTTCAGGAACTGTAGCTCTTGCCTTTCATTTCATATGCTATAAATCTAGAATTATATTACTGAATACAGCTGGATATCAACTACATATCAGAATTTTTCCAAATTAATCAGCCTGCTAATATTATTCCAATGTTTAAAAGCTGAAAATGATGGATCAATGATCAAATTTTGTTTCTATAATTATCTGAGAAATACTTAATCCTAATTGCTGTTTTGTAATGTTTTATATCAATATTCCTAGTTACCAATAGCCAGAATTGAAGTAAGCCAATATATATATATATAGAGATATATATCATCATCATCATCATTATCATCATCATCCTTTAATCTCCGTTTTCCACACAAGCATGGGTTGGACGGTTTGACTGGAGCTGGCAAGTCGGGGGCTAACACCATGTTCCAGTCTGGTTTGGCTTGGTTTCTACAGCTGGATGCCATTCCTACTGCCAACCACATTTACAGTGTGTGCTGGGTGCTTTTAATGTGCCACCGGCACCGGACTTACGATGCTCGTTTCCCGTACAATATAGTGAGACGCTGCTTCCCATACAGCCGCTGTATAGCAGTGGGGCATCACCACCCATACAACCACTTCTGTATGATATTTGAGTGTGACAGTCATATTTCGCCTCGTACAACTTGCTTCCCGAAAACAGACCAGAGACAATTGAGAATCGTATTTTGCCTCATACAACTCACTTCCCGAACAAACATAAGAGACAACTGAGAATCGAACTTTGCCTCTACCTGGCACTTTGGGCTGCCAGAGAGTCCTTACTGCCTGCCTGAAAATCATACTTTGCCTCTACCTGGCAGTTTGGGCTGCCAGAGAGTTCTAGCTGTTGGCTTGGAACGCCCTTTTAGCAGCTGAACTCTCAATGCTGCCCGCCTCAAGCAACAAGACAATGCCTATACTGCTGCCTCAAGCAGCAAGACATTGCTGTTGCTGCTGCCCCAAGCAACAAGAAATCGTTGGTGCAGTCACCTCAGCAACAAGACAATTGTCGATGCTGCCGCCTCAAGCAACAAGACCTTCCGTTAAATTCTCGATATATATATATATATATATTCTGTAAATAGTAATAATTATAATCTTTAAGCTTATGAGTGAACACTGTGTATAAAGAAAATATATATTAGAAAATATTCTAATAATGGGGGTATAAACCCTCAACAGAAAAAATAGGTATTCGTACACGTGTACCAATACATACTTTTTCCGTTGAGAGAATATTTTCTAATACATATTTTCTTTATACACGGTGGTCGCTCATAAACTTAAAGCTTATAATTATTATTATTTACAGAATGTTCACTCATCACCGTTTCTCCATCTAATGTAGAATACACATGTATATATATATGTACACACACACACGTATATATATATATAAATAGGTGCAGGCGTGGCTGTGTGGTAAGATGTTTACCTTTCAACCACATGGTTCTGGGTTCAGTCCCACTGCATGGCACCTTGGGCAAGTGTCTTCTACTATAGCCTCGAGCCAAGCAAAGCTTTGTGAGTAGATTTGGTAGACAGAAACTAAAAGAACCTTATTGTATATATATATGTATATATATGTGTGTGTGTGTGTGTGTGTGTGTGTGTGTGTGTGTGTTTGCGAGTATGTCTGTGAGTGTGTGTATCAGACATATTGATATGTATTGTATGCGTCCTCTTATCAAGATTGGCATTTGAAAAGAATTCAAGAATCAAATCGCTCAAACCGTTGTTTATATGTTCTCAAAATATCGGTGGAATCACTTCTATCCATGAAAAACCTTAAAACTGATCCACCCATCCTTCTTCGAGGAGAAATGCTTTAATTTGGAGTGTTGAGGTAATCGACCGATTATCCGATTCAGCAAGATCAAGAACAACAACAACAAAAACAATAACAAACCAATGGTACGAAAGCTTTTACAGGTTGTTAGACCTTTCATCGCTTTACAAAGCTGGAAGGACAATAGCCCAGACCGTTTCCATGGGTTCCGGGGTTTGGTGGCTATACTTTAGGAAGGGCTGACCTGAACACTTGCAATTGAGTGAATCCGTTAAAGGTTCTTCTTAGCCACGTGGTGATGTTAAACAGACCAATATTCAAGTAGGTCGTGTGTAGGAGACGTTTTGGCACAGCAGTTCCGGCGCCGCCTATTTGGCGTTTTTGATTCGACGCTGACATATTTGACGTAAGATATTTTAATGTTTCTCTCGTTCTTTCCATTACTCCTGTTTATGTTTGCGTGCGTATTTCTCTTGGTGTTCACGCGGAGAGGAAAAGTGTTTATGTCAATCACGTTTAATTACTAAATTATATCTCTCCCCCTTTCATCCCGCCTCTCTCTGAATATGTATGTAAGCATATTTAATTATATGTAAATGAGAAGAGAGAAAGTGTACATGTTAATCTTATTCAATTATATTATATATCCTCTACCTCCCTCTGTATGTGATCATATTTCTCTTTACGTATATGAGGAAAGGGGAAAGTTCTGATGTCAATCGTGTTCAATTCATAAATTATATCTTTCCTTCTCCGTCTATGTGTATGGGAATATTACTGCGCACACACACGCGTCATTTCGGAAGGTGGTGGTGTTCCAGTAAGGCCGTAGTTGTAATAGCTAAAGCAATATGAAAGAACTCAGCATTGACACGCACGAATGGTTCGTCTCACCGCCACCCCACGCCCTTCATCAACGATGGGAAAAAATGCAAATCACATTTTTATTAAATTTCGTAAGTGAACCAAGAAGTTCGCTACCCAAACACATAATTCCAAGTTCAGTCCCAATGTGTGGAACATTATGCAGGTCTCTACTACAGTCTCGGGTCTCGACTCGATGTTGAAATTTTATCGGTAACAATCCATTTGTTTTTAATTTTTTTGTAATTTTCCTTGTCAGTAACGAGAAATGGTGATTATTTTCTAAAGAGTTTTCTGGTTATCAAACATTTGAAATACAAGGTACAGAGGTTAATGTTAAGCGGAAATAACTAAGGATAATCGAATATCGTGAAAGCCGCTTACAATATACCTTGTAACTTTCGTTATTAGGTAAGTGCATAATTGTAGTAGTATTGTCGTTAGTATTAATATATTAATAATAAATAAAATAAAAGGTAACGAGGTGGTAAATTCGTCAGCCGCGAACGAACTGCTTAGTGGCATTTCGCCCAGAGTTCAAATTCCACCACGGTCGACTACACCTTTCATATTCTCGTGGTCGATAAACAGTACTACCCGAGTACTGGTGACGATGCAATCGCCAAGATCCCCTCCACCATAATTTCAGATCTTATGCCTATAGTACTAAACAATTTAAATTAAGAGAACCGGCAGAATTGTTACCACAACGGGGGGGGGGGGGGGGCGCTATTTTGTTCGCTTTCATGCTAAAAGTTCAGACATCGCTGAGGTAGACTTTGCCATTCAGATATAAAATAGGTACCGATTAAACTACAGGGGTCGATGTAATCGACTTGTCCCTTCCCACAGACTTGCTGGCCTTGTACCAAAAGTAATTAGTAGCGTTAAATCAATACACTATCCCCGCCATCTCGATACTTGATGTGATCCATCAGGAATGCAACAGTTTCAGATACGGAGACAAAAGCGGGTTTCAAGAATTAGATGAGAAAAAATGATGTTTCACTAATATTTGAAAGAGATTCGAACAGTTATTAAAAGTTCTTTATTTCGAATACACAATAAAAATAAGAATTCAATGAAATTTTAATATTTCAAAACAAAATAATTGCACAGTTTAAATTAATATACACGTGTGTATATATATACCACCGAATTTGTAAACCTTTAATATTCTTCGATCTCATCTTCCGTTTCAACCGTGTCAATACCAACTTCTTCGTAATCTTTCTCCAGCGCAGCCATATCTTCCCGCGCTTCAGAGAGCTCTCCTTCCTCCATACCTTCACCAACATACCAGTGAACAAAAGCTCGCTTGGCATACATCAAGTCAAATTTATAATTTAGACGGGCCCAAGCTTCAGCAATAGCTGTCGTATTGCTCAGCATACACAAGGCCCTCTGTACATTGGCCATGTCCCCTCCAGGGACAACAATTGGGGGTTGGCAATTAATACCAACTTTAAACCCTGTTGGGCACCAATCCACAAACTGGATGGTTTTTTTCGTTTTAATTGCTGCAATGGCAGCGTTAACATCTTTCGAGACCACGTTACCTCGGTACAACAGACAGCAAGCTATGTACTTTCCACGACGAGGGTTACATTTAACCATCTGATTACCGGTTTCAAAGCACGAGTTTGTTATATCAGCAACCGTTAATTGCTCGTGGTACGCTTTCTCAACCGATATTATAGGTGCATACGTAACCAATGGGAAATGTATGCGTGGATAGGGTACTAAGTTGGTTTGAAACTCGGTTAAATCAACATTAAGGGACCCATCAAATCTTAGAGAGGCAGTAATAGAGCTCACTACTTGAGCAATTGGTCGATTCAAGTTTAGATATGTTGGGTAACCAACATCTAAATGCCTTTTACAGATATCATAAATTGCTTCATTGTCGACCAGAAAAGCGCAATCACAATGCTCTAGAGTACTATGAGTGGTGAGGACGGAGTTATACGGTTCTACTACAGCTGTAGAAATTCGTGGTGCCGGATAAACTGAAAATTGGAGCTTCGTCTTTTTACCAAAGTCAACAGACAGACGCTCCATTAATAGTGAGGTAAAACCAGAACCAGTACCGCCACCGAAACTATGGAAAATCAAGAAACCTTGGAGGCCAGAGCATTGTTCAGTCAATTTACGGATTTGGTCACACACCGAATCAATTATTTCCTTGCCGATAGTGTAGTGACCCCTGGCATAATTGTTTGCTGCGTCCTCTTTACCACTGATGAGTTGATCTGGGTGAAATAACCGACTGTATTTGCCAACGCGTACTTGATCTGGAATATAAGATTTTAGAAATAATCACATGTCAAACTGGTAATGTCAGTATAATAATTGAAAAATTGCTCAGAAGAGCATAACATGTAGAGATCACCAAATATTCTTACGTACAACTTGCTTTATCAGTTGCTCAAGCGTATAAAATTCCAATTCTATGACAATATTTCATGCACGACAAGAGTTAATTCTTCAGAATATACTGCTAACGATACTTTCAAATACCGAATATATTTTCATTAATTTACTCACACTTAACCGATTTTATAGTCAACACCTTTTACTGTTATTAGCTCTGTTGTAGACAGAATTTCGAAATATTTCCCAATATCTAAGAAAAATATCCAGTGTCGTTTGAGGATATAACAAAAAGGAATCGGTGCTTCATCTAGTCACAAATCTCCTTCGAACTCTTTTCCAACAGCTAGACAATACAAAAGGTTTATTAACCAGAACATTAAATACACGGAATGTCAATTCGCTGTTTAATTTACTCTTGTAAAATTATGAATGTTCATACTTACCAATAACCGAGGGTTCTAAATCAACCAGTATTGACCTGGGGACACGTTTTCCAGAGTCTAACTCATGAAAGAAGGTGCCAGCTGAATCATTACCACCAGTAGAATCTTCAACCGATACCTGACCATTTGGCTGGATTCCATGTTCAAGGCAATACAGTTCCCAACAAGCGTTACCAATTTGGACTCCAGCCTGTCCTATGTGGATGCTGATGCATTCTCTCTGAAAAAGGAGAGTTGTATAATAGTGGTTTTACTAGAAACTAAAATTATCGGACACAAGTGGTAATCAAGCAAAGAGGGTACAAGGGTGTCGATTGTCAGAAATAACAGTCGAATTCCTTCTTACCTCACAAAATAAAAAAATAAAGAAGTTGCATTATATGGCACGAAATCTAAATTTAGAAAAAGGTAATTGGGGAGCTTTTGAACACAAGTTTTCGCAAAGTAAGTCTTCTGGGGGGGGGGGGACAAAAAAACACACAAAAGTATAGAACATTTACAATGGTTCTTCCGGGAATTGAAATCTCTGAAGTTGAAGTATATCACCTCTCCGAGAGGTAAACGATAACATCACTAAAAGAAATGCAATCGAATTATTCAGCACAAATATTTTAAACAATCTTCATGCTTAGGTGTTTGCTGTTCAGTTTCTCATTTCAATACCCCTTGACGGTATTTTGAGTGCTTTATAGCATAACTGCGGAGTCAATCTTGTAAACGGAAATGGCTTTAGTGGTGGTAATGTAGACACCCGTGAAATTAACTGTAACCCTAATTAGAGATTACATAAAATGGTTCAAAAGATTCCGTTAAGATAAAGTTTGGTAGTATGAGAACGGTGTAGCACATATGGAAAGCTTATACCCAGTAAATATTGCAATTCATAGAAAGAGACTATATTAAATAACTGAATATATTAGTAAAACCTGCGAAACGATTTATCTAAAGTCAGAAATGAATTTAAAGATATCCCTTTAAATTATGCAGTTCTAAATACAATTTTGTGAAGCCTAGAAAATAGGTGTTGTTAATGTAGACTGAATTAGAATTAAATACCGTTTGGTAATATTTTTAATGGGTTAAAATGCAAGAAGGTGGGGAGCATAATGTTTTCAATGAGCAGGGTTTGTATAAGACAACATGGATCCGTTATAAAGTTTGAAACGATTTCGGTAAACTTTTCTCAATTGTCGTGGTGTAGCTCCGGACCACAACGCTTTGATAAGTTCTTTAACCAACGACAAACCAACTAGAATCATGTAGATTTGATTAAAAAAAAAATGTTTGTGAGTTTACGTATTACGCTGTTTCTCATGTACTATAGTATGCGGTTACAGGACTATTTTTGGGTTAAATTTCACAGGTTCATTTGCGACCTAGAGGATAATTCAACTTTTATAGTCTTAGAAATATTTGTTAAATAAAAAAATTATATCAAAATAAATTTGCATAAAACATTTTCTCAATGTGAATAAATGCTCCCGTATTCAAAACTTGATTCCCTATAATTTTGTAGGGTAACAGAGTGGAATAAAATGATAGCAAACTTACCATTATTATAGCGCTGCTTGTGTATCGTTCAAAGAGTAGAAACTCGTAAGAGGGTGGCCGAGACACGTAATTACTCAGTAACAATCAGCTTATTTGCGAGGAAATCGTAAAATACTGAATGATGCCGGTCTTGGTATTGCTGTATATAGTAATATTTTTGTTCTCCTCCTACCCTTACTCTGACACTACTCCGTATTACCCAATGGTGATGATGATCGTATGTACGAAAACAGTCTCAAACCATAGAAGGGGGTGATCAGTTATTTTTTATTTCATTTTTCATTTTACAAGTTCAACACCTCTATAACTTAATGGAATCTTAAAAATCTAAAGAAAAACAACAACGAAGATTTTATTTAAAAGCAAATATTTTTCAAATGAATTTGGATTATTTTGCTTTTATTTTACGAAAGTGAAGAGTGTGTTTAGAAGATGAATTAAATTCACAAACCGAGAATGATGTTTGAGTTTCAATCTCCAGCTGAAGTCACTTCAGTTTATTTAGTCCGCTGATGTCATCGAGAAAAGAATGTCCATTACAACCTCCTATTGTTTCTTCCTTCTACAAAATTAATTTCAGCCTGGAATATATAATGTCTACCTTCTTTAATTATAATCTTTAAAATATTCCATTCTATACTGGGCACGAAGGCCTGGAATTTTGGGGGAGGAGAGTAGTCGATTTTATCGACCCCAGTTC
>JAOPUL010004099.1:27474721-27487111 GCA_027564515.1 Octopus rubescens
ATACATACATACATACATACATACATACATACATACATACATACATACATACATACATACATACATACATGTATATTATACATCTGTGTGTAGGTGAGCATGTGTTTGTATCCGGGGGGGTTTGTTTTGTGTATAGCAAACTAAAGAAGTGTATCTAGTTGCATCCCTTTAAGCCAAGCTAGTAAAACTTAGCTATTTGATAATGATCGACAAAATAAGTACTGGTTCAAAATCATTTAATAGTTAATGCCCCAGCTTGGTATTATTTTGGGTCAAGCAGTAAAATAGTAAAACAATAAAGCTACTACGCAGTAGTCCAACCTGTCAGCAATAGCAGTAAAATATCTCTCAAATCACACTCTTCATTCTGTAACAAAATGATGGAAGGACATATTGGTTAATATTTATATTGAAATATAAGGCAGCAAGCTGCAGAATCGTTAGCGTGCTAGGCAAAACGCTTAGCAGTATTTCATCCATCTTTACTTCTGAGTTCAAATTCCGCCGAGGTCGACTTTGCTTTTATCCTTTCTAGATAAAATAAGTACCAGTTGATTACTGGGGTCAATGTAATCAACTTACCCCCTCTCCCAAAATTGCTAGCCTTATGCCAAATTTAGAAACCAATATTTTTGTTAAAATATGTTTGACAAGATGGGATGGTCATGGCGACAGCATCTTTGATCATAGGTGTGTTTCATCAAGGCTGACCTGATGGTAAACTACAATAATAACACAAAACCTATTTACTTTACTCCAGAAATTCACTTCCTCTACAAAATAGACACACTGAAAATATCATCAATAGAGATATAACAATATAGCTTCTTCAAGGGGAACAATTTCATCCATATTACACAACTGACAGAGCTAAAGCCTTTAAAATTATAATAAATGTTAGATAATCCATCTACAGACGACCTGTAATATTGACTTCACATATTGCCAAATCTGCCTGCCAAAAACTAGGCCTTCTATTCACTGACAAGGAATAGATTTGCTCTAAGTCGCTGGTTCTCTACAAAGGTCAACTGCAACACATTCAGCCAACTGACAAGATTCAATCACGGTCTAAAGACAACTTCTAACTTACAAATGTTCTGTTTCATTTCTCTCTGTCTCTTCTATTGCTCCTACAATAGCCTTTGTTCTTTATTCCTCAGAAATAACAAGCTGCAAACTGCTGCCACTCTAGATTACATAACATGTTGTCTCTTCCCTTTTTATTGATCTCTATTTGATCCCTTTTGCATCTCAGTCAGCAGACTTGTAGTAATCACTTTGATCCATCATTCTGCCCTGGAGCTGCAGCCCTGAAAAACTAATGAGTGCTGTCTTCCCCCTCTTCCTCCTCTTTGTCATTGTCATCATTGTTATATCATCATAGCAGCAGCAGTAGTAGTAGTAGTAGTAGTAGTAGTAGTAGTAGTAGTAGTAGTAGTAGTAGTAGTAACTTTAGCACAAGGCCTTCAATTTTGCGGGAAAGGAGTTGTTGATTACATCAACCCCAGTGTTCCACTGGTACTTATTTTATAGACTCTGAAAGTATGAAATGTAAAGTTGGCCTTGATGGGATCTAAATTCAAAACATAAAGAACTGGAACAAATATTCTAATGCATTTTTTTTTTTTGTTTTTTGCCAATGCTCTAACGACTCTGCTAAGTCAAGCAATGATTACCAACTACATAAACAATAATTATAAAGTAAATAACTTATCCACAACACTTAGGAACAATAATATGACACTTGAGACAACTGTGATGAAAATATCGACCCTCCTTCTATTGTTTAACTGCCAACATATGATGACATCAGTGGTTCTGTTGTTATCACCACCACTACTACTACTGGAAATGCTAGTGGTATTGATTTCAAGAGTATTTGGAATGGTGACACTGTCATTGAAATATGTTCGGCTGCTTAACTTTTCTGTTGCAAAGCCCAGGTTATTTTAGATATTTTTATCACTCTTAATAGCTTGTCAATACACTTAAAATAATGTCTATTAAATTACAAATATAGACGCCAAGCTTTAAACCAGACAAATTGACTATAAAAGTGTATTCTTCGTGGGAGGAAAATTGTATGAAAAAGTTGTAATTATTGTTTCTCTTATGCTTGAGGAGTAAGTTCAAATTAATTTGATATATGTATTAAAAAACTTTCTTTGATGTAAAAGACACATGGGATTAACAATTATGAGAATTAAAATGAGATCAAAGATGAAAATATTTTGTTAGTAATACCAATAAGTGTATTGGATGATTTTCAATGCTAGAATATTTAATGTTTTGATATAGAAGGAAAGTTGGCATAATTCCTAAATTCCAGGAAGTATAATACTAAAGCCAAAAGTGAATATTATAGTCATCAAATGAGAGCAGAAATATTGTTGGACTAACTTTACAATGAGGACTATACAAATTTGAAGATGAAAAACTGTATTGCTCTGGGGATGTCTTTATAGTTAATTAGTTCGCTTCCCAACTTCATGGTTCAGGGTTCAGTCTTGCTGCACGCACAGTCATTTAGTAAACTGTCTTCATTCATAGTCTAAAGTTGATCACTGTTTTGTGAGTGAAATGTAGTAGAAATTATGTGTGAGCTTGCTGGAATTTAGTATTTTTGGGTAACAAAACCTTCACCAGGTCCATGGGTACATTTAGCAGTGTCCATTCTGTTGCAAGCATTGAAGCCAGGTCTCCAGACTGTGAATAACTTTTTCCTTTCCTACCTTTAGTCTAAGAGGCCTTAAACAAGTCATCAGCCCTATCATTCCTCTGCTGACAAATTGTCTCCAGTTTCAGAAGACAGATTTAGAAGCATTTTGCAATCTCAATGAACTCTTTGCACAAAAATAAAATTATTTCAGTTCAAAAGTGAGTTTACATATAATAGTCAACAATTAGAGAAGAGAAACAATTTTTTTTCTATATTTTAGTTGAAGGGAAGCAGTGCTCATAACCCATTACAGAGCCTCCAAGACTAGTGGGAGAGGGAGGAAGGTATCCTCAAGCTGAAAATCTGGCATGAAAGCTTACAACAAAACGAACTCTGCTAAAGCCACCCAAGGTGCCAGGCGGTGACATTAAACTGGGTGATGGTTTAAGTCTGCCACTTACATAAAACCAAGGCAGGATTCGAACAGAACACAAAGAGCTGGAAAAAATACTGTACAGTATCTGGTTCAATCAAAGGATGTGGATTTTAGTTTCACTTGGATTTGGCCTCAGTGGGATTTGAACTCAAAGTGCAGAAAAGCAGAACAAATATCATGAAGTATTTATTCTTTCCAATGTTCTAACAATAATCAAGAAGAGGAACAAAAGGTTATATCTCTGTACACACAGTACTTGCTGCTATCTGTACATACTGCTATCTGTAATTAACTGTAATGAATATCAAAAAATTTATAAGGTAGTAATTAAGGGTTATTCCAATGTCCTAGCATTGAGGATACTCTAACCTCAAAGAGCAGCCCTCTTCTTCCCTGAACATTTTGAAATAAAAGGAGAAAAAAAAAAGAAAAAAAGAAAAAAAAAAGAAAAAAAGAAAAAAAAAAGATAAATTAAAAAATAGTTTCAGTAATTTCATATACTTTACCAAGATGAGTTATTAGTGGTTTAGTGACATATAGTCTGCATTTATTTTTTCTTTTACTTTGATAAAAGATGTGTTAACTTTAGTATAGATAATCCTTCTCTGCAGATAGAATTGACAAATGGAAAATGTATCCTTTGTTGTTTGGGATATGCAGTAAAATTTTAAGACTTATTTTCATAAAAAAAAAAATACCCCAAAGATCAGTGATCTTGTCTTCAGGAAATATGACAACCAAAATGACACCCATGGTGATAAAAAGACTTATTAGCTTAATGGTCAATTCTGGTTAAGAAAGATAAGGGAGACATCACTGAAATTTTAGTATATTGAAATTCATTAAAAATAGAAATGAGTAATGGAGTTGTGGGGTGGGTCTGATTTCAGTTGGTAGTGTATTGAACCAAAGGTAAAGTACACTATTGGCAGCAAGATTAAAACCACAAAAATGTTGTATTTATCTCTGTACATGAAAATAGACACACAAAATGTTACTATTTTATATTCGTAAATTGAAATGAAAGAGGTATTTTATGATGCATCGATACATTTTTAGATTGGTTTTCTAATAAAATTATGTTGTCATTATAAGTTTGTCCACTGGTCAAATATACTATAGTAGTAATACTGAAATGAATATTTCATGTGACAATTCAGTTTATATTACTTTTAATTTAGTTTATTTTTTTTTTACAAAGGAGTTCAACTGAGTCTCTTTGTGGTTGTCTGATTAATTAGATATAGCAACCAAATTTCTTTTAAATAACCCCTACCATCTTAAACAATGATATATGATGGGAAATTAAAATGGTATGATTATAGCTAACACTCTTTTGCTGTAAGAACCTGCAATCAGAGCATACTTGGAACCAAACAACAACAACTACTATGATATAATAATTTAGTAAAAGTCCATTAGTGTAAAAAGAGACTGAGTGGCTTTAGTATTGATTATTGGCTAAATTCATCAATCTGAGCTGTGTGGATGCATGAAGTTAATGGTGGTTATTTTGAGATTTTAGCTGAGAAACTATGCTTCACTAGGAAATTATAAGGAATTAACTTTTAACTTTCTACTTAATCCATATAAGAGAGCTCTGGGAACATAAAAATAAGGATCAAATTGATTTAAGTTTCAGGTGCTGCAAAGTCATACAAAGAAATTATAGTTTGTTGACATCCAACTGCTATTTAGATTAGCTCTTAAATTACAATACATCTCTGCACATTGTGAAAGGTAACAGCAAATATTGCAGGACAGGTGTAGACCAAGTGAAGATGTGTACCAAGGAGCTGGATGCCCAGAGTAGATACTACAAGGAAATAGAATAGGTGAAGAGAGATAAATATTTCTCTTTTTTTATATATATTAGTCACAGGGAACAGAGAGGCAGGGCCCATCACCTTTGTAGGCTCTCTCCCAACTTTTGAAAGAAATGTCATTCATGGTCAGCATAAATATTTGTAGATTAATATTTACTGAAAAATGTGGATGGGGAAGAAATTCTAAAGGGTTGAAATCCTGGAAAGGAAGAACTGGTTGAAGAGTTTAGTGTGAGGGTCTGTGTGGGGTGAAACATGGAGGAAAATAGATGGCTGCATTCAGATGGAGAGAGTATGCAGCAAAATAATTTGGAAGAACAGTAGCTATTATAGCAGTAATAGAAAAGGCAAAGAGAAGAATTCATGTTACTGTGAGTCAGGGATGGCAGAAACATGTTGGTGAATGGTTTACTGATGAACTAAGGGCTTCCATCAACCAAAATTATTCCCACAAAGTTTGGTTCAATCCAAAGCTGCACAATAAAAAATACTTACACAACATACTGTTCTGTGGAATCAAGCCTAGAACCACATGACTGTAATGCACACATCTTAACGACACAGCTATACATTCATCTATATCATTTATTTTAAAATAATGTTATATATATTTTTTTTCTTTTTGTGCTCTTCAAAATACCAATAATTCTCATCCAACTCCTCTACTTATCCCACCCACTTCACTATCAAAGAATCGAAAAACAAGCCAAAAATAGTATTTCTCCTCCCCAGACAAATAAATAAAAATAAAGTTAACTTATTGATTTGCACACACGAACATTAGTTCAATTAACAGAAACTAATATTTGTAACTGGATTTGTGCTTGTGTCAGCATTCAGTCAACATCCAGTCACAACCAGTGAACTATATATTTTAATACAACACATTTTTTCCTATATTTCTCTTAAGGTTTACTTTTATTACTCTTCTTGTCATTTTTTCTCTCTTTAAAAATGATCATATAAAGTTTTAATTTGTCAAAAAAAGATTTTTTATACTAAAATCAATTTCAATTTCTTTTTTCTCTGATTCTTAGATAATTTTTCAATTATAGGGCATCAATTAACTTCATACCATACATGATGTGTTTAGCATTAAAATACTGGATGTGATAAACAGGTAGCGTTTTAAGTACTAGAATTGGTTGTAGCATCTAAATAAACAAACAAATGTGAAAGCAGCTAAAAAGTTGCTCAACCTAATATAAATAGCAACTAAATATACCTCAAATCATACCCTACTGTTTAAAAAAGATAACAGATATAATATTTGATAATGTGGTCCCTGATATACTAAAACAGTGGTTCTCAACTGGTGTCCATATAACCCCTAAGGGTTCATATAGGATTAGATGTATTGGTATGTATTGCAAGAAAAAGCTGTTTCTTTCTCTAACATTTTACATAGTTCAACCTACACAAGTTGATGTGTGAAAAACAATATAGGAATTTTGAAAGCAACTTCTATAAAATTAGTTTTTAAACATCAAATGGCTAAAGAGGTCAAACAAAATAAAATAGTAATCAAAGGGGTCCATAGTGGAAAAATGGTTGAGAATCCCTGTACTAAAATGACAAGATGGTCAAGAACAGAAAGCTACTTTTCCTATTTTTTAAGTAATTGTAGGTCTGTCCAGTCAGGGATGACCTAGCACTAAACCAAAAGCACAGCATTTTAAACAATGACCCTAGTGAACTTCTACTTGTTGATCAACATGCTAAGAATAACAGTAAAATCTCCCTCAAATTACACATTTTCATTATATAAATGAAGGAAAGCACATTTGATAATGTATTACTAGATACACTGTGTCAGAAAAAAAAATGAGATGTTGGTCATAGAAACATCTTTGAGCATTTGTCTGTTCAATCAGGGATGACAAGGATGAGAATGAGCTACAGCTGTTGTTGCTCATACTACTACTACTACTACTACATGCAAACACCTACCAGCATTATCCTAACTATTGGTAGTGGTAGCAAAATATTAATATCTCCATTAATATTGGTTTCAAATATTGGCACAAGGCCAGCAAATTTTTTTTTGGGGGGGGGGAGATTACATTGACCCAATATTCAACTGGTACTCATTTTATCGAGCCCAGAAGGATGAAAGGCAAAGTCGAATTCAACAGAATTTGAAAACTCAGAACATAAAAATGGACAAAATGCCACTAAGCATTTTGCCCAGTGTGGTAACGATTCTGCCAGCTTACCACCTTCATATCTCCACTAATATTATTTATAGAACACCAACACCATCACCATCATCATAACTATTCCCCATACCTTACTTTCACTTCGTTGGGGAGAATGCTGATTTTAACACAGTTTGAACCACTGAATTACAAGAGGGTAATGTCCAATAGTCTCAAAGTATCAGGTTGTTTAACCTTTATAGTAATGGAAACATCTTTTTAGTATGTGTGTATGTTGTAAGTGAGAGAGTATGGAAGATAGAGAGAGATAAAGAGAAATGGAGTAAGAGAAAGAATGAGAGAGGAACTAAGGGAGATAGAGAGATAGAGAAATATTGAGAGATAACGAGTGTGTGAGCACTCACTTGAATGTAGTGTTAAGAAACCTAGAAGCTTTATAATTTCTATTCATTATTATTGACAAATGAGATAAACGTCAGTTTTCATTAAACTTGCAGTATTTATAAACTGCTATTGAATAACATGAGGAAAATTCAAATTGATATCTTTTTTTTAACTTTCAAAAATGTCTCATATAGGTGCAGGCATGGTTGTGTTGTAAGAAGTTTGCTTCTAACCATATGGTTATTAGTTCAGTTCCACTGTGTGACACCTTGGGCAAGTGTCTTCCACTATAGCCCCAGGCAAACCAAAACCTTGTGAGTGGATTTGGTAGACAGAAACTGAAAGAAGCCCATCGTATGTGTGTGTGTGTGTGTGTGTGTGTGTGTGTGTGTGTCTTTGTGTTTGTCCCCCACCACTGCTTGACAATCGGTGTTGGTGTGTTTATATCCCTGTAACTTTTTTGCGGTTCAGCAAAAGTGACTGATAGAATAAGTACCAGTCTTAAAAGAAAAATTAAGTACTGGGGTTGATTCATTCAACTAAAAATTCTTCAAGGCGGTGCCCCAGCATGGCCGCAGTCTAATGACTGAAACAAGTAAAAAGAAAATACAAATACTTACAGATTTCTTGTCACTTTTTTGGGGAGGAATATCAAAGAAGACATTTTTCTGGTCCTCATTTCTTGTCATAGATTTTTGCCTGTTGAGAAACAATGGAAATCTGACATTTTATTTCAAACAAAATCTGTGCTTTTAAAAGATGCTTCTAAAATGTATTAACAGTTAATTTGTTCGTTTTTGTTTAGCTCTCCAACAAATCAATATAAGAAATAATGTCTAATTATATCAACATTGCTTCAAGCGCTGTTCACTAACATTGCATTGTATCCAGAGGCATAACCAGATTTTAAAGTTAGGGGGAGCGAGCACATAAAAAAAGGGTGCTGTGACACATACCAAACAATTTTTAACTCATTTCTTTTATATTACGCGAAATATTTCATTAGTTATAATATACGTAATTGTATTCTACATTCATTAATTTCATGTTTCAGTAACAACGTCATTATGTATGAACCTTAAAACTACTAATATAGGTAACTAAGAGTTTTAAAAAATTGTTGAAGAGGCACCAATTTTGAAATATGTACTAGGTAGGAGCGGTTGCTCTCCTATTAGCTACACTACTGATTGTATCCATAACCAAAAGAGAATACAAGAGGTTACTGTAATAAATTTTTAAAAGGAAATTATAAAATATAATGTGAAGAATATGTAAACTATAGATTAATTTCTTGATGATATTGAAGGATGTTATGGATACATTTAAAAGAGCTAATAAATTTGTTCTCTTCACATTTCTTGCCCCAAAATTGAAGTTAGTTGTATGGGAAGAATCTTGTGTAGGTGTTGCTCACTCATCCATATCACATGACCAATCCCTCTTTGTTGAGACTGGATATGAAATGCCACTGTTCTTAAAAATATCGACATTATTGACTTAGTCAATCCATATATATGAGGTGGTATCAAACAGTTCCTGGACTAGTTAAGTTTAATTAAAAAAAAAACTTATTTACCTAAATTTTAACATCATCTTCGAAATAGTCATCTTGCGCAGCAATACACCAGTCCCAGTGTTCCTGCCACATTTGGAATCTGGCCTGGAAGTCATTTTCCGTAAACGAGTCAAGGACCTTCTGCGATTTGCTCTGGATCTCAACAACGGTGTTAAAACGGCAACCTTTGAGCTGCATTTTCACCTTGGGGGAAGAGATGGAAGTCTGCAGGTGCTAAATCTGGCGAATAGGATGGGTGCAGAAGCATGTTGTTTTGGGGGAAAAACTTATGAGGTGCATTGTCCTCATGAAGAATCCAATTTTCTCAAATGCCATAAAATGCCTCAAAACGTTGCAGTAGAACTCTCAATTGACGGTCTGGCCCTGAGGTATGAATTATCGATGCACAATACAGTGGATGTCAAAAAAAACGATGAGCATGCTCTTGATTGAGCGGTCGTGGAGATGAAGGCCTCTTCCATTGTGACAACTGCTGCTTCGTCTCAGGGTCGTACCCGTAGACCCAACTCTCATCACCAGTGATGATCCTTGACATGAAGGATGGGTCATCAGCGGCACGCTGACGGACTTTGACGCGATGTTCTTTCTGCTCAGACTACAGCATACACATGAACACAAAAACACAAATTTCACAACTTGCAAAGTAAACACAGCGATGTCATTGAACATACCGCCTCATGAAGGTCACTGCTAGCTCCCACTGCACACACAACCATGTGCTGCCATCTGTTGGCGCACTACAGAACTAGTCTGGGAACTTTTTGATACCACCTCGTATACCAAAGATGCTATGCAAGCAATATTTCTTGGAAGTGTCTAAATGTTTTACATAGCATTCTCTTGATCAATAAGGAGTCTAGGTCTACAGCTCAGATTTTGTCTCTAGAGTAAGAACTCTCTTGTTCCAGACATGATGATGCAATTTACTAGAGAACACAGTTGCTGTGAGTAATCTAATTACAATCTCAACATCCAGGGAAGCCCACTTGCATTGATTTTACTACACAAATAGGGGAAATATTTTGCACATTTTAGGTCATGGCTATCCATTTTGTTGAATTTGTTAGAAAAATAGTACAGGCTGGCTAAGTTTTACTTCCTTTCTTTGTTTAGGGGTTGGTTGTCATGGGTTGGTGAATTCTGTTTTCTTTAAACTTATGGTGAAACTTAAGGCTTTAGCAATATGTGAGAAACCATCCACAATTAATTGAGTATCATCAAAGGAAGTTGTCACGAGTGCTGCACCTTCAGCAAATAGCATGTCAAGAACAAATTTTATCCTTTTCAGAATATTTGTCATGAAGTTCCAAGGATTGAACAAACTTCCACTAATACAAGAAATAAATTTGATCCATTTGTCCATGTTTCTGGCATAAATGAGAAATAAAGAGCAAACAGGGACCAAGACAAGACACATCCTTGCTCAATGCCATTATTAACTCTGAAGGATTCAGATGATTCTTTACCTAAGATAATTGCAACCCTCATATCTTTTTGAAGGAAAATAATGTTCAACATGTTATCAATTTCTCCAATTTTTCTTAGGACTTTCCAAGGAATCTCTTGGTTTATCCTATCAAGGGCTTTGGTAAGGTACCCAGAACAACATACTAACATGATTGTGCACCTGTACATTTCTGCAATATGCCTCAAACAAAATATCATTTTAATTGGCCAGGGTTTTACTGGCAACAAAAAGAAGAGAAATACTGCAATGATTATCACATATTACTTTGTCTTTATATATCATCATCATCATCATCATCATCATCATCATCATCATCATCATCATTCTAACATCTACTTTTCCATGCTTGCATGGATCGGAGTTTTCTACAGTCAGATACCCTTCCTGACTCCAACCCTCACCTGTTTCCAAACATGGTAATAATCCCCACCTCTCAAGACTATTGAACAGCAATCATCTCTGTACTGCTAGTCACCACTTCCTCTCCTCTGTACTACTCCCAATCAGCATCCATCCATCATTCATACTGTCCCCCGACTCACTTATCATCCCACCCCTGTTCACCATCACTACACTCATCCCATATCTGTTTCACCTCCTTCATTCCTTATTTATATTTACCCGACTCTCCTCCCACTCTCTTACAACCTTACCCATCACTTTTTCTGATTCATCTCTATTCACATTTTTTTTTTATATGTACCATGAGAGTATGTTCTGGCACTTCAGTATCTGCTTGAGTCCCACTCCAGCCTCCCTCTTTCACTCATGTAAAATATGGGGTAGCCATGAATCTCCTACACTAAATAGTAAGCCTGTTCCTGTTCCACCACTATCCTACTTTAATGTCTCAACATCTTGCTTGAAGCATCCACTCTATCTCTTCTCCTCCCTCTCATTTAAGCAACCTCTTCAGTCCTGCATGTTAAAAGACAACTTCATTAATGCTGGTGCCACAAAAAGAAGTACCTAGTACATTCTGTAAAGTTGTTAGTGTTAGGAAGGGTAACCAACCATAGAAATCTGGTCAAAACAGTGACACTGGAGCAAGCCATGGTTCTTCAGACCTATTGAGTCAGAGGGTTGGATGTTTTGATCAGTCAAAACATCCATCAGACACTAACATGGTAAGCAGACATGAAATGGTGATGATAATGATAAATACATATATATATAATATATATATATATATAATCATATTAGGGAAAACAAAAGTTCCATTTATCTGGAGGTGTGTGTGTGTATCTATATCTATCTATCTGTCTGTCACTTCAGTCATGTAACCACACGCATTCTTTTCTCGGACTATTCTTTTCTTTCTCTCCGGACCTTTCTTTTCTCTGACAAAAAGTCATGTTCAAAATGTCACACCTCATCTTTTTCCCATCTTAAACTGAGCATCAACCTAATACATTCACTGTGTACATCCTTTTTTTTTTACTTTTGTTGTTTTTGTTTTTATATTTGTTTTTATATTTTTTATTTGCCTACACACACACACACACACATATATATATAGATATATATATTATATGCTAATATTGAACAGTGAGAGTGAGTGCTCAACACTGCTTTGGTGGATAAATATTCTTTATTTGTGGGTTTTATATATATATATATATATGCTAGCATACCCATGTTGTCAAAAATGCCAACAGTTTTATTAATGATAAAAAATGGTGCATCAACACAATGGGAGAAACCATTGATTAATGTTAGCAATCTAGTAAATATACGTATACACTCAGAATTGAAGCACTTAAAGAATCAGATATGGTTGTACTGTCTTGGTTGAAAGTAGTGTTATTTACACCCAGCTTTCATTATCCACACATCATCATCATCATCATCCTTTAACGTCTGTTTTTCCATGCAG
>JAOPUL010004099.1:27532224-27544063 GCA_027564515.1 Octopus rubescens
GTGTGTGTGTGTGTGTGTGTGTGTGTGTGTGTGTGTGTGTGTGTGTGTGTGTGTGTGTGTGTGTGTGTGCGCGCACATGCACCATAGTTTGGCTTGGAAAATGTACCATGATTTTATTAACTCTTTCAGGTGCCTATATACTCAGTTATGATTGTAAGCCTAACATACTAACCACTAGGCTACATACCATATATTTCTATATTCCTCATTCATCATCACCATCACCATCATCATCATCATCATTTAACGTTTAATTTTCCATGTTTGCATGGGTCAGACACAATAGGCTAAAGCAGATTTTCTACTGCTAGATGCCTTTCTTGTTACCAAACTCACCTGATGCCAAGCAAATT
Source organism: Octopus rubescens (assembly GCA_027564515.1). Lineage (NCBI taxonomy): Eukaryota > Metazoa > Mollusca > Cephalopoda > Octopoda > Octopodidae > Octopus > Octopus rubescens. Next base: position 27,532,578 of record JAOPUL010004099.1, read on the forward strand.
AATATTTTCCTGTGGCCAGGCATGTTTTCATGGAAAACTGAGAATGAACAACATTGCTTGTATGATAATGATGTTCCTTTACAAGCATCATGTGATGTCAAGACAATAATACACATGCATTTACACACAGACTTACACATGCACTTACACACAGACATATACATGGGCATCTTACAGTTTTCATCTACCAAATTCACTCACAAGGCTTTGGTCAACCTGAGGTTATAGTAGAAGACACTTGCCCAAGATGCTGCACAGTAGGACTGAACCCAAGATCACTTGGTTGAGGAAGTAAGCCATGCCTGCAATACAGTCAAGCAGATTCGGATTTATCAAGGAAGCAAACAATTTGATATCATGGAGTGACCGATATTTCTGAATAATTATCTATAATAGTGCCTTGATTTTCTCATAACTCTGTAAAGTTCTAAGATCTAAGTCACAGGTCAGCAAATCACTTTTGAAATTGTTCCACCACAAGCAGTTTTAGAATTTAAAATCATTTTAAGGTACTATTTTACAAGGCAGCTGCCATCTTTACAAGAATAGGTTATATAAAAAGCTACCAGCAGTCCATAATTTTAAATCATAACATGTTACATAGAAGTTTTCTGTTTCCTTCCCTGTAATTTAAAATTTGTTATAAAATATAATGGAAGAACATGTTTATTGCTCAACCTAAGCTATAAACATAACTTTATATTTTACTACCAGTTACTATAGCAATAAATTTTTGCTACAAAAAATAAAAATTTAAAGTGGATAAAAAGTAATTGAAATCACATTAAAATACACACACACACACACACACACACACACACACACGAATTAATAAAAGTCATACTATGCATGCTAAGAGTATAGTATACATCAAATCCAATATGAATGTTATATTTTTCCATTCAAAGTTTGATAGCCAATACAAGTATTCAGCGTTAATATTTAGCAAGATGGCAAAATTGTGAAGGAGTTGGAAAATAACTTTACTCTATTTGTCCCAACATTCTGAGTTCAAATCTTGCCAAGGTTAACTTTGCCAGTCATTCTTTCAGGGTCAATAAATTATAGTATCAGTCAAGCACTGGGGTCAACAATATTGACAAATTCCCTTTCCTCAAAATTGCTGGCCTTGTGCCTTAATCAAAAACAATAAATAAATAACGATTGTGAATCCAATTCTCTAACCACTCTGCCACACGCCTAAAAGCTCCCAATATTTGGTAGTGTGAAAGTTGCAAACTTCATCGACATCTGGTCAACTTATCAGAATGGTGAGCTTTTGTTTTTCTCACCAAACTTTTAGATCCCAATATAAATGTATTTTTTAAAGGCGGTGAGCTGGCAGAATTGTTAGCACACCAGGCAAAATGCTTAGCGGCATTTCATTCATCTTTATGTTCTGAGTTCAAATTCCACTGAGGTCAACTCTGCCTTTCATCTTTTTGAGGTCGATAAAATAAGTAGCAGTTGAGCATTGGGGGTCAATGAAATTGACTTATCCCCTTCCCCAAAATTGCTGGTCTTGTGCCAAAACTTGAAAGCAATATAAATGTTGTTTTTTTTTTATATTCTTTTATCATTTTTTTACTTGCTTTACTCATTGGACTGCAGCCATGTTGGGGCAGCCTGTATTTATGTAAGTTTGGTACTTATTCTATCAGTGTCTTTTTGCTGAACCACTATGTTATGGGTATGCAAACTAATACCCATTGTCAAACAGCAAAAAGACAAACACAAGCACATGCAAACACACATACATACACATATGCATACATACACACACACATATGCACAATAGGTTTCCTACAGTTTCCACCAATTGAATTCACACAGAGGGTATTGGCCGGTCCAGGGTTATAGAAGTCACTTTCTCCAGGCTGTGCAGTATGACTGAATCTAAAACCAGATGATTGCAAAGCAAGCTTCTTAACCACAGAACAATAATTGTGCCTATAGCACATTTAAGAGAAAGAGCCTAAATGCTGCAAAGATTTTATCTGCCAAGAAGACTGAACAATGAAGAAAATGATAGTTGTCAGGTGCATCAACAGAAACCTTTATGTTAGACAATATACTGACTAATTTTAGAAAATCTTTACATGGAAATTCAACACCTTTATCAGTAATTGAGTTACTGATGAAAACAACAAATTGAATTTTAGTTAAGAACTTTATAAGAGAAAATGTAAATGTACAAATGAAACATATTCATCAAAAACTTTTTGTTTTTGTATTATTCTTGCAGGTGTTTCCTAACTATCCTTGACGGTTTCCAATAGAAACCAACAGAAAAAGACGTTTGTGTTTGTTTTATTGATGAGGCAGCATAGAATATTTCCTATTTTGATATGACAACTAGAATATTAAGTTACCTTACTGAAAAACAAAGTAAAGAGATAGAAAACCTCTAAGGATTTACACATTATGCTCAAAATAACAGCCACATTTCCCTCCTATTACACACTTACAAAAGGAGTTTAAAAAAAAAACACATTGGGAAATGTAGTCCTCAATATACTGTGTCTAAAAAAAGTTTGGATATTAACAGCTGGAATGTCATTCAAACAAAACAGCAATATTTGATGAGGGCTAGCATGGGGCTAATAAAGTAAAGAGGTTGTTAATAAATATTAATAACCCTTTACAGTAAACCCTCTGGAATTTCCTCCCTGTTCTTAACTTTCCTGAAAGTTTTGACATATGAAGGTTTGCGAGGAGCATTAATGGTGTTAACCCTCAAAAATATGGAAATAACCACAGTGGTCCTTTTTGTGTTGAAGCGATTTTTTAAATAAAAAAACAAACTAATTTAAACCAGAGGTGCTGTAAATTAATACTATATCTTGAACTTCTTATCCCAACCTTTTTGGTAAAATATTTTTTTCATTTTGTGTTTCAGCTCTAAATTTTTAAAAAGTTCTGTGAAAATATAGACTGGACTGCTGTGGTCCTGTCAATGGTATGTCTTATTTTGTAGATAAAAATAATAAATTTGTATCAAAAAACATGTTCTTGAGTTTTCCTTAGTGTTCAAAAATTCTATGATACACTTGACCAGCTGATTAGATACCATTTGGTGAAAAGAGCCACAAGAAGATGGCCAATGGCAGTGGTTTTCGACTTGATTGATATAGCAGCATAAAATGCCTTTTTGTTATATATTGAAAAGCACCCACAATTCAAAGAGAAGAACAAACTCCAATCTAGATACAAATTTCTTAAAATGCTGGCTGAAGAACTCCTTGATGATGAAGAATCTGAAGAAATAATTTCAGTATCCAATAGAGAAAAAACAGGTAACTCATGAGGATTTTGAGGGATTTGTCCATCAGGAAAAAAGAAAAAGAGTAGAATTAGCTGTCAAAAATGATGGATATTTTGCATGTATGTGAAAGCCACAGAGATGAAACAGTTTTATGCTTGAACTGTGTAAATTAATTTTTTTATGCTTTGTATATATTTTTCAATGAAAAATTAACTTAGATAAGTGTGGTCACCTTCATGTGTTTATGTATCTTTTTTTTGGGGGGGGGGGTCATGTTTTCTAGTGTTCATTTCACAGGTCTAGGAGGGCATGAAAACAATATGAGCACTGCCCTCTCTTCCACACCCAAAAATGTTATTATTATATGGTATAAAAAAAATAGCAGATAAACCTGAATTTTAGTAATTATCCACCCTCTTTTGCAATCTATGGCACATTGAATAAGATGTTAAATGTGTTTCAGTACAGAATCAGTTTTTTTTAACAGTTTTAGGGTACACTTGGGTCAAATAAGTAAACTTTAGCCAGATGGGGCTTGAACACTATATATTTTCTATGTTTATTCAAATAATAATTTTTGAAAAATTAATAAATATCAAATTATGTTATTCTATGAATAAAAATTATCAAAGATCACTATTATACTTTTAAACAACAATTTGTGAAAATTGACTTTATTCCAGCTTGGATCTTTTAATTTTCTTTTGTATGTTAGTCATGGAAAGAGTGACAGTGCTTATGATCTTTATAGATACTCACAAACTTGTGAGACTGATGCATCCAGTACTGAGCACAAAAATCAACAGGTTTATTTATAGAGGACGAATGCGAATGTAGAGAGAACCAGGGGATTATTCCAAATGCTTACAATAGAGAAAACTTTGCTAAAGGCACCCAAAGACCAGATGGTAGAGTTAAACATTATCCAAATCATAAAGCTACACATTGTAACTGAATGAGATCTTCAAAGAATGCAAGTTAATATATTTGGGAAAAAAATATTTATACTGAAATTCTAAACTGATTTCTTTATTCTTTTCCCCTGAAGAAATATATGGCTAAGCCAAATTAAACAAATTTTTACTGCTTACTTCATCAGATTAATGAGTGGCCCCCAATGACTTCTTTGACAAGTGTTCACTATTTTCATCAGTTTTACTGTTCTCAACAAGAAGTGTATAGGTGGGTTGCCCATCCACCAATTTGTATCATCATCATCCCACCTTTGGGATAATACCAAGCATGACTGTTCACTCGTAGGAACAGTACCAAGAATGAAGGTTTATTTGTCAGGGATAGTACCAAATAAGATGGTTTACTTATCAGAGATATTACCAAGCCTGTAGGTTTGTTTACCAGGGATGATATCAAGCATGTTGGTTTGTTGAACACTTAAATAACAGGTGGAAAATATTGTTATGAAGGAGAGAATAAAGTTCTAGCTACAGTGACAGTAGGTTGCACAATATTGTTATCGTTTGGCAAGCAACCATCTGCAGCAAATGGAAGAAATAATCTGATAAATATAATTTAAAATGATACTACTCAAAATACTGTTCTCTAGTTCTATAAAAGAAAATGAATAGTGGACTCATAATTAATTTTAATGAGAAATAATGGTTTCAGGTTTAGGCACAAAGCCAGCCATTTTAAGGTAGGGGTTTAGTCGATTACATTGACCCCAGTGCTCAACTGGTACTTATTTTATCAACCCTGAAAGGATGAAAGGCAAAGTTGACCTCGGCAGAATTTAAACTCAGAAAATAAAGATGGATGGAATACTGCTAAGCATTTTGCCCGGCACACTGAAGATTCTTCCTGCTTGCGACCTTATTTTAATGAGAAATAATGTTCATTGTTCACATGATTGATTTAAAGCATATGCACAGATTTTTTGTGTGCTTTTACTGTGCGGTGGACTATAGAAACTGGTGAGTAAACGTGTGGTAATCAGTTGGTGATGTGAGCAGGTGGTGTGAAGTTGGGCGATGAAGAGCTACAGTTGGTGTCAACCCAGATGACAGAGAACTATATTACACAAGACATCCAGCCATGTATGATTACTTCTTTCTGTCTGAGCAAGTTGGCTTGCTGGGCTGGTCTGTGGTTTCCCAGGTGCTGACTTGGCTGTTGGAGCCATGTTGGTGTCAGGAGGATGCGTTTCACAACAATATGGCAAAATCATTTAGTTTGTGTTGGCAAACAATGTTTAGTAGGCTCAGAGAACAGCTTACTTGAGCTAGAAACATGCATCAGTTTTGAGGGCCATCCACAGGATCTGTAGCATATGGTGTCAGAACTACAGCTCAAAATTGCTGATTTTGCAGCACTGCTCAGTATTTAGCAATCATACTTCACAGCTATTCAATGCTACTGAGAAAATCAATGACTTCACCGGTTGTATCTTTGAGTAATTATAATGGTAAACAGTATAAAGTACCTGAAGGATATTACTGACATTAACATGTTAAACTTTTTAAATGACTAACAGACATATTGGACACAAATCCAACAAAACAACAACAAAAGACAATAATAAATATATTTGTTGATAGAATATAGTGAAATACGTAAAAATATATAAGTATATTAAATAAATAAACAAAGCATTTTAAGATAAAGCTACACAAAACACACAAAAAAAGCATCACTGAAATTTAAATCTTTTTCCTTCAGAAAATATCATATAAGCCACCAAGCCAATATAGAAGCTATACATGACAGCTTGGTTTGCTAGAAATAGTAGCCAAAAATCCCCCACATTAGTATTATAAATCAACAAGTAAATGAGAAAGTCTCTACAAATTGCCCCAGCATGGTCGCAGTCTAATGACTGAAACAAGTAAAAGATAAAAGATTTTTTAAAAATTTGTTCAGCCTGCCCCCCCCCCCAAAGGTAACAGCTAAATTGCCTTCGTACAACATCGAAGACTTTTTAAAAAACAAAAATACATCATAAATATATTATGCATGAGAAAAAAATGAGATAGTGTATTATCACTAGAATACCTCTATTTGATCAGACTTGACCTTGAGCTATATAACAATATGATAGCCACAGCAACAATTAGATAAGACTATACCTTTTGGGATTCAAGAATGCAGAAAACTTATTTTCCAATCCAATACATAGCCTATAAAAAGATCTAACCCACAATCAGAGACAACTCACTATAAAAATCAGTCTACTTATTTGAGAATAAATTGAAATGACATTTTTAAAAAAATAAGTATTGAATATATTTATTATAAGCACAACACTCAAATTGTTTCCATTAAATATTTCCTATTCTGAAGATAAAATTATAACTTGTTCCAAAAGTTTTAAGCTTTAATCTTTAAGCTCCAGGCTTGTTGCAATGTTTAATGAACTAAAAAATACTATTCTATTTATGGTTGTTGCTCTTTGCAGTGCATTTCATTCTAAAATATCCTTAAACATACTTTAACTTCTTATATATGAAATGAGATACTATCATTAATGACTCATTTGTTGTTATTTTCAACTTGTTGCTGCCCCATTAACTCAGCCAATAGAACACAAGGTGCTTAACTTCAAAATTATGTATTAGGAAGAGTTTCTTTCTCTTTCAAAGATGTAATGGCTTTTATGAAACACTTGATATATAAACAGATATAAAGATATGTAGTAAGGCTCTACTGGTAGTCTTCCTTTGCTTACTATACGAGCACGCGCAATGACAGGGACGTGAGCGTGGGAATTTCAGTCCCAGCAGCTCTGAGAGACAGTTGCCGACAATCACTGTACATCTCTCCACTCTCTCCACCCCATGTGCAGCTTCAACATATGGGGTCGGAAAGGCAGTTCCTAAAACAAATTATATAAAGACGACAATGGCATGATGATAATATAACCCTCTTGTATGGTTGGACAAAATAAATTATATTTAACAGAACATAGTTGACTGATTTATTTTATTCATGCAGCCTTTCATTAAACTCGAATCTCAGCATAAATGTTCTATGTTAAAGATATATAAATAGCTTATTTGTCTGTTCACTATAAACTGGTCAAACAGTATTGAGAGATTTAAAAAGACAAAGCGCTACAGGACATTAAGAGTTAAGATACCATAGAATATAAAGTAATATTGTTGTTTAGTGTTATGAAATATAACTGAAATTTACAAGATCAAATATTCTCTTAAATAAGGTAAAATTTGTTTTTAACATATAGAAACCAATTGGAATTATAAATTTAAAGCTCTATTCATTCCCCAGCTTACATCAGTGATTCAGTTGCATCTTCTCAGTCGTAAGTGTAGATATCATAACCTAGTTTTAGAAATAGAGATAATGTCTCTGGTGAGGAAATTATAAACCATAAATCAAACATTACTTGAAATAACATCAATATGGCTGATGCAAAATAGCCCAGAAAGTATTCTGCATGTATAATACAAATATGGTAGGGTGTCACATATGTCATACTGTGAGTAAGAAAACTTTGATTAGCTGAAATTATCAAAGCAACTAGTGGACAAAAGCTCTTCAATAATGTATATTATACTCTGTAAGCAAGAGTGATAAATGTTTACAGAAATAGTGGATATGTAGAGACACTAATCGTGAATACATTAGTTGCTTTCATAAATTGACTTTAAAGTGCACATCTACTCCAATCTGCACTGTACATTAGACAAACAATTTTGATCAAGTGAACCTATTGAGGTTATCTCTCTTGCTTATTGTAGTTAGAGTTTAAACATCCTCAAGAGGGTCTTTGTCTAGCAATTATTTTGATAATCTCAGTTGGTGAAAATACCTCTCTATATTACATATGTGAGCCCCTAATCATAACTCTCAAAGTTGTCTAGCAGATTATCCTTCAATGTTTTCTTAAGTGATTTACTACACTTACCATATGATTAAGTTAATAAGCTATCAACTCCTTGGTCATGAGTTCAACACATTATTACTACAATGTAGTCTGCCCTATGTAAGCTACATTACAGCATGTCATCTAGCTGGCAATAAATTCTACTCTCATTTCATAGTGATTTAAGGATTGATGGTAGGAGAGATATCCAGCTGTAAACATTACATATTGCAACATTCAAATATATAAAATCCATCATACACATATCTAACAAAAAATTGCTAGTAACCCACTACCACACCAAAAATAAAAATAAATGCATAAATAAAATATCATTAATGAAGTAAATGATATGAATGAAAATATAAATATATTTTTGTAGATATAATTAATTGTATTGAATTTATCGAACATATATATTGATGTTAACAAGGGAAATTGATTTCATATAATTAAATGTTAGAAAATATATGTTTACTTACTCAAATTACAAAACCATGGTTGTTATTTAACACCAGGTCAACCTTGGTTGAGCAGACATATGATCAAAGGCATTCTAATTATAATCAAGTTCAATACCCTGAACCAGTCGTACAAACTGTGCCCTCTTCTCTTTGTTAATATTGCTTGGTGAATAGAACCAGAAGCAGTAGCTCATAATAGTTAGAGTACTATAGTTCAACTGGTGATGATTCAATTCTCTGATACTGTTAAGCTCAAACAACAACAGTAATTCTTCATTGACAGGAATGGATACTAAGGTTAAGGTAAAAAAAATATTCTTTTTCCTTTTTTATGTTCTTTGAAAATCCATGTTTTTAGTCAGATTAAAAAATTTTGTTTAAGCTAATCAGAATTAGTACAGTATCAAACCCACAGATTCTAGAACCGCAAGCAATCGCTTGGTTTGCCTAGTGCATAACACCAGCCCCGACCATAAGCTGGTCTTTTGGAAGACTTCTAAAGAAAGATTATCTAATGTGTCCTTCTCTACCATTTTTATAAGATGCTCAAGTGTGATTTAAGAGAGATTTGGCTGCTATTTGCAGCAGATCAAGGAATTATATAAAAATTCCTTGGCTGACTAGATTACAAAATTGTTTGTTTTCAAGTAACATCAAAACTTTTTATGTATCCTTTCTTATCCCTTCAATTATTTTTTTCCTCATAGAGAAAATGCTAGCATATCATAACTTAACATCTCAGAAAAAACAGAATCTACTTTCCACCTGGGTAAACTGGCAGCTAAATCACTTATTTCTGGTCCATCAGGTTGACAAACAATCCCTAGTGATTTCTTCATCAAGGAGTTTTTATTGAACAACAAATAGGGCTCCCAGTTAATTTCTTTTGGGTATTTAAAAAAAATACCATCAACGCTTTAGCATTCAGATTACTTTGTCAAATGTAATGCTTAAGCATCTATGATGGCACCATGTAAAAAGTACTCGCACCGAGAGTCCTGTGACTGTGCCACATAATAAGCACTTGTGACTGTGCCACATAAAAAGCACACACACTTAGAGTCCTGTGCCAATGCCACATAAAAAGCACCCATGATGGTGCCATGTAAAAGGTACAGAGTCTGTGTATGTGCCACATAAAAAGCACTCATGATGGTGTCACATAAAAAACACTCATGCTGAGAGTCCTGTGCTGGTGGCATGTTAAAGCACCCAACACACACTGTAAAGTGGTTGGCATTAGGAGAAACCAAGCCAAATCAGACTAGAAACTGGTACAGCCCTGCAGCTTGCCAACTCCAGTAAAACCATCCAACCCATTCCAGCATGGAAAACAGATATTAAAAGATGATGATGATTTATTCACATTGTATCTTGTAGCTTTAAGCTATTAATAATGTGATTGTTTATTTTTAGAATGTCATTGTATAGTACATGTGAGAAGCCAGACTGTCTGATCTGAACATAAAACAGGTAGAATATTTGGGCCAGATATGGCTGGTTTAAATGCTAAAGAGTTAAAGAATAGAATCACAGAATGCTCTCCTAAATTGTCTAGTCTGAAAATAAAACAAGTAGAATATTTGGGCCATATTCAGTCGGTTTAAATGATAAACGGTTTGACACCATCTTGTTAGCTAGATACAGATAACTTTGTCATACTTGCTTGGGCATTAAGGAAGTAAAAAGCCAGAACAAATACCACAAGGCAGTTTGTCCCACGCCCTGATAATTTTACCAATATTCTACTTCAGACAAGTATTTTATCAACCCCAAGAAAGATAAACGATATGGGTGATCTTGGCAGATTTGTACTCAGAATATGGAAAGTCAAAACAAATCCTTCAAGGCATTTCTTTACCTGATGCTCTAACAATTCTGCTAATTTACCAACTTTGTGGTGACCTGCATTAGCAACAGTTATTTAGTGTGGTTCATAAATTTAGAATTGTTTATATGATGTTGAGACGTTTCAAGCAAATCACTTTGTCAGAAAAAGAAAATACTAGTAAGCCAAAATAAGCAGAATATAAGTTCACAATTTCATATGCACTGCATTTGAAATAATTGAAAATCTTTTGAATTAGACCAACCTGTGAACATCTTGATTTTATTTTAAGTTGCTTAGGAAAGAAACAAACAGCAGAGAAGTTGTTAATTTGATCAAGTTGAATAAAAAAAGTCACTCATTTTAGTTGAATAATTATACTGATTTTCTTAGATAGACACAAGGCAGCAGATTTAGGTAGTAGGAACAGCCAATTATGTTGATCCCAGTACTTGACTGGTGTGTAATTTAATGAATCCAGAAGGATGAAACATAACAGGCTTGGCAGGATTTGAACTTGGAATGTAAAAAGCTGTAATTATATATTACAAGGTATTTTGTCCAATTTTCCAATGTTTATTTCAATCCATATCTCTTGAACAACTATATTGATTAGTATAAAAAGAAACTTTTTATTGGAAAAATATGATTTTAATGTAATAATTTTAACAAATTTCTTCTAAGTGATACTTGAAACAGTTGAAAATAAAATGAAAGATTGATTAAAGAGTAATTATACTGTTTCCTAATTAAAATCACTGATGCCATACATTCTAGTTTACCAAAGGATTTAGACAATTCCTTGGGAATATAGCACAACATATTACAATATAAAGAGCAACTGAACATCAATATAGATCACGAATTATTGAAAATGCAATAATTGTAGAGTTGCCAGAAAGGATGGTAAACCAGACAGTATATAATTTAGCTTAGATTTAGCCAATACATTTGATTATACTTTTTCCCCAAACAAAATAAATCATGTCTCTTTGGAATAAATCAATGGTTTTCAAAACAAAAAGCAACACATGTGTGTGTGTGTGTGTGTATATATATATATATATATATATATATATATAGGTAGTA
>JAOPUL010004099.1:27669945-27683327 GCA_027564515.1 Octopus rubescens
GTGTGTGTGTGTGTGTGTGTGTGTGTGTGTGTGTGTGTGTGTGTGTGTGTGTGTGTGTGTGTGTATGTGCGTGCATGCGTGTGTGTGTGTGTGTGTAACACAAGTCCCTGAGCTAATAAATGCTTCTAAATGGTCATTTTACTTGCTAGAAATAGAAGCCAAAGATCCCTAAAATCATGCTTTATTCTCTCAAAAAAGGAAAGGTACATTGAATTACATTGCCCTAGGGTAGATTTGTCTGGAGAAAAGGTAGGCTGGTCGTAGTTGGAATGCCTTTGATCATGGGTTATCTCAATCAGGGCTAACCTATGATCAACTACATCTCAATGTGTCCTTCCATTTTAACAACAATGGAGAATAATTTGAGGCAAACGTGCCGGCTATTTCTAGCAGATCATACAACAATATAGAAGCTCCAAAGTCCATCTAGGATTGGACTAATGTCTTTCTGTTTTTCTATGAAAATAGTATGAGATCAAGGTCAGATTGAAGTGAAGTGGACCCTGCAGAATATGTTACTAAAGAGACCCTATATGAAAAACTTAGTTATTTTATCAAAATATAATTATTTTTATTGATCTAACCATATATTTGAAGAACCAGCGTATATTAAGTAGCTAGTATGGGATGTAGGGGTTAACTGAAATAAAGTACAAAGGTTCCACTAATTATTATTTTACCTTTATATTTACCAGTTAACTGACATTTTTGAGACATTTAGAAAGGTAAGCTTAGAGGTGACAGTTTAGACACAGTAAATTATGCAACAATTTTGAATTTGTGGTACTTTCCTCTATAGATGACGATTTCATTTTGTGCCAATTCAATAAACACAAACCCAAAATGCTGCAACATTACAGGAATTCATTAATATATATCATTGGTATTCTGGCATAAAGCCTTATAATAATTTCTCATGGTACATGCCCACTCTCTCTCTCTCTCTCTCTCTCTCTCTCTCTCTCTCTCTTTCTCTCTCTCCATATTCTTGCTCGGAGGGGCTGGGGTCATCCCAGGTTAGCAGATCCAGGCGTCATCATACGTAGAGCTGACCAGGTCCAGCAGTGTTCCCCCATGGTTGACATCTCATGCCAGCCCCTCTGCTTCCTCTAAGGTAACATCGAGCCTCTGAAGATCTTCCTTAATCATGTCCAGCCATCTGGTGCAGGGCCTGCAACATGGCCTCTTCCAGCCCACAGAATAAGACCCTGGTAAGATGATCTGGCAGGAAGAAGAGTACATGCCTGTACCAGTACATGCAGCAGATGGTTATGAGGTAGGAGGCTTAGTACAATTTTATCCTTGTTCACAGTTTGTGCTATAGTTTTGCTTGCTGTTTAATAACATAAGTAGAATCTGTACATGACAAAAATGTTTTTAACTTATTTAAAAATCCAAATATGATTTAACGCAGATGGTTAGCATTAAAGTGCTTATAATATAATCTTAGTTATTCAATCAATCTGTTATATCTCTATTATCTTAATATCATAGTAGTGTTGCATATATTTTACATGTTTACACATGATCAAGGCTATTTAAGGTGACTACCAGTTTCATGTTGGAGAATTTGGATAATTAATTACATAAAGCATCAAATGATGACTCTGGCTTCACTTAGATAAACCCAGTATGGCACAATTGCATCAGCAGTTGCTGACAATGAACTCACACTTAATGGCCCAAATATGACAGAAGCTTGGCTTACTGCTACAGCAAAAATGAAAAATAAAGCCCCTGGATGCTAACGATTATAAACAAATAATGGATTTGTTTTTATCAAAAGCTGGTATTATAGCCATATATTAACAGTTGCTATAATGATAAAACACTTGGAGAGTAAAAAGATGAATTTTGGTGGTGCTCCAACATGACCAAAGCTGAAACAGATGAAAGAATAAAATAGTAAAAGAGAATAATATCTCAGATAATATCATTAACTTATCTCTAAAAGAAATTAATAACCTGAAAGGATCAAATTCTGTAAAATCTGACTGAATCATTTCAAAGTTATTTTCAAAGATTACACGAATCAACTTGTATATGAATTTGAAAATAATTGAAACTAAAAGACAAAGTGCAGAAGATAAGATTCAAATGAAATGCATAGATAGAATTCAATCATCTGCACATTCTATAAAAGAATTAAAATATCTTCAATGAGAGGAAGCTTAATTCATGCTTTAAATTCACTGAACAGCTTGAAATGACTTCTAAAGTTCAGCTGATTGAGACAAAACAAAAATGGTTGACCTTGAATATATCATTGAGTTATATGTTGATAGAAATAAGTATAAATTGGATTCTAAATGTCACTTTTGTGGATATAAACATGTACCATCAAAAGGTCTCACACATACTAAAAGTGGGAAAAAAGAAATATTTTCAAGCAGTAAGTAAATCTTCAAAAATGGGGTGAGGAAAATAAAGAAATAGAAAATGAAGATTCTACAAGATTTTATGAATATGGCATAAAAACAATTCAATAATCTATGTGAGATTCAATAATGTTATCATAAAGATACAAGTTTAATACTAGCAGCCAGGAAACTGTAGCACCTTAAAATTTCTGGAAGGATTTGAATAATGAAAACTAAGAAAGTATAATCTCAAACTAAAGCAATTTGATAGATTACTCATTGAAATTCTTGGTAATTTTACTGCATTAATTGTAACTAAAAGAATAAATGTTGTAAGCACTAGTGTTACTGAATATAAAGCAAAACCTCATGGCATGTTTGGTATGGAATGTGATGAATGTGATGAATGTTGATAGTTCTATGTTAATTCATGAGAATAAAGTTCCAGAACACTTTATGAGCTTAAGAAGTTTTAAGGCTAAAATGTTTGTCAACTGAAACATTAGGATCATGTTAAGTTGAGGCAAGATCATTACCAATACACATTAAACCATTAGTCATAGTAAAGCTAAGGAAACTAATTAATGAATGGGTTTTTAGAATAATTCCTCCTGGTGGTTGAGTAGATGGATATCTAAGGATACTGGGAGGTTATAAAGCATATCTTTTATCTTGTACTTGTTTCAGTCATTGGACTATGGACATACTGGGGCACCACCTTGAATGGTTTAGTCAAATAAATCAACCTCAATACTTACTTTTTTAAAGTCTGGTACTTATTTAATCAGTCACTTTTGCTGAACCACTAAGTCATGGGGATGTAAACAAACCAACACTAGTCACCAAGTGGTGGGGTGGGACAAACACAAACACACATATATGTGACAGGCTTCCACACAGTTTCTGTCTACCAAGGCATTCATTGACCCAGGGTTATAGTAGAAGACATTTGCACAAAGTGTTGCACAGTAGGACTGAACCAAAAGGGACAAATAAATGCATGAGACAACAACTGTGGCTTCATAGGTTTGAAACAACTCCAGTTAGATATTTACTACCTTAGTATAATGAAGTAACCACATGCTTAAACACCTACACTGTATGTAAATGAAAACTTTTTTCAGATTCCTATGCAACTTTAAATACTATAGGCCTATATATATTTTATTATCTTTCTGGCATGAATTATTTTGCTTAATTCGATTTAATAAGATCATATCATCAGATATAGAAGTATTTTGAAGCAAGAAAGGTTACAACAATAAATACACTAATGGACATGTCTTTCATAGAGTATTACAACAGCCAGTGTTGTTTGAAATGACACTGTTAATGCTATTTTACTTATGGAGATTAGTACTAAAACTGGTGAAAGTCTACATATTGAGGTAGATAAGATCATAAAATGGTTGGAATTATTAGGCATAGTGAATAATTGAGCTAAGTCTGCCTTTGAGAATGATGAATTATCTTTTTGTGGAGGGATATAAACTGATACAAGGCGGTATATCAGCAGATTATCATTTAATAGTGAGAATTGTGAGTGTACAACCACCAAAGAATAAGAAGTAATTAAATAGAATCTTTTCTTGGATTTGTCAATTTGTATGAGAAATATGTAGATCATTATTCAGACTGCCTGTCACCATTTGCATCATTTGTAAACATAGAATCTCATTTTTATTGGGATCCAACAATAAAAGGAATTTGAGCATATAAAACCAATGTTAGTAAAAAAAAATCCAGGAGTTCCGAGTTATGATGCCACAAAAAAGATTACCTTAACAACTAATGCAAATGAAAAGACTATATCAGAAATTATTACACAAGACTGCAATCCTGTACAAGTACAATATTAGACAAAAACATTAACCACAGTTTAATCAAGATACTCAAAAATTCAAAGGAAAGACTAGGTGATTGTATATTGTAGTCAAAAAAGCATGACTCTTCCTGCTAGGGGAAAAATTTTAGTTGGTCACTTGATTTTTTTTTAAGGATAAAATGTGGTTTACTGAAAATAATTATTTTTACATATATTTTAAGATGGGCCTCACAAAGGACATCATTTAATTATGAAATACATTTTCTAAAGTGATCATAAATATTATCACATGTTGCTGCATTACTCTTGATGGAATGTATTAAGAATGTTGATTTGGGATTGTCATCATCATAGTCATTGTCACGATCTCTTTCATAATGATGATGATGCTGGGGCAGAAGAGGAAGAGGAGGAGATTTTTTTTCATCCATTTTATAGAAACATGTTATAAATGTAAAAATATAAAACTGCTCATATTCTATCTGGCAGAGGATTTTAAATAATAATTAGAGGAATTGCTCTATTGGTGAAAGTGTATTTAAGTCATTGAAAATAAGTTAATAGTTGGTATCTTGAATGAGGAGGAATTAATTGTTCCACCAACATGTTTCAGCATATTGGTGATAAAAGCTGTGTATGACTGATGATTTGCTTTGATTGAGAAGACACATCAAACCAAGTGAAATCATAGTCGGGGCCAGTGCCAGTGACATGTAAAACGGTACCTGTGCCAGTGACATGTAAAAAGGCACTCGTGCCAGTGACACATAAATAGCACTTGTGCCGGTGACACATAAAAGGCAGCTGTACTGGTGACACATAAAAAGCACTTGTGCCGTTGACACGTAAAAGGCAGCTGTGCTGGTGACACATAAAAGGCGCTTGTGCCAGTGACACGTAAAAGGCAGCTGTGCTGGTGACACATAAAAGGCAGCTGTGATGGTGACACATAAAAAGCACTTGTGCCGGTGACATGTAGAAGGCATTCATGCCGGTGACATGTAAAAAGCACTCACTACACTCTTGTAGTGGTTGGTGTTAGGAAGGATATCCAGTCATAGAAACCAAGCCAAACCTAACTGGGGCCTGGTACAGCTCTCCTGCTTACCAGTTCCAGTCAAACCGTCAAATCTATGCCAGCATGGAAAATGGACGTTAAATGATGATGGTGATGATAAGGATAATGATGTACAATATGGCTTTACAGCAACAAAAAATTGGTTGAAATTACAAGCAGGGTGATAAGGTTACAATGAAGATGAGGAACAACATAAAATAAGATGTCTAATATGTGCTAGAATAAAACTAGAATAAAACACAGTGCACTGATGGCCTAAAGAAAATAAAACATAGTTATTTGTATATATGGGTAATAGGTCTCTTAATATTGCTCAATGCATACTCTGGGTAACCAGGAGTAATAAGATTTAGGAATAAAGTAACAGAAACATGCAAGTATTTTGCAGTGTGTTCCACAAATAGTGACATTAACATCTGATGATGCCCGTAAATTTTATGATAATAATTTATATTTATGACTTAGTTAGACCAAAGAAAATGCCTGCATATTTTTCATAATCAAATGGAATTGCTAGAAGAATGGTTTAAAATATATTTAAAAGAATATTCACCAAGTAAACGTTTTATTAATGCTTATTTAAACAACACATTTTGGAATTATCAGACATTTTCTTATTCATGAAAAATTCTTAGTCCATCTGCTTTGATAGGCATATAAATATGATTACCATTAGCAATGTCTTATGAAACTGTAATTCCAAAAGAAAAGAAATGAGCCACAAAAAAAATAAATTTGTATCACGAGCAGGTAATAATGCAGTTGTGATTCTTAAGAATGAACAAGGTGGACTAGTTTATGTAGATTAAATAAACATCAAAAATATTGATAATGAAAAAATACAGAATCAATCCTTCAGACTTTAAATGACATCCCAGACAAAGATTGTGATTTGACAACTGATACAAGCACAAATACTGAGACTGATGTAAGACAGAATTCTCAAATAACAAAAATGAATTAAACTAATTTGTTTCTGGGTGATGTGATATCATTGTTATGTTTATGTTGTTGCTGTGTTGCAAGTTTTTTAAATGCATAAAACAGGATCAAGACTAATTACAATGGTTACCAGTTCAGTGTTAGTGAACTTGGTATCTAGTTGAATAAAGCTTTTGATTGTAAAGAATTGTGTGTGGCTATGGCTTTGAAACAAAGTGATTTAATCTATGAGAAAAATTATAATTAAACTCAATTATTGTATGATGGATTTAATGCATTGAAATAGAGAAATAAAATGGTAAATCTTTTAATTAGCATCTCACGAAAATGACTACCATTTACTGTTGCCATTCAATTTGTTTTAATTTATTAAAAATGTATTGATCAACCTTAAACATCAAGTCATTCAAAAAAGTTGAAGGCAATATAGTACTATAGTAATAAAGCAAGTACAGAATCAATGATTCAGAATTGATAATGTAGAAGTGTTTAATTTAAAATGTATCGAATCTTGGAAGTATTCCGAGTATTGATTAACCTTACCCAATCATTTATAAAAGTTAAAGATAGGATAATGCATCAGTAATAAAGCATTTAATGTAGAACTCCTGAAAATTTAGGGCATATAGCACATGTCACTCTTACTACTAAGTTGATCCAGCACTGAGAGTGATTTGAGAGAGATTTAGCTTCAGGGCTAACCTGGGTCTAAGGAGAATCTGTAACAATAAATATTCAGTGACTGTTTATACATTTTTACCAGTGAACCATTTTAAAAGTGTTTTTTTTTTTTATCCATTTAAATAACCAATGAAAATAAATACTTTAATATTTTATTTTAGTGTTGCTTTTTTATTTCTTCCATAAGTATCAAAAGTGAGAATGAAATTGAAATATTTCTCAAAGGAAGTTGATAGCATCTATATCAAATAATTTTAAAAAACATTAATAAATATTGATCAAAATCTAAATTTTCCTGTCACAAAAAAAAATACAATCTATTTTGTGATACTGATATGAAATATTCTGTCAAATAAGAAATAAAAAAAACGTATTAAAGATATTGTATGAAAATTACTAAGACATTCGAAAAGAACATAATTATTACATATGTGAAGATTGTATGAAATCAACTTTATTTTTATTCCTTCAATAATCATAAAAACAACAACAAACACGATAATGATAATTTTTCAAACATAGGTACAATGCCAGCAGTTCTGATTGGAGGTGGCTAGTTGATACTAATGACCCCAATATTTCACTGGTACTTTAGTTTATCAATCCAAAAAGATGAAAGGCAAATTTGGCCTTGGTGGAATTTGAACTCAGATTGTAAAGAGCCAGAACAAATGTCACAAGACTTATCTTTTTCTTTTTCCTTTTTTTTTTTTGAATGCTCTAATGATTCTGTCTATCCATTGAGCTAATAATTGTTTCTTACAAAAGAACAAGTTCAGACATTTTGAGGGAGTAGGTTTGTTGATTAAACTGACTCCAGTACTTGACTAGCAGTTTATTTTATCAAGCCCCAAAAGAATGAAAGGCAAAGTTGATCTCAGCAGGATTTGAACTCAGTATGTAAAGTGCTGGAACTTATACTGCAAGGTATTGTGTCCAATGCTGTAACAATTCTACCAGTCCAACAAGGAATAATAATTATTATTATTAATAACATAGACACAGGGCCAGAAATTTGAGGTTGAGAAGATTAGTTGATTTGTTGATTCCAGTACTTGACTGATACTTTATTTTTAGCAATTCTGAAAGTATGAATTTCTAATTAAAATGGTATGACACGAAGAGATTGTAGACTAGTTTATTTAGCAAAAGGAAAGAGAAAATACCTTTGAAATTGCTATCAACTACAGTAAGAATAACTTTATTTTATTTATTACTTTATTTTATTTTGATTCATAGACCAAAAGGAATTATAGAAACTGTAATTCTATCATTCCGTTTTTAAATTGATGATGGAGATGGTGATATGATAAAAAAAATTATTGAAAGTATCAAAAAATTATAAGCAACAGTTTTGACCTTTTTTTTTTATCCCAGAAGTATTTCAAGATACCAGAAGGAAAGAACAATTTTGGAATATAGAATATAGAAATATTGGAAATACAGAATTCAGAAATATTGGAAATAGCCCCAGGTGCAGAAAAAAATCCAAAATTACCAGTTATGGATAAATGGAATTAAATTTAAGATTTCATATTGATGTTTTTCTTTTTTGTTGCAAAGTTTTAGTTTGCAATATAATATTTAGTTTGCCACTTGTTACATCTTGATAAGAATCCTGAACAAAATACTAGCGTAGTCCCACATAATTCAGAGTCAAAATTCTGCTAGAATCAGTAAAATATCCATTAATAACACTGTGTAATATGATTTTTGTCCTTGGGTAGCAACTGTTATTTCCTATTTGCTTACCCCTAGAAAGTATAAAAAATGGCTAATTAATATTACAATATTAGATCACAAAGTAACATACAATTGGATTAGATGTTACAGAATTTAGTGCCTTACTTTGGCATATACAAAATTTTCAGGGATCAAATATGATTTTTTTCTAACTAGAGTCAACATAATAGATATTATAAAATGCAGACATTGTTGTGTGGTTATCCCTGTAATCACATGGTTCAACATTTGATACCATAGTACAGCACTTTGGACAAGTGTTTTCTATCATAGCCTTGGGTTGATCAAAACTTTGTAAGTGGAATTTTGTAGGTTACCCTCATTTATTCAAAAGAGCATAGTGAATAGAAGAAAGATAACATGATCAAGAGAGCAAGAAGATAAACAGAAGGGAGACGAAGGTGAGAGAACTAGAGTGGCAGAATGATAGAAGAAAGATGATGATGGAAAATAGAGTGATAGGAGCAAGAAGGTGACATAGGTCGGAGTAATGGAAGAGAAGCAGTGATAGGCAGTGACATGTTGGTTGTTGGGATCTAAATAGAATAGAAAAGCAGCATGAATTAAAGGATGGAGGAAGAGAGAAAATAGGAAAGAGATAGAATGATGGAAGGGGGATTAACAGAAATGAGAAAGAGTGATGTATGCCAACAGTAAGTGATAGCTGAGGGAGTAATGTGAGAAAGGGAGTAATGGCTAACAATAAAGATGGGTAAGGATAAGGGAGAGAGTGATGGATGTTGATAATGGGTGAAAAGGAAGGGACGATGGGAGAAAGAGTTAGAAATAAATAAGGGTTATGACAAGGAGGGTTGAATACAAATTTGATGCCATATCTCATTATACAGGCAGCAGGATGAGAGGAAGTAGTGATAAATATTGTTGATAGGGGTAGCTGAATATGAACAGATTAAATGTCACCTCTTGTTAAATAGGCAGCATGGCACAGTGATAGAGAAGATGAGAAGGTAGGGAGGAAAGAGGGAAGACAGTAGATAGAAACTTAGTAAGAACATAATGGGCTCAGTCATCACACCACCATTTCAACATCAGTTTAGTCAAGTTCAGATGGAAAGATGGGGTTTCATGAGTACCACATGTTACCACACATTGTGGTTCTTTATCATATTCTTTGTATGGCTAAGCTTCTTGAGATAGTTTTCACTACTTTGTCCCATGTCTTCCTAGGTCTGTATGTCCCTCAGGTTCTGCCTACTTTGAGCAAATGGCAATTCTTTATACAACTGACAGGTTCTATAAGTATTCGATGCTTGTACCAGCACAATCTCTCTTACACACTACATCCAATTCCTCTTATCAGGACCAAATTTAAACTAAGGGGGGGGGGGCACTTCAAGTTTGATGGGCCTCGTACAAAAGAATTAAAATCTTGGAAAATCTATGGTTATTTATCATAAAAGAGAATCCATTACATTTTTTAAGACATCAAGATAGGTTTGTATATTGGAAGAGAGCCTCTTCATGCAAGATTGCTGGGAGATGGGGCCTCCCTGTATTAAGTGCTCCATACCCTTCATAGCAACCCCCCTCCCATATCGAGGGTGGCCAAGGGTAATTGCCCTCTTCGCCCCCTTATAAATCTGACCCTGCCTCTTATATACAACTTTTCTCTCAGCTCATTTGTTCATTCAGCCTACAAAAAATACGAACCAAAACTTGCTCAAATAAAACTATAGAGTCTTAAGCAAGCAAATGATGCATTTTAAAAATGTAGTACTATATGCCCCTAAAATTACAAGCTAATCACCAATAGCATGCTTTTAATCATAAATCTGCTTTATCAAGGTTGACTGAATTAAACAACAACAATTACTGCTGCTGCGCTCCTCCTCTTTCTATTATTACTACTGCAAGCCACAAAGACCTGTGATATCAGCCACATAATTTACTTCTTCCTTTAGAAACAAACGAATAATTTTCAAAAGTTATTTTGGCTGTTTATAGGCTGAAGAATTGCAAAATTAGTACTACTGAGAATGTGAAAAAAAATATAATTGTAATAACTCAATGCATATCAAAGAGCAGTAACTGATTGATTCAATTGATTCTTGAAGTTATTGAAAAAAGAAATCGTTGAATGACAAATAACCAATGTAGTGTTTGAACAAATCACTTTAACTAGACAAATTGAAATCAAGTGGAAGATCATTCCAACACTTTTATGTATAATGAGAGACAATCTAATAGGAAACTAATATTCAGTGAAGAATTAGTTAGGTAAGATATTAATATGAAGATGCAATATCATTAGTAGAGTCTTAAATATTAAATTGGTGAGATTTCATTTTGGTTATCAGATATCTATGTTCAAATTGCAACATTCAGTAAACAGAATTTATTGATATCTGATCAAGTAATTAAATAATCAAACATAACAAGGCTAGAGCTGATTAAAACAATGACCAGGCAGAATATAAAGATTAAGACAAGAATCTACAAATACTGCTTCAGAATTGTTGTTGATTAAACTTAGATCAGCTCTGAAAAGACGAGCATATTCTGTGACTTAGAATTATGCTAGGATGTTAGTTTGCTGTTGTTGTTGTTGTTGAGTCCATGGTCAGTCCTAATCAATCACACTTACTTCCAAAGATGTTCCAGATATGACCATCTTGCCTTTTATTTAGACATGGTGTGTCTTGGGTCACATTTACCGGTGTATCTTTCCTTTCTTAAAACAGTAGAATGTAATTTAAATGTAGTTAAATTTCCTTCCAGCAGATTTAGCTGCTATTTCTTGCAGATCAAGCAACTATACACAGTATCCTTTGTTGGCTTGTTTGCTTTGTGAATTGACAACAACAAATACTATAAATCATACTGATACTTTCATTAGATTTGTAGAAATTAACTAGAGAAAATCGTTCCTTCATTTATAATTTTTAAAAAAAACATGTTTTTAATTACCAACTTTTTTACTAACAGGAAAGCTTCTCAAAGTGTTAGATGGAAAATCTAATATTCCTCCAACTCAGTACTTCTTAACCATTTTTTTTTTGTTCTTATTTTTTCCTCCTTTACCAATTCACGATCTTGATTTCCCAACTCATAATAAAAAAAAAACAATAGTTTTGTGAGCAGCATACTTTATTACATATCATTAACAACTTTATAGTGATTGAACATTAACAACCTAAAAAAAAAGTCAACATTAAGGAATATAAATCTAGCAAAACAAATGAAAAACAGTTTGAATAATGATAAATCATTTTTCAACTTCTGTAATCGTGAAATTCACCAAGCTCTAGATTATGAGAGCACTTTCCTCAGGTTAAGAAATATGGCTCTAAGTTAATCTCCTGTTTCTATTATTTCACCAAGCTCTTCAAGTCACCAACAATTGCTCATTTGTCTTATGTACCATTTTATAGATATCTTTCTTAGGTTTACTTTCTGGCATTGTTATGGTTGTTTAGCATCAAAACAGCCTTGATCTAGCAGACTTATAAGTAAAACCATTCCAACCATTACCAAAATAGTCCTTTATATATATCTATGGCTACATTATTAAATGTGTCTTTTCCTTATTCCAGACAACAGTAAGTGAGTTTAAAGGAGATTTTGACTGCTTTTTCTAGCCACTTGAGCAACCATATAGATATTCCCTCATTGGTTCAATTAGCTGAGGTTATGATCCTTGGTGACTTTAGCCCCTTTGATACCAACTCAGCTGAGACCACTCTTGATTCTATGATACAAACTTCCTGCTTTAATTTGGTCTAAATTAAAACTTTCCTTCAAAGGTTCAAGTAAATTTAAGTTCTAAACACCAATTTAATAATGACCAGGATATTTGACTAAATTCTTCAATATTAAAAAAATTGAAACAACGAGAGTGTATTTCAACAAAAATATGGTAACGGAAGGGTTAATATACAGAACTTCTCTTGGCTCTTGCACTTGTACTCCTCCTATATTAGCACAGACACCAAATTGTTTGCCATCCTGTACTGCTTCTACCAGTTACTTCCCTCATCTATGGATATCTCTGACAAACACACAAATCCTCCAAGCACTCTTAAACTTTTGTTCCCCTGCAAACACAGCTTCAACACAGTCCTTTCTGTCTCTCCTTCCAGCAGATTACCTGTTCACTACCTAATCAGAGCAACTAATTTGACATGCTTTGGTGGAAATGTACCTCCCCTATAACACACTCAATCCAGTTAAGTGCAGGATCAATACAATCCTCTGAGTTATTTCCTTTTGTAACCCTCATGTAACCATAGCACACAGAACCCTTAGCCTCAAGTGATTCACTAACAGCTGCCCAGAAAGGCACTGCTTATAACCCTCTTAAAGTAAACCACATCATTAACTGGTGAGTAATTACTCATTACTGCAACACCTGCAAGGATGTCATGAAGAAAGCAACGAATGCCTTCAGGTATCATGCATTTCTCAAACTTCCATTCTTGTGCTAAGAAATTCTCTTAACCATCACACCTCATCTAAGATCATTTTGTAAGTAGCAGTCTTGCATATAAAGACATCACATTTTCTACCTATTTTGCTTCATATTCTACATACACATAACAAAATGCCTTTCAAGATTTCTTTCTTCACTGCCTGCACATAAACAACAAACAGTTGAAACCCTGAAATTTACTATAAATCCAAATTCTCATAATATCTGATTGGTGATTTCTTCTGGTAACCATATGTATGTATGTATGTATGTATGTATGTATGTATGTATGTATGTATGTATGTATGTATGTATGTATGTATG
>JAOPUL010004099.1:27967339-27977534 GCA_027564515.1 Octopus rubescens
CTTGCCAGTTTCCAGTCAAACTGTCTAACCCATGCCTGCATGGAAAAAGAGACGTTAAATGATGATGATGATGATGACACATACACACACATTTTGGTTGTTTTAGCTTCAACCCTTTTTGCTACTCTTTGTTAGAAAGAGAAAGGGTTATTTGGAGCTGTCATCCTCCTCTCAGAGGAGTTGTATACATAAACATATACACACATATTCCCAGTCAAATCATAGTCTATTTTCACACTTACAGTATTTGGTGATGTAGCGATAGTGCTAGTCGCTTGCATAGGCAATCAGGTAGTACAGGGAGGCATCACACCCAATAACTGGCTTAGCAGCGTAATCATAAACTAACTGCTATAAGGGCGAAGGAGATGGTCTCTAGAAAGTAGCAATTACAGAGGTATCGGGGTGATCAGCCAGATCATGAAAGTAACTGAGTTGTATGCACAACTGATTAGCAAGTAAATTAGTTTAGATGAGATGCAGTTTGTGTTTGTGCCAGGACAGAGTACCATTGGTGTTCCCTTTCTAGTGAGACAATTACAGGAAAAGTTTTAGCTAAAAGTAAACCACTGTACTTATGCTGTAAGTAAGGTGAGAGCAGTAAATGAATTCAGCAAGGAATTTAACATGCAGATAGTTGTTCATGAATGCTGAGTTCCCAGTCCCCTCTTGTTTGTTTCTCCATTAGAGAGGAACTATGCTCATCTCCTAGCATAAAACCACCTCCTTCTCTACTGTAGCCCCAACTCAGTGGAAGGAGATCTTAGTTTTGCAAAGTATATGAAAAAAAAAGCACTGCACTCAGTACATGCTGTAAAGTGGTTGGCATTGGAAAGGGCATCCAGCCTAAGAACCAATGCCAAAGTAGACACCGGAGCATGTTGCAGTCCACAAACCTGTTGGATCTTGTCAAATCATCCAATTCATGCCAGCATAGAACATGGGCATTAAATGGTGATGATGATGACGGTCTGTAGGAACCTGGTTTTCGTAGCTGTATCTGTCAAAGATTTTCAGAATTTCCAAATGTGAAAGTAAAGCCTAGAATTGAGAGGCTTCATTGTGAATCCAGTAACATCAAATATATTAGTCTGCATGGAAAGCACAATCCCTTTGGACATCTAAAATATGGTTATGCAGACATGGTGTGCATAGAAATGCCATAAGGTGTAGCTATACAGTCTGCTAGTGGGATCTGACAGAAGGGAAGACTTCATATGGAGGAATTAACAATAGGAGTACTAGTGAAATAAAATTAGATGTTAATGCTTTATATTTTGTTGCTAGCTTCTCTTTCTTAAGTGATCAGATTAACAGTGGAGGTTTAGTCTCTGAAATCATAGTAGCCGGAATAAAAACATGATGGAAAAAGTTCAAGGAGTTATTAATT
This sequence comes from Octopus rubescens, assembly GCA_027564515.1. Taxonomy (NCBI): domain Eukaryota; kingdom Metazoa; phylum Mollusca; class Cephalopoda; order Octopoda; family Octopodidae; genus Octopus; species Octopus rubescens. The sequence goes on from JAOPUL010004099.1 coordinate 27,968,730, forward strand.
CTGTAGGCAACAATGGAATTGGTTCTTTGTATGACAGGTAGATTGCCTGATGCTTGCGTGTGTTGACATCATCATCATCATCATCATTACCATCCCTTTTTCCATGCTGGCATCAGTTGGACAGTTCAAACATGAACAGATGAGCCAGAGGGCTGCATGGAACTTCACGGTTTTCTTTGGCATGGTTTCTTCAGCTGGATACCTTTCCTAATGCCAACCACTTCACAAAGTGTACTTGGTGCTTTTCTTGTGGCACCAGCACTGGTGAAGTCAAGACAAGACCTTTCAGCTGAGTGAAGCATAGTATTGAAGGATAAGAAAGTAAAATAGAGGAACAGGAGCAGGTACCTGGCTGAAGAGTGAATATATGGCTTGCCCACCCATCTAGAAAGAAAGAAACTGAAAGATGAGGTCAAGATACAAGGTGTATATGAAAGACGGAAAATTTGTATTAGCTTAGTATACTCCTTAGTTACTCAGTGACCTAGAATTTTCTGTCAAAATACTTTCTCAAATTTTTATTTTTGACTATAATACGTTTTGGCACATCAGCCTAGCTCCCTGAATAAATCCTGTGAATATTCTTAGCTCTAATTAAATATGTGTGTTTGTGTGAAGGCATGTGGCTTAGTAGTTAGGGTATTTGGCTCACGATTGTAAGGTTGTGAGTTCGATTCTCGGTGGTGGTGTATTGTGTCCTTGAGCAAGGCACTTTATTTCACATTGCTCCGGTCCACTCAGCTGGCAAAAATGAGTAGTACCTGTATTTCAAAGGGCCAGCCTCGTCACATTCTGTGTCACGCTGAATCTCCCTGGGAACTACATTAAGAGTATGCATGTCTGTGGAGTGGTCAGCCATTTGCACGTTAATTTTACAAGCAGGCTGTTCCAATGATTGGATCAACTGAAACCCTCATCGTAACCGACAGTGCCAGTGTGTGTGTGTGTGTATATATATATATAGAACAACACAGGAGATTATAGTGTGAAATTATTTTCTTCCCAGGTATTTATTTATTTATTTTTAGTGTAATAGAAACCTGGATTTCTACTTCAATGGTTACATGTCATAAACTTTGCTTGGCACTTTAGAAACATTAATCATCATCATTGTTTTAACATACTTTTCTCTGCTTGCATGAGTCAGATGAATTTCATTGAGGCATATTTTCTATGTCTGGATGCCCTTCCTGTCACCAACCCTCACCTTTTTCTGTAGAATAAAGGTAGTGGTGACATTCTAGATTACATTTTTTTCTTCTGTGATCCTGTGCTAGGAGTATGACTAATTTTGTCCTTAAAGCTGCTTGCTATCAGAGCATCATTATAAAAGTGTGTGTGTGTGTGGGGGCTTCATAAAAGATTTCCTTACTGGAGGAGATGCTCGAGATTATTTTTAGCCAAGTTTTTAAACTGTACACGCACACACACACACTGTCAAACATGGAAAAATGGATATAAAAGTTATTACACAGATACACACACACACACATATATATAATCATAATTTTTATACACAGGCATGGCTGTGAGGTAAGAAGTATGCTTCACAACCACATGGTTCAGGGTTCAGTCCCACTACATGACACCTTGGGCAAGTGGCTTTTGATATAGCACGGAGCTGGCTAAAGTCTTGCTAGTGGATTTGATAGATGGAAACTGAAACAGGCCTATCGTGTGTGTGTGTGTGTATGCGCGCGCGCGCGTGTGTTACTGTCTCGTTGCTTTGACTTCATGTGATAGTTGTAAACGAATGCTACTTCATGCAAGCAGTGTCCTTCATTTTTTAATCTTCCCTGAAGATGTGTCTGACCTTACTTGGAAACAAAATTTTTCTGACTGTAGAAAATCCACCTCAACAAATTTTGTCCAACCCATGCTAGCATGGAATAATCAACATTAAATGACACACACACACATGCACGCACGCACGCGCGCGCATATACGGCATCCAGCCGTAGAAACCCAGTCAAATCAGACTGGAACCTGGTACAGGTCTCCAGCTTGCCAGCTCTGGTTGAACCATCCAACCTATGCCAACATGGAAAACGGATGTTAAAGGATGATGATGATGATATCATCATCATCATCATCATCATCATCCTATACACACACACACACACACACACAGACACAGACACACACACACATACATATCATAGCTATGGATAGTAATTATGAATCTTTTTATTGCTTCTTTAAGGTTTGTTTCACTAAATACATTGATAGTATCTGCTCAGACATTGAATTATCTCTTACAGCCTACATTTTACAAATTTGCCAAATATTTCCATATTGGTTTGTTTTTTTTTTAAACTTTATTTCTTAAGCAGGATGATGCGAAAGTCATTTTGGTCAATAAAGTAAAATACAGTGTTTTCATTTTATGGCTATTGACCAAAAAGGTTTGCTATAAGCCTGTAGAAGCTAATCAGCTGATGGGCATTATTTGCCTACAACTTGGACAGGTTTCTTGGTGAGGTTTCAGTGAAATGCTATCATTACATGTTTATTCATCTGTATCTAATTCATTTATTCACTTAACCTTTCCAAGTCCAGAGCAACTGGCAGAAAAACATAGTTACACACTCTTGGCAGACCTGCAGTTTGACTAGTTTCCTCTGGCTACAGTGGTGGTGGTGGTGGCAGATGTTTGTGTTCTTTACACTGTGTTGCCTGCACGCTGTGGACTTTAACAGGTTAGCTTATGGACAACAGATCTTGCAGTTCATCATCATCATCATCATCATCATCCTTTAACGTCCGTTTTTCCATGCAAGCATGGGTTGGACGGTTTGACTGGGGTTGGCAGGCAGGGGCCCAACCATGCTCCAGTCGGGTTATATATGTATATATATATATATATATATATGCATATCTATGTGTGTGTATGTTTGTGTTTGTCCTCCACCACCACTTGAGAAGTGGTGATGGTTTGTTTATGTCCCCATAACTTAGCAGCTCAGCAAAAGAGACCAATAAATTAAGTACCAGACTTGAAAATTATTTAAGTACTGAGTCAATTTGTTCAACTAAACCCTACAAGGCAGTACCCCAACATGAGCACAATCCAATGACTGAAACAAGCAAAAGATAAAAGAAGAGATACTATCTTAGTTTGTTTCAATTTTATTATAATTTGTTTTGAGTTTATTTAATTTGCAGCAAATTCATTTTAACTTGCTTTGAGATTATTTTAATTTGTAGCTGTAAATGTGTAGACAAAGTGAAGTAAATTCTGGAAAAAAAAAGTAAATAAATAAAAACATACAGCAGTTAACTGCTGCTGATACTGCAGGACTGTATAAAATACATGGAAGAGCTTTCTCCATTATAACATTGTTAGCTTACAAAAATGTTGAAACAGACACTCAAATAACAAATCTAATTTTTTTTTAATATATTTCACATGAAGGCAGCAAGCTGAACAAAATACTTAGTGGCATTTCTTCTGGTTCTTTATGTTCTGAGTTCAAATACTGCTGAGGTCAACTTTGCTTTTCCTCCCTTCGGGATCGATAAAATAAAGTATCAGTCAAGTTGATGTAACTGACTCATCCCCTTCCCATCAAAATCACTGGCCTTGAACCCTGAAATAGGACCAGCAACCCATTCAGAGAAATGTTGTGATCTTTATCACTTATATACCATAGAAACTGGGTAACCAGCTTATGAATCCTAGGGCTCAAGAAAAGTGTAAAAAAAAAAAATGATTTACATGGTCAGTTCTGAGCAAAATTCATTGAAAAGTGTTTTAATTCTGTTTTAATTCTGTTTTAATCCCTGGCTCATCTTGAAGAGAAGCTTTTTAGCTCAAACTATTGTAAAAGGGGAAAAAAAAATTAATAGTAATTTTTTTATAAAAGAAATGAACCTCCATTGTCACTAATTTTATTGAATTCAAATTAAAACTTATGAATTTAATTTTTATTGCAACCATGACTTAATAACATTTCTACAAATAAATGAAAAAAAAGATGTTTTTTTCTTACTGAATGAATATTTTTGACTAAGTGCTCTTGAAGTAAACATACTTATTCTCAAGTGTGTGGGAGAGCATGATGTTAGAAATAATTCCAAATAGATGTTTACACAAGCTGAAACATATCTCAACACAAGTAACTAAACAAACAGATAAAGTTGTATTTTAAGACTGACATCTTAAGTGTGCAGTGTCAGAGTGGTTAACCTTCAGAATCACTAAACCTAGGATCATAGCTTTCAATGGCGCTATTGGTAACATCGCTGTGTAGTATAAGCTACATATATTATTTTGCTACTTCAATCAACGATATAAAGAATGATGCCAATGTTGGTGGCTCTATATGGTCAGTGAATGTGCACAGCCTAAAGGTTAGGGTGTTCAACTTGTGATCATAAACTCGCGGGGTCAATTCTTGGATCGGACACCGTGCATTGGAGCAAGGCTCTTCAGTTCATATTGTTCAAATCAACTCAACTGTAAAAAGAGTAGCAGCCAGGTGTTGGTGTAGTCCTATCTCTCTCCAGCTATCACATCCTAGCTATTCTGTTGGATCAAGTGTGAGAAGACTGAGAGGATATCTATATGTGCTTGTGACTATATAAGTACATAAAACAATTAGTAAAAATATAGTCCATGTTACTAAGCCATATTCACTCATAAGTAATTGCTAGCTGTACTACTTACTATAAATGGCCACTCAGACTAATAAAAATAGCAACTAAATCTCCCTCAAATCACCCTTTACTGTCTTAAAAAAGGACAGATATAATCTCAGATACCGAATGTCTGTAAAACTGATGATGACAGGATGGTTATCACTTAAATGCCTTTGATCACTGGTCTACTCAATTGTAGCTGACCTAGGGTTAAACGATAACTTATGTATAAAATTACTTGCTTTCACAATTCTTATAAATGCTTGAATTTCCTTCATTATCTGATCAATAACATTTTTTTTTAAATTATATAAAATAAAACATGACACCAAAACAACTTCACATGTTCACATTGCTCTGAAGAAGTTATTTCATTTCAGCACAGCCAAAGTATCTATAGTTTATATTAATTGCCTATAGAGTGGTGGATTGGTAGAAGTAATAGAGTGATGGTTAAAAAGCAATAATATTTTGTAAAGTCTCTTTATAGTCTGAGTTTAAATCCTGCCTAAATCAAATTGTCCCCTCCCCACCTCCTTCCAGGGTCAATACAGTAAGTGTGAGTTAAGTACTAAGGTTGGTTTAATTGGCAAAAGTGTGGCAGCTTGGTTAAAAATTTGCTTCACAATCATGTGATTCTGGGTTCAATCCCACTGAGCAGTTCCTTGGGCATATGTCAGTTAATATAGTCTGGAGTTGACCAATACATTTGTGAGTGGTATTTAGTAGTCAGAAAACATGTTGAAGTCAAAACTTATTTATATATGTATGTACATATGGGTGTATATATCCATTTATTTTTTGCTGGTGTATAACAATAAAGGATATAAACATGAGCAAGAAAACAAAAAAAAAAAACTGCTTCTCATCAAAGTCCTTTGCAGTATTTTTTCTGCACCGAGTTACAGACAATCCCTTGCTACTATCACCATTATAAATGCTGTGCACCAGTGATAGGTTCATTAAAAATCACCAATATTGATACAAAATAAAATAAATAATCAAATGTACCCTTTACCAAAAATATTTCTAGTTTTGACACGTTTAGAAATTATATTTATAGACTGTGTATGGAATTCAACAGTTATTATGACCCTAAGTTAGTATTTCTTGTATTTTGAAGGTATAATGGCAAACAGAATAACTAATTAAAAGGGAAAAAATAAAATATTATTTATATTTTAAATTTAATTTAATTTGCAAAATGATTCTTATGAATTTTAGAAAACAAAAAGTGTTAAAGATATAATTTAATTTACTGAATGATATGATACCAATCCCAAATATAAAGATGGAATTAGCAGAGCACTTGTCAAGAGTCCATATGAAGTGAGTGATAAATGCTTCTATTGACTCCACATTGGCTATTCCTCCAAAATGGGATGGAGACATAATTTAGAAGTGTTTTTCTGTGACTGGGGAATGGTTCAAACCATAAGTTACCAGTTGCTTTACCTGTGATCAGATTCCTCTTGTTGTTTGAACGATTTGAGAAATAAATCAAAGAACATGCAAGTTAGTGTAAAAACACAGAAATATTTTATATAAAAACAAAATAATAATAATTAATACAATGAATCAGGCTTTCACACGCTCGCCTATATCCAGTTGTGAATTCATGTGCTTTACTAAAGTTCTTTGATGTAAACTGTGTTATTGACATGGCACTAACAGGACACAGCAATATAACCATTTTAGTTTTGTATACTTAGATACTGATTGTTAACATATCATCACTTAACAGAAGCTAATTGCAAGTTTAGCAGAATACCTAAAACGAAACCTCAAACAGATTAATACTGTTTTATGTGTTGAACATAGCCTGTACGGGAGAGCAATAGAATAGAAAGTATGGCATTGTGATTTCTAAAACAAAGTACTAACTTGTGAAGCAGATTAATTAGAAAAATTATTTCTTTAGTGTGGGGATTCTGGTGTACAAATAGAATTTGTAGCTCTTGATTATTGATCACATTTGATTGGAAAACTTTGTTACTAATAAAGATCAAAGACTTCTGTGACAACTCCATTATTCACAATCAACAAAACATTTTTCATGTATAAAACTTGAACCTAGCACTTGAAGCTACAATGTTCTCAGATTTATCTAGCTCAAACATTCTATTTGGAAGAAACATGATTTATTGCAATCAGTCTAAATTGAACATTAATACATGTGGTGGAAATAATAATATATAACTGTTTATATTAGGTATACATAAAGCAAAGGAAAGAAGAACAAGTGGTTATAGACAGAAAATATATTTTGATTTATCTTTGAAAGTTTACCTGTTTTCTTGAAGCAAAACTTAAGATTACATCTAATTTCTCATTTACGTCAGAAAAATCAAAATATATACAGAACATAAGGGAAAAAATAGTTCTGTAAACTTGGATAATTTGCGATAAACATATCCTAGTTAACAAACATTACACTTTCAACTTTATCAAGATTGCAGCATAAATCATTTCTGACTGTCTCAAAGACATTCCTTAACAAACCTCCTTTGTTTCACCGAAATTTGGCAAGCTATCCAGAAATAGGTAATGTGATCTTGTTTGACATGTTTAAGGTGAAGAATGGAGAAAATTGAAATAAATGAACACTGATAAATCACATTGTGAAATTCTCCACTTTGTTATCAAAATTCAGCTAAAGCTCTAATTTGCAACAGAATATAGATAGAAGATAGAGAAGATCACTGAAGAAAGACAATGACCTGGAGTCAGAACTACTGCGATAATTTCATACTGTTTTCTGAGTTTCCATAGATAACATTACTTGGTATATTTAAAAATAGTTTTGTGTAGGAGGCAATCTTACACAAACTAAAAATTCTTGATTAAAAGAAAACAAAAAGTTAATGCAAAAATATTCAAGAAAAGAAAGTGAAGATTTACAAATATTTATCTTTTATTATTGTCAAATGGCTTCTCCATTTACTTATATTCTTTAATCAACTGCAATTATTCACTGAGAAATTAGGGAAAACAACTTCAGCTGGAAACATAGCAGAACAGTTATAGTATATTTGTCTGTTCATCTAGTTATTTTTTTCCCATGTTAATATGGGTTGAATTCGAATTTATTTGAGGCAGGATTTTATGGCTAGATGCTCTTCCTGTCACTAACCCTGTTTTTCAGGTATAGGATATTTTATTCCACAGGTCTTTCAAAGCACAGGGTGACTAGTTATAATGTCAATAAGGAATGACAACATCAGACTGCTTCACTCAAGCAGTGACAAACAAATGGAGCCATGGAATGCCAATATTTGCACACATGCACAAATAGACACACACACTATCTTGCAAATGGACAAGCTTCCATACACTTTCTGCCTACTAAATTCATTCACAAGGCATTAATTAGTTGGTTCAGGGCTATAGAACAAGGCACTTGTCGAAAGTGTCATGCACTGGGACTGAATGTGAAATCATGTGGATGTGAAGTAAAATTCTTGACCACACAAAAATTCCTGTACCTGTTAGGGATATATACAGAGAGAAACAACAACTGAAAATATTCAGAAGATGAACACTACATATATATATACACACACATGCATGACTGTGTGGTAAGAAGTTTGCTTCCCAACTACATGGTTTCAGTTCTGTCCCACTTCATGGCACCATGGGCAAGTGTCTTCAACTATAGCCCTAGGCCAGCCAAAAGTGGATTTGGTAGACAGAAACCGAAAGAAACCCATCATATGTGTATGTGTGTGAGTGCATGCATGCATGTATGTGGTGTTACTGTCTCTGCCTTGACATCACGGGATAGTTGTGAGCGGGTTTCACCGTCACGCAATCGGTATACTTTGCTTCCAACCCCCGAAAACATGTCTGATCATGGGGAAATGTTACTTTATTTGGAAACAGGTGAGAGTTGGCAACAGGAAAGGTATCTAGCTATAGAAAATCCACCTCAACATATTCCATCTGACCAATGCAAACTTGGAAAAGTGTATTATTAAAATTAAAAGAGTTAAACTTTTCAATTTTATATTCAGAAACTATAGTAGAATGAGGGACCAAACTGATGATTTTCATGAAAAAAAACTTCAATATTTTTTCTTTTTTTCCTTTACAACCTCACAACTGGGCTACAAGTATTTAATATCACTTATTTTCATTTAGATTTTGTAATATTACATAGTTTAT
>JAOPUL010004099.1:27977634-27990338 GCA_027564515.1 Octopus rubescens
CATACATACATACATACATACATACATACATACATACATACATACATACATACATACATACATACATACATACTATAAAATAAAATAAATGTTTATCAAATTTCATTAAAAGACCCTGTTATCTTGCAGAGCCCCCAGTTTTTTGTCAGGGAACCCATTTTGATACAAACTGTGTATCAGCTATAGTATACTCAGAGCGAATTCAGCAAGGTTGGAACAATGATTCCAGAACCTTATGTAATAGGTTCTCCTTAGTTGTTCAACACCGTTCATATGTTCATGAAGTATTTATATTATGAATAACCATTATGAGTATAACATAAGCTTAGTAATATAATCTTATAAATTAATGATGGCGGGTGCTGCCAGAAAGGCAGAACACCAAAGAAAAGTTGTACGTTATTTAGTTTCATACTACTATATTTTAAGTTCAAATGTCACTTGGACACGACGTTGTCTTTAATCTTATTATGATCAGTTTAAAAGAATTAATAGCAACAGTATTCTGGGTTTATGCAATCAAACACAGACCCTCCTCTCTTTGTATTTTGTATTTGATCAGTCGTACTCCAGTCAAGTTATTGAAACAAACAAATGAAGGAATACTTTGTGGAGTATTGTCAGAGTAAATTCCCTTTGATCATCTTTATCAATATGGAGTAATGAAGCGAACATTGAAATATAAATCGCATTTTATAAAATAACACTGCACATGGTTTTACATGAATTTTATACTTGAACTTGTTAACTGGTGTTTAGTACAGGGTTAAGCAGGGTACCTTTATATATCTAAAGGCTACATAAAAGTTCAATAATAAGGCCTTATTTTTTTTTTAATCAATAGCGATAAACGTAGCTAGCTACAATTAATATAAAAAGATAATTAGAACTATTAAAGAAAGAGATAAAAATTTAAACTGAGTTTATGATGTTATTTTTAAAAATTTAAGAACATTAGAATAAATAATACTGTGTAATAAACAAAAAATGTACTTTTATATAATTTCCAAACCTCTCCCAGTATGCTACAGATTCCTTTACTGATTTTTTTCTCTTAAAGCTATTTAGGTACACATCATAAGTAGAACATAAGAGGGTCCTCTTGTACTTTAAACAATAAACTTAAAGCGGAAGTGCTGTTAGTTCTGTAGTTATCTGTTTAAATAAATATTCACATTGAGATAGACCAATGGTCAGCAAACTCTTTCGGGGATGGGCCAGATTAGAAAAGTCTCTTATCACTTGTAGATCAAAGTGAATATAAAATGAAACCATGACCATACAATGCTATACAAACAACTTTTTTTTAATCAAATTTCTGAAACGTCACTTGTTGTAATGAAGAAATTGCTACATATTTCTTAACATAAAAATCAGCATGTACTGTGTATAACCCACCAACTAGTAATGAGTTAGAATATTTTTAGTTTACCTTCAATGTAAATGAGGTACCAATTAGTTTACTTGCTTTTCCTACATTGACAAAGTAAATAATTTTTGTCACTCCATCCTTTCTTAGAACCCATTACATATGTAAACTATATTGGAACAGCATGGATGCAGTTAGCTTTTGCTGCCCCATTCGTTTGAGAAGATGAAAACATGTAATGTTGTACCCCATTGCACTTAGGAAAAGTTTATTTTCTTACCAAGTGAAGGGATCTTTCTTTCTTTTTTTTTCTTTTGGTATATTAAAACAAAACATTAATTCATTTGAAACAATTGCCAAAAGAAGTCTTTTGCTCTAGTTTATGATACTGAATTTTACTATTTGTTAGCCAGAGACAGATAATGAAAGTAAGGATTTATATATGTAATGTTACATATTGAATAAAGTTAGCAGGCTGATTGAAATGGGGCTGTGGGCTGTTATCTGCCAATCTCTGAGGTAGATAAATTTCTCAAACAGTAAATTTCACTATTACAGCAAATGAATCAAATAGGAAGCCTTTATTTAGACATTCAATTTGTTAGAAACAGCAGCTTAAATCTCCCTCAAATTATACTCAACTGTCTTAAAAATAGAAGGAAATATAAAAAAAGTAAGAAGACATGTCTATGTAGAATAATATAGTCATGAATACACTATACATTAAACTAAGATGAGATGATAGCAGCTTGAATTTTGTCATAAGTCAGTCAGTCAGAGTTGACCTGTGGTTAAGAACAACAGCTATTACAAAAGAGAAGCTAAAAGCTTTATTGAAAATGCTTACAGGATTTTACTAATTCTTGTTTTTACAATATTAAACAGTATACAACAAGAGATAAGCTCCCATTTTTCAACCTTAACTGAAGCCATTTCTCTTCAGTTATGCCCCTAACACTCTTGAGAAAGACATATACATCACAACTTCCTATCTCTACTTCAAATAATATACAGGATGTTTACACCGAGATGAGAAAAACATCCCAATAATTTTGTGTATTAGAATATATTTTAGTCTCACCCATTCATTAAGTACACTGAAACAATTAAGATATACCTGCAGAACTATTTATAAAACGTATAAACCAGGAATAATCACATCTTTGAAGTGGAGTGGCAGAATTGAACAAAAACATTGCACCTCTAGTCTATATTTAGAGTTGAATTCAAATCCCACTAAAGTCAGCTTTGTCTTTCATCCTTCCAGAAATCAAGAAAATGTAATCTTAGTGGCTTACCATGACCATAAGCAATACAGTTTAAATAGTGTAAACATTTGAAGAATATAGACTTAAAATTACTATTAAAAGAATGTTATAAGAAATATTTCTCTACAAATTGATGTGAAAATAATGTATTTAATAGAATGGTTGCTCTAATACCAAAACAGGTATATTTCTACATGAGAGAAGAAATTACTATTTTGATTTTCATTTCAAAATAAAAAGATTCTTGGAAGAAACTCTTATTATAAAATATTTGTGTGAACAAATCCAGAATGAAACAAGAAGTAAAGCAAGCATATTTGATAAAGACACTTGATATATTCTTTCTGCTATATTACACAATGAGAAAGTCTGTATGTAGTCTCACAGCCTGTTAGAAATAGCAACCAAACCCTACTCAATGCACTCTCTACTAAAGAAGGGCACATAAAATAAAATAGTTTTAGGTACCCCCATTAAAGACAGAATCATCATATTTAGAATATCATTGCCTTGGGCCATCAACCCCTGGCGGGGTAGTAATGATACTGTTAGAACATACAGCAAGTCCTGGACACTTTGAGACTAGGGGGAGCCCATCCCTTAGCAGATCTGATCATAGGTTTTCTTGATCAACATGACCTAGAACTAAACAACAACAGGAGTAAGTCTAAATGAAAAAAATTCTCCCCAGCCTATTATTTGCTTCATCTATTCAGTTCAAATCAATCCAGAATTATCATAATGATTACAATTTATATACTTATTTAATCATGATAAGAGAGTGAATCTATAATACAACATATTTCATGTGTTTCAACTCAGCATTTCCTCTATTCATACGATATAAATTCATCATCTCAGATCTTCCTTGGTTTTCATTTATCACACAACATACCACCTCCTACCAACCTATAAAACTTCCTCACTTATATCCCTCGTCCATTCACATTACATTACATATCTCTATTTGAATAATTGGATGCAGGTATGGCTGTGTGGTCAAGAAGTCTGCTTTCTAATTAAGTGGATGGTAGACTTAATCCATTTTACAATTTAATAATACCATATAACCTTACCCTTGGGTGTTTTTAGCAGAGTACACTCTGGATGCAACCATCCTGGCCAAGTTGCCATCTCCTCCATCCTTTCATCCCATAATTCTCAAAAGCTTGATAAAAGGTTATAGGTGTTGCTTGTTCCTTCTAATTAAAAAATTAAAAATTAAAAAATTCCATTTCATGGCACTTTAGGCAAGAGTTTTCTAACATAGCCTTCTGTCAACTAAAGCCTTGTGAATGAAATTCAGTAGATGCAAAGTATTTGTTTCGATTCATATTCATAGATGGTAGACTTAATCCATTACCCAGATTGACAGCACCACCTAGTTCTTGGGTGGGTCGTTTTAGCAGAGTTCATTCTATTGCAAACATTCAAGCAAGATCTCCAGTTTGAAGATAACCTACACCCCATCCTTCCCACCAGGCTCAGAGACCCTAAAAAGAGTCATGGATACTTGACTAAATCATGTAACAATTAAAAAAGAAATCAACTAAAATTTTATCTCTTTTAAGCTTTGGTTACCATGTTGTTGTTTCAATCTTCTTTGTATGCAATCTTTCTCATTATTTATCAATAATGTGTGTCTAATGAACCACACTCAACTTGTTCTACTTCATTTGTTACAGATCTGCTATACTTATAGTCTATATTTCAGAGAAATACATGTCATTTCTTGTATATATCTCAAAGAGAGTTTGCCTTTCATATTATATATCTATTTATACATGTGTGTGTGTGTGTATGTGTGTAGAGAGAGAGAGAGAGGAATCTTTCTGTGGCAAAAATATATAAATTAAAAATATATCTCTATGAATTTTGACAATGGTAATTCCTACTTACTCAGTTCCAATGAACTGTATGAGTACTTGTTGAAAACAAATTTAAATCCATTATTACTTTATATCTATTATAAGCAACTAAAAAATGCTTTTCTCAATATGAAAGGCAAAAACTCTTTATTCAATCAACTGAATGAATAAACATGCAACTGAACATTCTCAGGCACATGCACTCTTAACTTAATTTTCAGGCAGGATCAGCGTAACACAGTTTCTCTTCACCCAGTTTCCTTCACAAGTCTTGTTTCAACACAAGGTTAAAGTAAAAGAAACTTACTGAAGAGGTCACTCGGTGTGACTCAATCTTGGAAATTGTGATTGCCAAGCAATATATATATATATATAACAATTTCTTAAATGTATTCCATCCCATTAAGCCCTTTCCACAATGCTATCCCTAATTCTACTTTCAGCATCATTTAAATCAAATTGCCAGGACATTGTTTAGCCCCAGGTCGACCCTGATTAAGCAATCTTATGATCAAAAACATTCTTTTTAAGGATACATAAGAGTATATTATCTAATGTCTTCATTCCTTATTTAAAATGGGTGTGTGGGCTGAAGGTAGTTAGACTGCTATTTTTAGCAGCTGAGCGACCACATACTTATTCCCTTATCATACAAAATGCCCTGAAATGGGAGTATACTTTAGGCAAACTGAGTCCAGGATTCAATTTGGATTCTACTTGTGATTATTCCTGTTAATCATTAATATTCTGGAGAATAACATCAAAATCACAACATCCATTCTCTCCGCAATGAATTCTGAAGTCGATAAAGTTAATCATATCTTCATACATATTTCAGTTTAGGAAAAGAGAAATTGCTATTATGTCACTCATAGACCAAAAGTACTTCTATGAAGGTTTGGTTATAAAGTGTATTGATTCTGCCAATAGTTCTGTACAGCAGTGACTGTCAGCAGAGGTGACCAAGAAACTGGACACATTCCACCAACGATGACAATTGAAGATCCTCAAAGCCATTTAGTGCAATAGAATTGCAAATGAAGAAATCATTCTGTGAAGCAGAACATTGTGGCATTATGTCAGTTTTTCCTTGTAGGCCATATTCTGCACCTGCCAGTCACTCAGCATACAAAGACTACTAGAACAAAAATGGAAAAAGAGCAAGCCCTAGAAAATTTATTGCTGGACATTCCAGGAAGACTTCAAATGCACAATGAATTCCAGATTGACTATATTGGAGGAAGCTTGCTGCCTTATGCATTTCACAATGTTAGAAAGCCCATGTCTAAATAAGTAAGACCTAAAGTAAATCAGATATTAAAATTTCAAGGTTGAGCAATTTAAATAAATACTCTGTGTAAGAAATCAATTAACAACAGTCAGAACATGATATATAAATTACACTCTAATTAGGAAACTTAAAAGAATATCTAGAAATTTTTTTAAAATAAGAGTTTTCTCAGAATGTAAAAATTTGAGAAAAATAGCAATGATTTGTGATGGCAAAAAGTAATGCAAATAGTTTAAATAGTGAAATACATTATATGCCGCAAGCATTATCAAATATTTAATGAAATCTACAAACTACATACTTCAGATATTGAATTTAGAGTATCTGTCCTCAGCTCACTTCTTTTAAAGTCTGGTTCTTAAAAGTAATGATGATCTGTGTTGAGCAAAACATAATGCAAATAATTCAATAAGAGAAATAAATTTTATACCATGAAGGTGATCAAATATTTAATGATTAGCTGCAAACCACACACTACAAATATTGAATTTAGAGTGAAATTCAGTGTTTTTTCATGGTTCTGTTTGCAGTCCACTTCTACTCAGTATAATATTTAATGATATAATTATTTAACCCTTTAGCATTGAGATTACTCTGTCAAATGTTAATTCTTATTTATTCACATTGTTTTGAATTAGTCATGCATTATCTCGTAGCTTTGAGATTTCAATGATGTATTTGTTTATTTTTAGAATGACATGGTAGGGTAGGTGTAAGACACCAGATCTGGCCATCTTAAACATAAATCAGGTAGAATATTTAGGCTAGATATGGCTGGTTTAAATGCTAAAGTGTTAAAAGTTCTAGACAGATTGTCATTAGGAACTTTTATATGCTGGTGATTTGACTCACATTGAAGAATTTGTCGACAAGTTTCAGAATATTTATCTAACTTCCAGTACACTACATACATCAAAGAGAAACACACTCACACTCATGAATAATACATAGCTAAACTCTCTCAGACCTGGGCTCCTGAGCAAAAAAATAAATAGTTGCATATACAACTTAAGAATAATGATTGCAAACAAGCTAGTGGACAGAATCGGTTGTATCTTCTTTTCTACATGTGTTGTTCATTACTGTTTTACCAGGAATCCAGCAGAGATGACATTTTAATCTATTCCTGTTATAGCAGGAATATGGCATAACAGGGTTAAGGAGAGACACACTAGATTATATAATCCTAGATACAACTACAAAACTGGGATGGATATGGCTGAAACAACATTGATTAAGCGTCTGCCCAATCAGTATTGATCTCCACCTAAACAACAACAACAAAAGAGGACAATAATGAATAATTTAGTCCTAGGTGGACTATTCCCTGGAAAAAAAGGTCTTTTCAGTTAGGGCTGATCTGGGGATTAACAACAGTAACTTCTGTTCCTTCCATTATTTAGTGCAAGGAAGTTTTAATTTGGGGAAAACTTTATCCCAGAAATATAAATTAAGTCTATTAGCATATAGCAAATTCAGTATAAGTCTATTAGTTTATAGCAAATTTAAGAATAACAACAGAATATTTACTGGTGAGGAGACTCAATACTGAGAGTAGAGTAAATTTATTGTAAAATTTGTGTCGACTGGGATTTCAAGTTTTGCTTAGTACCTAACTACTGGTTGAATATGTGGAGATACATGGCTTAGTGGTTAGGGTGTTGAATTCATGATCATAAGATTGTGGTTTCGATTCCTGAACCAGGCAATGTGTTGTGTTCATGAGCAAACCACTTCATTTCCTGTTGCTTCAGTACACTCAGCTGGTAAAAATGAGCAATCCTGCAATTGACTAGCATCCCATCCAGGGAGGAATATATATACACCAGAGAGACTGGGAAACCAGCCCTTACGGAGTAATGTGGACTAACCAGACTAGTTGAATATGTCATTAATCAACATAGATTTTACAGTGAACATAATTTTACAATAAACCCAGAAATATCAATTAGACTAATATAGATTTCTAACCAATGACATGACTGTAGAGTAAGTTGTTATAGGACATCCACAAGAGAAGGTTAAGCAGTGTAGCTGGCTTCTTCCCTATGGCTGAATTCAATTTGGTTTCAAAAATTAGAAGTAATCAATCAGAGTGATCAGATATTAATGCACATTCATTGATCTCTGTGGGTAATCGACAGAAAACCAGGACTTCATATGTGATAGATGTACTTGAATAGTTATCAGCAGGAGCACTTATGGGATGAAGAGTGTAAATTACTCAGATTATTTTCGTTTGTTTTACATCCATTTTTCTCTGCTAAATGGGTTGGAAGAGTACTTCTTTGAGGTAGTATTCCACTGCTCGATGCTTTTCCTATTACTAACCCTCATTCGTTTTATAAGTAAGGAATATTTTTATTCCCCTGCTTTGAGTATACATATCTATAGGATCTGTGGAAACGGAACAGAAAATTCTTCATTCCTAATTTAATCAGCTTAACCAAGATTTGATTCATCTGTTGATTATTAACATTA
The DNA here is from genome assembly GCA_027564515.1 of Octopus rubescens. Classification (NCBI taxonomy): domain Eukaryota; kingdom Metazoa; phylum Mollusca; class Cephalopoda; order Octopoda; family Octopodidae; genus Octopus; species Octopus rubescens. Next base: position 27,985,912 of record JAOPUL010004099.1, read on the forward strand.
AAACCAACAAATTGCACTAAAAGATCTATGGGAATGTAAACATGAAATTTTCTTCTGCTCTGCCAATCTCATACAATTTGGAAACAACAACTTTCATGCATACACATACACACATGCACACACATACACATACACACATGCACACACATTCGTGCACACACATTCGTGCACACACACATCTTTTATCTTTTACTTGCTTGAGTCATTAGACTGTGGCCATGCTGGGACACTGCCTTGAAGAATTTTTAGTCGAATGAATCAACCTCAGTACTTTTTTTTTTTTTAAGCCTGGTACTTATTCTATTGGTCTATTTTACCGAACTGCTAAGTTACAGGGGTGTAAACACACTAACACTGGTTGTCAAGCAGTGGTCACACACACACACACACATACATACATATATACATACATACATACATACATACATACATACATACAACAGGCTACTTTCAGTTTCTACCTATTAAATTCACTCACAAGGCTTTGGTCAGCCCGGGGCTATAGTAGAAGACACTTACCCAAGGTACTACACAGCAGGACTGAACTCGGAACCACATGGTTGGGAAGCAAGCTTCTTACCACACAGCTTTCAGTGTCCGTCTACATTTCCATACAAAGTATTAGTCAGCTCGAGGCAATTGTAGAATACACTTGCCCAATATGCTGCACAGTCAGGTTAAATCTAAAACTGTGTAGTTGTGAAGCAAACGTTTTAATCATACAACCATTCTATTCTTGCACCTATGAATATAGTTAAAGGTTTCTCTGAACTAAGTAATCTAATTAGTATCAGCAGCGATTGTAACAAATTGCAAGGAAGAAATTCAGGAAATTGTTGTCACTGTGAACCAGAAAAAAAATTTCCCTTGTCTACAAAAGACAGACATTATGAAGCATATATGAAATGTGTGACACGGCATGTAGTGAGACATGGACAGCAAATGTGGAAGAGCTATAAATGCTGGAAAGAAATGAATTGTTGAATGAATAATGCTAACTTGCAGACAACAGAACTGAGAGAACAGCTGCACATGAAACACAGAAGGTGAAAGGTGAAGGACAGAAATTTACATTAGTATGGTTCAAATGATACTAATAGAGGATGAGAACTGGTTAAATAGGTACCATGTACTATTGGTGGAGACAGTATATGCAAAAGAAAGATTAAGAAAGACTTGGCAGAAGTGATAATTTCAGATATCTTGATAATGATCCTAAAGAAGATTATGATGAAAGACTGAGATGATGGTTAATATGCTGTATAGTGAAACCATACTATGCTGTATAGTTAATATGCTGTATAGTAGAACCATCTCTTAAACCATCATGCAAAATTGGATATTAAATTATTGATGATGAAGATGATTGCCCAGAATTGTGGGAGATGATGAGTTATCAAAGCATAAATTTTATTATAACTGACTATATTTTTACATAGCGAAACAATCTAGCATAATTTGAGTAAGTGAGGAAGCCTCTAAATGGTTGCTCAACATGCCAAAAATAGCAGTCACATTGCCCTCAAATTACACTCTGCAATCTTAAAAACAAATGGACATATTGGGTTAAATTAGTCCTAGATGTACAATGTTTAGTAAAAAGGCAAGAAGGATGATCAAGGCCAGCCTGGAGCTAAACAACAACTGTCTGTATAAGAATTAGACAGAGATAATTATAGAGAGAAGAACAAGTAAAGACAGTCAAAAACTTCAATAATAACTGGAAAATGGACATGAAATTCTTCATTCTTTAGTTTTTTCATCATTTGATTAATTTAACATTTGATTAATTCATCCTCTGATTAGCAACGTTAAAACCTGCAAATTGTGCTAAATTTCTTTTTCATCACAATTAAATGCAATAATTCTGTCATTACAGAAGAATTATTAATACCGGAAATAAAGAAATGTTCTCTCTGTATAAAGTCAATTTTACGATGCACGTGTTATAAGTGTGAAGCAACTGATGACAAGAGAGAACTATAGCGATAGTGAAGCAACGTCGGAGAGACTGAAAGCTGGAGATTGGCAACTAGAGGAGGAAAATATTTGTGTGTGATTTCTTAGCTATTTAATTTAAAATTAGAAATATAGAAATAGCTATTCTCACATCACAATGTAGACATCTTAGATAGTGGGGATAAAAATATAACTGCTTTGTTGTAAAACAGTATCATTACAAAAATGAGATAAATCCATTACAAATGAATGGATAATTGTGGGTTGGTAATCTAGGACCATGAACATTTTCAAGCAGTACTGGTAATAATTGATTTGAACCTTGGGAGCCTGGTAGGCCCCTCAGACATGAAAATTAAAATATATAGCAAAAATCATCAAATTATATATATCAAAGTTCCTTCTTTGCATGTAACTGGAATTAAGTTATACATTCATACAAAGGTTAAATGTAAAAAAAACTAATCTATTGTACATAAATGTGCCATGAAAATATTCATAAATGCATGAATGTTAATATTATACACCATCATCATCATTTTAATGTCCACTTTTCTATGCCTGCATGGATCAGAGGGAGTTTATTGAAACATATTTCTATGGTTAGATGCTCTTCCTATTACCAACCCTTACCTGTTTCCAAGTGAGGTAACATTTCCCTATGACCAGGCATATTTTTGTAGTGCCAGTGATGTGTGAAGGCAGCTGTGCCAGTGACACATAAAAGGTACCCATGCCAGTGACATGTAAAAGGCACCCAGTACACTCTGTGGAGTGGTTGGCATTAGGAAGGGCATCCAGTCATAGAAACCAAGCCAAAACAGACTGGAGCCTGGTGCAGCTCTCTGGCTTACCATCTCCAGTCAAACCGAATAACCCATGCCAGCATGGAAAACGGATGTTAAATGATAATGATGAGGAGGAGGAGGAGCAATGATATTTATTTACAACAATCACACAATGTCATGACAAGGAGACACACACATACGTACATTTAAACCCATCTATAGGGTCTATAGAAGACTCTTGCCCAAGGTGTCATGCAGTGGGACTGAACCCAAAACCACATGGTTGGGAAGCAAACATGAAACTATGTAGTTGGGATGTTAAATGTAAAAACTGACATGTTAGCAGCAGGGCTACCATAGAGCTTTTAGCAAATGTACTAAAAGCTTAGGCTAAAATGTACCAAATCAAGTAAACTATGTTAAACACTTGAAAAAAAATTCATCAAACTTGCCTCAAATTCTAATCAAACATGCTTCAGGTAAAAGGGCAAAGAAATAACATGCAAATATTTTTCTCCTCTAGTTGCCAACCTCCCGTTTTCATTCTGATGTTGTTTCTCTTGTAACATATCATATTTCATCATATTTCTCTTGTAACATATGCTTCACACCTTAATGCATGCATCATAAATATGAATTTTATACAGAGAAGATATTTCTTAATAGCATTAATAATTCTTCAATGAAAACAATTATTACTGCAAGGGGCATTGGGGCAACAGTGTCTCCACTCCCCACCTTTTATAAATCTTGCTCTGTGTATTAGGCAGTTCGACAAAAAAAGAAAGGGTTAAAGCAATTTAAGAAAGAAATGACTTGTCAAAATAATGAAAAACGTTAGCTAGAATGATATTAGATCATTAACAAGAAAATGAACTCAATCAGTTGCTTGGTTTAACAATGGAGGCCTTTAATAGACTACAATTGACTGCAAATATCTGAGCCAGGTCTCAAGTCAGAAAATAATCAAGAATATTAATCCAATCATTTTAGCAAGCATGGAAGACAACTCTTGACATGTTTCGGTTCTTTTAGACCTCATCAGCAAAGCATAGACTTCACCCTTCTTGCTCAATTTATGTTATATTAGTTTTTGTAATGGAAAAATCAATTTCCTAAACCTCACCAACAAAGCACTAGTCAACTTTAGGTCATAATATGTATATGTGTGTGCGTGTGTGTGTGTGTGTCTGTCTATCTATCTATCTAGACAGACAGGCAGATCGAAAGATAGATATATGGATATACACACACACGTATTATGACCTTAAAGTTGACTAGTGTTTTGTTAGTGAGGTTTAGGAAATTGAGTTTTCCATTACAAAGACTAGTATTTTTACTGACCCTTGATTATAAAAAAATGCTTCATCATTTTAATGTCCATTTTCCCATGCTCACATGGGTCAGACAAAACTCACTGAGGCAGATTTTCTGCAACTAGATGCTCTTACTGTTTGCCAACTCTCACCTGTTTCCAAACAATATAATGTTTCCTTGTAGTTGAACATTTTTGACATCACTTGTATGATGGTGAAATTCATTTATGACTATTGCATAAGAGTTGTAAAGAAGAGACAAACACACAAACATGCAAAAACAAACTCATACATACACACGCACACACACACACACACACACACACACACACACACACACACACACACACACACACACACACAC
>JAOPUL010004099.1:28007947-28018739 GCA_027564515.1 Octopus rubescens
GATAAAATTGACTACTCCCCTCCCCCAAAATTTCAGGCCTTCATGCCTAGTATAGAAAGGATTATTATTATTATTATTATTGCATGAGAGAGCAGCACATGCCATCAAAGTGACACTGGGGTACAAATATATAAAGCTCAATATACCCATCATGACAACCCATCTGATAAGGGTACACAACCATATGTGCACAACGTGGTGATCTTATATCAAGACAAACAGTGCATGACCTTGCAGATGGGGCCAAGTTAGAATTTTCTTCAGGTTGAGTAGCCCATGCTGCTCAAAGGGTCCCTGAATAAGGGTTGTTTAGGGATGATGAATGAAACATCCATTTTTCCATGGGTGAATTATTCAAACCCCAACAAATTCCTCTCAACACATAGCTATAATACTCGCCAACTACTTCTGCTCTTGATCAGAGATGTACATATCATCAGCCACTAAGGGACATGCTCAAATGGTTAAGATCAAGCAACTGACAAACAAACCTGCAGTACTGAGCAGAATATTTACTGTAGCCCATCTTTGACACCAAAACAAAACATGTACATGATGACACATCCAATCAGTTAAAAACAGAAACCATGAGAGCCACTGCCTGGTACAGTATCAGGGCATTTATTATTATTATTATTATTATTATTATTATGAAAACTCTTTCTTTACAAGGTTTCTAAAACTGGCAGGGAAAGGAAAGAAGAAACCACAAGTGTTGCTGTAGTAGGAAGTAGTGCATATCAAGATAGTAGTTTATCCCAAGACTAAAGACTTGGTCCAAAAGCTTGAAAACAAGTGGGCCTCATTTAAGGTACCCAAGGGCTATGTGGTGGTGTATACCACCCAAGGTCATGTACCATCCATTGGACAAGCTTCAACACATTTTCTATCTATAAAATTTTCCTTACGATAATTTGGTCTACTCAAAGCTATAATAGAAAACATTCTCCCAAATGTCCACATGGGTGGGATTGAACCCAGAACCATGAGATTGTAAAGTAAATTTGTTAACCACACAGCCATGCTTGCATTACTGTTCATCAAAGTAAGGGTAAAACATTGCCACAAAATTAGCCAAGGAATTGGTATGGAACTGACAGTTCTGCATTAAAAATGCTAACTACTGAAATCTGAAATTAAGTAAAACCTCAAGGTATTATAAAATCTTTTCATCTTTGGTAAAATCAGAATCTAATTTAAACAGGTTTCTTGTTATATTTTGAAGAACAATCTTTAGATTTTTGTTGTAAAGTTTTGCTTCATTACATTGTGATTTCAGAAACTGTAACAATAACCAAAATAAAATGCATTAAAAAATCCTCTACTTAAGCACTAGCACAACATCATTGCAACTTCAAACACCAGGAATTTAATTATTGAAACAACTGAAGAGTCCTTTCGCTCTCTGGTAACTGTGTTCCATTCTTCTAGTAAAAATGTGTGACCGTAAACATAAGGTTTCAACAGTGAGTAGATTACAACTAATCAAACATATAAGCATGTGGCTTTCTAAATATATATAATTATATTAGTTCTTTCTGCCATAACTGATTTAGCATATAACAATTGAATCAGGCAGCAGGCATTTGTTTCCAAAATAAATTCTTTCTACATAGTAAAGTTCTGCTTTCAACAAAACAAAACAACAATAACTATATCTACTGTAAAGATTTCTTCTACCTCCTGATTGCATCAATGAAATATCGATGGCTATGTAATCCTTCAAATAACAGGGTTTTTCCCCTCTAACACAGTCCTTTTATTTTGATATACTGTCAATTTCAAAATGGCTGTCTGCAATGTTATATAGAAGTTCATGAATAAACAATTCATTTTATTAAACAAATCTTTTAATTTTGTTTAGCCAAGGTAACAAATCTATGAATCTATGCATCTATTCTATTGTTGCTGCCAGTTACAATAGCTGACACAGCATTCATGAAAACTGCATAAAAATGATGTAAGCTTATCTTTCTATTCGAAATGAAAGATAGAAATCAAATTATAACTGATTCGAAAATATAAATTCTAAAGTTTATGAACAAACTTTCTGAAAAACCATCGCAGAAGGATTTAGAAAGTAGTGTTTTGAAAACTCAAATATAGACTGAAGTAAAAATTAATGCTTCTACTGTTTGTAATCCATTGTAAGTCATCCAACATTCTAAATGAGATGAATAGCTAAATGACTCAGTGGAAGAAATATAAAAGGGGTAAATATTTAGCACAGGAATTTGCAAATGTTGGCTGTTGGCACAGTTGTCTGGTAAAGAAGTTTGTTTTACAACAGTGTGGTTCCAGGTTTGATTCTACAGCATGACACCATGTGCAAATGTCTTTTGCCATACCCTTGAATCAATCAATGCCTTAAGAGTGAAATTTTTTACACAAAAAAGAGTATTCCTGCTTTTGTAAGGTACACTTAATTTGTCACCTGGTTTAACACAACTACTTGGTACTTAGTTGCCTTTAGCAGAGTCCACTCAATTCCAAGAATTCAGACCAGGAATGACTATGGTACAGGAATAATTTCCACCTCTTTTACCCACCAGTCTTAAAAAGGTTAGAGACACTGCCATTTCTCATCTGCCTGAGATATATATTTTTTTTATTTAACATTTGTAATCCATTGTAAGTTAAACATAATGCTAAATGAGATTAATAGCTACTTATTCAGTGACAGTAATAGTTAAGTGATAGGTATTTAGGATAGGAACCTAGAAGAGATATCAATGTAACAAAATAAATTATGGTACGTCTAAATCATCATCATCACTATCATCATCATTTAGCATCTGTATTCCATGCTGTCATAGTTGGATGGTTTGAGAGAATCTGACAGGTCAGAGGACTGTATTGAACTCCAATGTCAACTTTGACATGGTTTTTACAGCTGAATACCCTTCCTAACACCAACCACTTTACAGAGTGTACTGATCACCTTTTCCTGTCACTGGCACTAGTGAGGTCACATGACATGATCCCTTGACAAAGGTGGGTGTAGGATTGAGGGAGATGGTTTATGTCAAGCGTTGTGAGGCAAGAGTATGATAGATGGATAGGAACAGGTGTCTTGCTGTAGAGGAGAAACATGGCTACCCCAGCTGGAAAAGGAAGAGAATTAGTGTAGATAAGATGTAGTTTGGATTTGTGCCAGGATGAGGTACCATAGATCCCTCTAGCTCAGTGTTTTTCAGGGGGGTGGCTTGAAGATTGAAAAGGAGTCAGACATATTGCCATGTTTAATAAAATCAAAATGGGTTCCAACTTTTTAAACTTATTCAATACCATGGAGAAGAAAAAAGAATTATATGGATACAAGCTTTATTTTTGTCTTCTTATTAATAAAGAGAGGGAGTAGGGCCAAACAATTTTCACTAATATTTTGTCAGTTTGAGAACTACTGCACTAGTTCATTTCACAACTACATGATTTCCGGTTCAATTCCTCTTCATGAGACCATGAGTAAATGTCTTTTATCATAGTTTCAGTTTGATCAGCTATGGTAGAAGTTCTTAGCTAAAAGTAAGCTGCTATATCTAACATTCGTTGACCTGAAGCAGACATTTTATGGAGTACTACACTCTGTAATCTGGTGGTTGCTAAGAAAAAGAGCTGTAGATAAATGGTTGGTAAAAGAGCAACAAAAACTATATATGGAGATGCCATCAGTAAGATGAGAATTAGCAATGAGTTCCCTGAAGAATTTAGCATGCAGGTAGGTGTTCACTAGGACTAAATTCTCATCCCCCTACTGCTTATTATTGTTCTGTAGGCCATAAAAGAGGATTTTAAGACCAACTGTCCATAGGATCGTCTGTATGCTAATGACTTAATTTCTATTTCTGAATTTGTTGAAAAATTAGAGAAAAAATTTTCAAATGAAAAAAATTTTAAATTTCAAGCTCAGAATTGAGAAGCCTTAAAGTAAATCTAGCCATGATAAAAAAAAAAAATTAGTTAGTTGAAGAGAAAACAGGACTCTACTGTCATCTGAAAAGTGGCCATATGAAATATGCAGTAGAATAGGTACACATTCCCTTAGGCATACCCAGAAGAAACTTTAAGTGCACAATAGATGCAGTGCAATTACAGACAGGCAGAGATGGACATTGTATGAAGCAGATGTACAGAAGTAGTTAACAATAAGAGCATTCATAAAATGAACTGATTCAAATGCTTGAAAAGCTCCATAAAACTAGTTAGTAATTTCCATAATATAGGAGACCTAATCAGCAGTGGAGGTGGGTGTTCTAAAAGCAAAGTAGTAAGGGCTTTAATAGGGGGCAAAATGATGGAATACAGACACTAAAAGAGAAGGTGGGGGTGGATACAATGGGCTTCATTTAGTTTCTGTATACTGAATCCATTCACAAGGCTTTGATCAGTCTGGGGCTTTAGTAAGAGACACTTTTCCAAGGAGCCACGTCATGGGATTGAACTTGAAACCATATGGCTGGCAAGTGAACTTCTTAACCAGATACTCGTGCCTGTGCCTTAAGATATTAAACCCAGAATTATATGAATCTCAGCTGAACATTCTATAGTACTTAACTGAACTTTCAAATTAATAATGTCTTGCATTGGTACATTGTGATACAATTTGTAGACACCAACTGTCTCTTATATTGATCCTCAGGGCATTAAAAGTACTTATTTTATTGACCTCTGAAGGATGAAAGACAAAGCCAACTTCAGAAAAATTTCAGCTCAGAATGTATAGGGATGTAATTAAATACCACAAGGCATTCTGTTTGGTGCTCTATCAATTCAACCAATTTGCTGCTCTAAAACTGAACAACCATAATACTCTGCGGGGAACATAATACTCAAGCTACACTTTTTCAATCATGTTGATTGATATTATCTGTGATAAATAGTTGCACATATTACTGTATCAGGCACTATCTTTTAAAGTACTGAGATGCATTTTCTATGATTTTTAATTGTTGCAGTCAATGATAAAGAATTGTGCATTCAATACAGAAATAAAACAAACATTATGATGATGACAATAACTATGATAATGCTGTTCAGAGCAGAACCATCCAGAAGGGAAATTTGTTAATGGATTAACAAATGATACTGATTGATATATCAAGTTACATATTAAATATTAACATGTTATTTAAATGTTTTTCTTAACTAGATAAAGTGATCTTTCAATTAGTTAAGTTCTGTCTGGTTAGGTTACAAGCAACAAATGATGTCCAGTAGAATTAATTATTCGACAATGTATAGGTACAGGCATGGCTGTGTGGATATGAAATTTGTTTCATAATCATGTGGTCTTAAGTTCTATCTCATTGTGCAGCACCTTGGGCAAGTATCTTCTACTCTAATATCATTCTGACCAATTCCTTATTAGTGAAATTATTAGACAAGCTCTATGGAAGCCGGTCACATATATATATATATAACATATTTCTTTTAATTTATAAATTTATAATAATAATGATTAATAATCACATGCAAATATGGCAGTAAGCTGGCAGAATCATTAGCACGCCAGGCAAAATGCTTAGTGGCATTTCATTTGTCTTTATGTTCTGAGTTCAAATTCCACTGAGGTTGACTTTGCCTTTCATCCTTTTAGGGTCAATAAAATAAGAACCCCTTGAACACTGGGGTCAATATAATTGACTATCCATCTCACCTGAAATTGATGGCCTTGAGTCAAAGTTTGAAACCAATAATCACACACAAACACATATATGTATGTGTGTGTATTTGCATGTGCATGTGTGTGTGTGCATATGCACATGTGTTTGTGTAAATGTTTTCTCTCTGCACCTTCATACAAAAGCATAGAGCTAAAAATGGTAATGTTTGTTGAATACTCTGTCGATAAAATCATTGTCTAGCAGTGCAATTTTGAAGAAATGCCAAATAAAAAAAATCCTCAACTTGAAACACAAAACAAAAAAATTAGTGACACGAAGGGCATCCATCTATACAACAATGCCTCAATAATATGTATTTGTTCCACTTGTGCTTGTATGGAAAGACAAATGTAAAAGAAATTATTTAATGAACATGGCCAGGTATCATCTGTGACCAAAGGCTATTATAATAACAGTTTGTAGAAAAAATAAGTACAGTAAGTTGATTAGCTGTGAGAAGTAAAAAAAAAAAAATCCGATGTTTTGGAATTTTTCATTCTTCAGAAAGAGGGAATCATCATCATCGTCGTCGTCGTCGTCTTCGTCATCGTCATCATCGTCATCATCATCATCATCATCATTTAGCGTCCATTTTCGATGCTGATATGGGTTGGACAGTTTGACAGGATCTGGCAAGCCAGGCCACAGTTGTCTGTTTTGGCATGGTTTCTACAGCTGGATGCCCTATGCTTTTACGTGATGTTTTATGGGTGCTTATTACATGGCGCTGGCATGGGTGCTTTTTATGTGGTGCCAGCACAGATGCTTTTTATGTGGCACCAGTACAGGTGCTTTTTACATGATGCCAGCACAGAATATAGAGGTTAAAACTACTGCTACAGAAAGATTCCTTTCTGCAATCAGGGCACATATAACTTTGTAGATTTAGTTCCTGGTTCAGAATTAGATTTTATTTTTTACTTGTTTCAGGCATTAGACTGTGACCAGGCTTGGGCACTGTGTTGGAAAATTTTAGTCGAATGAATCAACCCCTGTACTTATTTTTTTTAAAGCCTGGCACTTATTCCATTGGTCTCTTTTGCCGAATTGCTAAGTTACGGGGACGTAAATGCACCAACATTAGTTGTCAAACAATGGTGGGGGACAAACACAAAGACACACACACACATAAATATATACATATATGCGACAGGCTTCTTTCAGTTTCCATCTACCAAATCCACTCACAAGGTTTTGGTCAGCCCAAGGCTATAGTAGAAGACATTTGCCCAAGGTCCCATACAGTGGGTCTGAACCTGGAACCATGTGGTTGGGAAGCAAGCTTCTGACCACAGCCTGTGCATCATCATTGCATCATTCAGACATAGTGAATTAGTGGCATAATAACATCATTAACAGTGACTTAATAAATTAATGTTTATTTAGCACTAATCAAAAGAAGAGATATCAGGAAAAAAAAAGAAAAAATATATAAAAGTCAGTTATCGCGATGGTTTGGGTTTATAGGTCATGTCATCACAACATAATATTTAGAAGACAAGATAAGATTATAAGAATTAAGATTGTAGGATAGATATTGCTTGTTCAGATTGTTTGATGTAAGTTTTGTTTTGTTTGAAGTAAGTGAGGTAAGATTAGAGAATTGTATTTTTTTTCCTTGATGTGTAATTAAGAATGTCTTTTTCTCTCTTATAAGCCACTTCTACTGCCATCATCATCATTACCACCACTACTACTGTCATCATCAACCTTCTATATCTATTTTTCTTTGTGTTTGCATGAATTGGACAGGTTTTCTCTGGCACAGCATGTTGCCACTTGTTGTAGTCCTTGTCATCTCATTTCATGAGGTTCAACCCCTGAGATTAGATTTCATCCTTTTTGTGCCAAGTCATTCATTGAGCTTCTTCTGGCTGTCTCTACATGGATTGCTTGGTGCTTCTCCACTCAGCATGTATCACATGCCCTTGCCAGTCTCTTCACATTACAGCTGATTCCTCTTATACCCATTTTTACCTTCAGCTCACCTGTTCATTGTCATTCATGTATCCCATCCTTCTACAGCCATGGAGCATGCTTGCCTTATTTCTATCCAACTTACACACATCCTTCACATACTTCTATGTATTCCTAATTCACATAGGATTCTCAATACAGATTTCCTACCTAGTCCTTTTCTGCATATCAAGCATGACCATTTTACAAATGACATTAAATATTCTATATTCTTTCTTACCAACATTTGCATTAGCTAAGTTCATTTTTAGTTCTCTTGATTCTAGGTTCAGATTCCATGTTTAAAACATTTTTCTAATCCTGTGAAAGCTTTAACACTGAACTAGGTCTTCCTCATACAAAATTTGCTATGGACAGACAGTATTTAACACTTCTATGGACAAACAGTATTTAACAGAAGTGTTAAATACTGTCTAGAGAAGAGCTAAAATATGCTCTAGAGAAGAGCTAAAATAAACAGAAATGTTGATTGAGAATCAAATCTGGTGGATATCTATCTGCATGCTAGCTTATAACCATTATTCCAACTTCACATGGTTTACACAGCTCTTACAACCCAGTTGTTTACATATAGTTTTCTTAGCAACTACCAGACTACAGTACAGGATTTGGAAGAATTGATTTATTTCCTATCATTAATAGTTTTATTGTATCATTCAGGAATAGGTAAGAATGTTATTTTCCTGTCCATGGTACCCATCAAATACCATCTCGAAATCCATGAAAGTTAGATATTGTATCTTGCTCTTGGTGAGATTATTGCACAAGTTCTTAACTATCTTAACTAAGAAGAACACATCAGCAGAATCTCATCCTGACACAAACCCAAACTGCCTCTCATCTAAGTTAATTCTCTTCCTAACTATGACATAGGCCTTTCTACAATTTTCATAACTTGGTCCATCAATTGATTCTGTAGTTGCACTTTTCTAGAGCTCAGCAAACAGATTAATTATGATTTAATGAGGGACAGAGTCAGTGCTATGCACTAGGCAAATCAGGCAATCACCTAGAATGCTAAAAATATGTGTGGGTACCACACAAATTCTGAATAACTTATAAAAAATTTCTGAATCTAACTAAAAACATGGATTTTCAAAGAACAAATTTTAAAAAAATGAAAACAAAGAAAATTTAAAATTTGTGACACAAATTTTTAAAACTTTATTCTTAGCATCTATATCTCTCAACAAAAGGTTACTGCAGTTGTTTGAGCTACTGCTCTTGGTTGTATTCACCAAACAATTATAACTGGAAGAAGGTTGAGAGTGCAGTGTGTATGCCTGGTCTAAGATGTTAAATAACCCTAGCACTGGCCAGGATGAGAGAGCCTGTATATGTTTGCACAACCTACAAGAAATAAGAATCAGTTTTCTTCAATCCACACTCCTCCACCACCTTAAAAATGAGTACATTGTATGTAGACTGTGGTACACATTGCCTGAAAACAAGTTGGCATGGTCATGGCAGGAATGTCTTATCATAGGTTTGCATGATCAGTTCAGACTTGGGGCAAGACAATAACAAACTGAATGATATGAGAACAACTAGCATGTGTCCTATTTTCCCCAATATATTCAGCATCTCAGCATCTCTCCCTGATGGTCCTACTTCTATCTCTTCAAATACATATGAAAGAAAATTGCTTTATGATAATTTTTCAGGCAAGAAGAAATTAGGTTTGCAAAATGTCATAATCTATGGTTTCCTTAGTTTCAAAAAGAAAGGTATTTTATAAAAAAAAGAAGAAAAAAAAGCCAGTTTTTCATGTTTTTGTTGTTGTTTTTTAAGCATCTATATGATATCAGCAAATTATTATGAAAGAAGGTCAATTCTATGGTGAAGTGTGAGTTTCATCTTCTAGATGGTTCAGAATAAAACCAAACTATGCTAGCATTCAGTCAGAGGTTCAAATCAATAGAAATTAACAAAACTTTGTTACCTTGGTAAAAAAAAAAAAATTGCCTTTCATAAGAAAATTATTCCAGAAATAGAAGCTCATTTACGATTGAAGATTTTTAAGTTAAAAGAAGAAGAAAATAAGTTATATTTCTTATAAGAAGAAGAATATTTTCTGGTTGATTCCAAAAAATGTCATTCAATCCCATCAAGCTTCCTGAAAAAAATTGATATTCCTAATTGTATACATTTTCTTAGGAATTGTATGATTCTCTTCATTTATCTGTTACACACACACAACACATGCATGCATGCATGAACACATACACACATATGTATATACATATACATACATGCACATACCCACTGTCTGCCAAAGTAAAGAAAATAACTGAAGAGATGTACAAATTATTTATACGATGTGTGTGTGCGTATAAGTGTGAATATGTGTGTCTATATATGTGTATGTATGTATGTATGTATGTATGTATGTATGTATGTATGTATGTATGTATGTATGTATACACTTAAATATATACTGATAGTAATAGATATACTGATGTAAGCACATACATATATTCGTGTGTGCAAAGACACACATACAGCACAGCACAAAGAAAGCTATCTATTTTAGATCAGTTGTATCAATGGTTACACACATTAGATCACCCTCTAAGTTCAGAATTCTTCCAATAATTTTATACTGAACAAGCAAATAATTATAACAAATTGCTTTAGGAAACTAAATATAGCAAGGTATGTTATATTTTTTAAATACTCAGCATTACATTAGTTGCAGAGCTATCTATTAAACACCTATATTTAAACACATATTTGGAGACTTAATGTGAAAATAACACTGTGCTTAGACCACAGAGCTTCCTTCAGCAGTTTGAAATGTACATTGTATTTATTAGGTTACAATTTTGGGGCTCATTGGGTTTTTTTTATCCCCCCTCTCCCCCACTCTCAAAGCTGCTGAATATAAGTTGAATATGAATAGGAGAGAGCTGCTTCTTAAAATGTAAAACATGATTGTACAAGGCACAAAACTATGAGCTCCAAGCCACAGCAGGGAGGTCTGCTATCACAGCAAGATTAAATACAAATATATCAGGTTGTCCAGAAAGTTCTGAGCGATTTCAGGATTTGTCTCTTTAAGCCCCCTTCATGCGATAATCCTAATCTTAGTATGACTCATATTTCAGAATTGCTTGCAGTATTGAAGCCTATCAGCTAAGTTCCACATTAAA
>JAOPUL010004099.1:28022572-28036355 GCA_027564515.1 Octopus rubescens
TATTATTATTATTATTATTATTATTATTATTATTATTATTATTATTATTATTATTATTATTATAAAGGTGTCGCACATATTATTAGTATTATTATTATTATTATTATTATTATTATTATTATTATTATTATTATTATTTAAACATTTCTCCGACTGATCTGATAGTGAGTCGAGGATTTCCAAGCCATTTCTGAAATTTGGTTGTCACTGTTCCAAGAGCCCCTATTACAACTGGTATGACCTTCACTTTCCACAGGTGCCACAAACATGCTCTCGCATGCATCAAATCTCGGTACTTATCTACTTTTCCCTCTCTTTCTCTGCCACGCGGATATAACCTGGGCCAGCGATGTTAATAATCGATCAATGTATTTCTTTATTCTCAATTATGATCAAATCAGTTCTTTTTGTTTCAATCACGTTGTCATATTTCACACTAATGACTCAGCAATTTCACCATATCGTTTTCCATTACAGCTGGTGGCTGGTGTTTATACCACTTCTCAGCTTGTTCCAAATTGTTTTTCCCATATAAATACTAATGAACCATTCAAGCAACATTGTCATGCCGTCTCTTGTACTCCCGCTGTGCCAAAGAGCTACATTCACATACTATATTGCTTGTGGTTTCTCCAACCTTTCCACACATTCTGCACAGTGGTGTTTCCGTCATTTTGCCAATATGGAATTTTACGTAGTTAATCCTTAATGCCTGTTCCTGGGCAGCACAGATAAGAGCTTCTGTTCCTTCCTTCAAATCTCCCTTCTTCATCCAAGCCCATGTTTCATGCTTGTCGATTTTTCCAGCATTGGACTCTTTCTCCATTCTTCTTAGGAACCGTCCATGCATCACCTTGTCTTTCCACCCCATAGTCTTCTTTTTAAATTCCTTTTTTTAAAACTATTCTTTGTTAGTGCACGACTCGGTTTCTACGATCCCATCCAATGTAAATCCCATGAGTAATGGTTCTGTGCTGTTCAGCACATATCATCCAAGACTATTTCGTTACTTCTTATGCAATCTACGCAGCTTATAGCATCTCTGCCTCCATCATTTCGTAGTAAGTATATCCTATGGACGTCACTTCTAGTGTGTAGGGCTCCAAACATATACATTTTCTTCCGCGTTTCTCTGTCCGTCTGGTTTATCTCTTCTATTATCCATTTAAGTATGCCCGCTCCATATTGTAGTAATTATACAGCCCAGATATTGACGGCAGTTACCTTATTTCTTCCAGTTAATTTTCAATAGAGAATCAAACACATATCCGTCTCAAATACTCTTTCTTGTGTACATTCTTCATTTCATTTTTGCATTTCATCCTTCCGGGGTCAATAACGTAAGTACCAGTTACGAACTGGGGTCGATAAAATCGACTACACCCCTCCCCCACCCCAAATTTCAGGCCTTCGTGCACAGTATAGAAAGCATTATCATGGGCTAAAGGCTTAGCGGCATTTAGTCCGTCTCTACGTTCTAAGTTCAAATTCAACCTGGGTCGACTTTGCCTTTCATCCTTCCGGGGTCGATAAAGTGAGTACCAGTTATGTACTGGGGTCGATTAAATCGACTACTCCCCTCCCCCAAAATTTCGGGCCTTCGTGCCCAGTATCGAAAGGATTATATGTAAGAGTACTATAGTTTCCATGAAGCATTGTCTGTTATATATGAATGTTTTTAGGGTTTTTTTAAGCAAAAACAATTCAGCTTATAGGAAATAATACAAGTTGATGGTTAGTACTATTACCTGGTATTTCAATATTTCGAGGTTAGGACCCCTTCTTCAGGAAATTTTCAGAGAAATTGTGTTGTGAGCTGATTTCTGTGTTTTGTAGTGTGTGCATATGACATGTTGCTAAATAATATGACTGTTATATATATGTGTGTGTGTTTTTTAAATGTTTGTATTTGTAAATGCAACTGATTGTTTGTGCATACATATATGTGCATGTACGCATACTTGTGTGAATATTTGTATGTGTGCATGTATGCATGCAGAGATGTTTGCATGTGTTTGTATTTGTGTGTTGTGTGTGTGTACATGCCTGAATGCAATGTATGTACTAGGGTGTATATGTTTGTATGTATGTATTCATGAATATATTAGTGTGTATGTGTTTGTATGTATGTACATGTATGTGCATGCATGTATTTGTGTGTACATGTTTGTATGTATATATGCATATGTATGAGACATTCATAAATCAATTATAGCATGACAGAGGGAGAGAATGAGAGAAAACTGGCCATTAATGATATTGAAACCCTGAGTACAGAACCACAGAAGCACAGTAAGGTAATAGTGATTTCTATACTGGGCACGAAGGCCCGAAATTTTTTGGAGGGAGGGGAGTAGTCGATTTTATCGACCCCAGTTCGTAACAGGTACTCACTTTATCGACCCCGGAAGGATGAAAGGCAAATTCGACTCCGGCGGCATTTGAACTCAGAAGTGCCACCGAAGTCGACTTTGCCTTTCTTAATGACATAATATAAATAAAATATCAAATGGTTTGGCGCATGAATTTTGGCCCACCCTGTATATTTGAAAGAAAACTTCTTGGTTTATAAGATTATAATTTTTCATCTTTAAAGGCAATGTACACACAATGTATTATTTGGTTATAGCACTTTACATTCTGAGTACAAATCCAGTTAAAGTCTACTTTAGCTGTCATCCTTTTGTGGTGGAGGTGGGGGTTAATAAAATTAAGTACTAATCAAGTACTGGGGTGATTTAATCAGCTACCCATTTCAAAACATTTGAAGCTTTCTGTCTATGTTAGAAAAAAAAATTACATGTATAATAGATGTAGGCATGGGTGGGTGTATGGTTATGAAGTTTGCTTCCCAATCACATGGTTTCTAGTTGAGCCCCACTGCATGGCACCTTGGGCAAGTGTTTGCTATTATAATCCTGGGCTGATCAAAGCATTGTGAATGGATTTGGCAGAAGAAGCCCATCATATATGTGTGGGTTTGAGTATGTCTGAATCTCCTTGTCATTGCATCACATTATAGTCATAAAGTAAATGAGCTACACTTGTCATACAAGCAGTGTCATCCATTTCCAATCTTCCCAGAAAACATGTATGGTCATGGGGAAATATTACCTTACTTGAAAACAGGTGAGGGGTTGATGACAGGATGGGCAACTGGCTGTAGATAAACTCCTTCTGTCCCATGCAAGCATGGAAAAGTAGATGTTGAGACAATGATGATGATGATGATGATGATGATGAGTTATGATCAATTTAATCTCAAATCATCACTTAATCCTCAATGCCTACAAAATTCCAGACTGGATTCGAACTAGGAACCTTTGTTTCTAAACTAATGGTAACAATGCTCTTATTTACTACAGATCTGACATATGTACATATAAATGCTGAGTTGATGTTTAACACTGTCTGCTTTCATCCAAATAATAATAATAAATAATAATAATAATAATAAAACGACCTGATGCAGTATCAGGCAATCTTAACTGATTGGAAGTGTTTTGTCTTGGTGTAAAAGATGGGCTACAGCAAATATTCTGCTTAATACCACATATTTGCTTGTCAGTTGCTTGACCAGTTGAGCATGTCCCTTAGTAGCTGATGATATGTGCATCTCTGATCAAGAGCAGGTGTAGTGGGAGAGCATCATAGCCATTTGCTGAGAGGAATTCGTTGGGGTTTGAATAATTCACCCATGGAAACATGGGTGTTTCGTTCATCATCCTTAAACAAAACCTTATTCAGAAACATTTTGAGTGGGATGGGCTACTCAACCTGAAGAAAATTCTAACTGGGCTCCATCTGCAAGGTCATGTGTTGTTTATCATGATATGAAATCACCGTGTCGTGCACATATGGTTGTGATGTATGTGCCTGGTGTACCCTTATCAGACAGGTTGTCATGATGAGTATATTGGGCTTCGTATATTTGTACTCCAGTGTCACTTTGATGGCATGTGCCTCTCTCACTCAATAATAGTAATAATAACAATGACTTCTAATTTAGGTACAAGGCCAGCAATTTTGAGGAAAGAGAGTTAGTCTTTACCATTCACCTTAGTACTAGACTGGTACTTTATTTTATCAACCTTTGAGGAATGAAAGGTAAGGTTGATCTCAGAGGTATTTGAACTCAAAATGTGAAGATCCAGAAAAAAAATGCCACAAAGCAATTTTTTTCAACACTTTAAAAAAGTCTGCTAATCCATCAACAACAATAGAGAATAACTCTACAATTTTTAGACTTAGTACATTTGTAATGTTGAATTTTCATGTTACAGAAAAAACAAATTTCTGCAATTTTCTTTTAAGTGTTTAAAAATTGCATTACTAATTCTGTATAAACACATAATTTATTTTCTCTTTCTTAAATATCAATAAAGAATCGATTTATATGAAAGTAAAAAATATAATATAAACAAATTTCTTTATTCAAAAGATATCGTGCAATATAAGAAAACCTTTGATAGATAGTGGTGTGGGGTGGTGAGGCAGGTGGGAGTAGTTGAATGACAATAGCAAAAATTTTAGGAGGTAACAATTTCTGTCTGTCAGTCTGTCTGTGTGTCTGTGCTGGTTTAGAAACTGACCTGACTGTTGGTGCTCTAAGTGCAGTATCAGGTAAACCTACACTTTTAATAATTTTCTCACACAGCACAGCATGATTTCAAACTTATCTAAGTAGTTACATCACCCTCTAAGAAGCCATATATTTTCTAAAGGCATCATCATGGTTTCAATGTGGCCTACATTTAAATGCTGTGCTTCCATAGCAAATTTGAATTCATAGAGATTTGCAAACATGAATGTTTGCAAGGAATAAAGAATCTGCAATTTAAAACAGAAATGAATAAATAAATGAATAAATAAATAAATGTATATTTTATTTGTTATAAATAGCAACATTGCATGTTGTCAGGAATCATGTAATAACAGTGTAGAAAGTAAGCATTGTAGAACAGAAAGGTGAACTGCTTCAGTAAAGTTTCAATTTCTACTTGTAACCATCTACATTAAACTACATTGTTAAATGAGCTAAGGGAGTGATCTCCAACATCAGTGGATCCCAAACTTTTCACAACTAAGGACTGCTTCTATTTAAATATATCTTCTCACAGACCCCAGGACTTTGAAAGATCTGTCAACTAAATAAGCCAGTTTTAACTAACAACAAAACTTGTTTGCCTTGTTTCACCTCAAAAACTGATGGATATATTAAACTGAATAATTATATATAATCAAATTTATTTGTTTGTTATATGTTCATTTTTCCATACTAGTATGGGTTGGATGAATATGTACTGAGGCACTATTTTACAGCAGGATGCTCTTCATATCACTAACCTTTACTGTTTTTCAAGTAACAAGTTTTTATTCCACTCATCTTTGAAAACATTAAGCTATTGAATGATTTGTTAATTGTCAAACAAACATTGATTGGAGGCTAGCAACAACAGCTAGCCTCCAAGATCACATAACACAGCACACTCTGTATTCACACAGCCATTCCTGAGTAATTATACATTTTACAATGTAGCCTTTCAAAATTTTGCACACAGCTTACAGTCCTCCAAAGATCTACAGACTCCAGGCTGGGAAATGCAGCTTTCTGTAGTCACTTTACCTGCTAGAAATAGCACCCAAATCTCTTTGAAATTTCACCTTACCATCTTAAAATTGGGAAAAGAGATAAGATAATCTTGTTCTGAAAATAAGAGGGGGTGGACATGGTTGGATGTTTTAATCATAGATCTGCTTGATCAGAGCTGATTGTGAATATGGAGTTTACTTTATTATGTGGTCTTGAGTTCAACATTACAGTATGGCACTTGGGCATGTGTCTGCTGTAGCCAACAAATTACATTACTATAAGCAAAAAAGGGAACCTCTACAACAGAAACAATAGCCAATAACCTTAATTACATCCTATAATCTTAAATAAAAAAAAAAGACACATTAAATCCTGTACTCCTATGTACTCCTAAAAATCCATAAAAGCACAGAAGGGTCTGATAAGTTAATCATGGATCTGATAAGTTAAGACAGGCCTGGAATTGAACAACAATAATTTGCAATACTAATCCTCTTGAGAATGGGATGGACATTAAAATCTGTTATGTTTTCGTCACATAAAAATTTCAGACTTTTTGACTATGTAAGAAAAAAATATTAGTTTAAAATTTTAGATTTTAGCTACAAGCTTTAGAATATTGAAATAGATTTTTAATTGCTTGTCATTGCAAATAAATATAGGAATTGCTCTGGAAGCTAAAAATTCATTTGTTGAGAGAAATGAACAGTAATTAAATAATAAAAATGAAAATAAGTAGCTTCGGATTTATGCCAAGATTTTTAATTATAATCAGTGATTGGTGATGAGAAATAAATTATTATGTTTACACAGTTATAAACAATTAACTGCATAAACTGTGTGAATTAAAATGTTTTTCTCTTGAGAAATACATGAGTGTGGTTTTTGAAAAATATGCACATATTTTGTATACATATAAGGATAATGTATGTATGATAATGTGTATGTAATAATATGTAAGTGGATGTGATGGTATATATGTGTATGTGATAGTATATATTTGTATGTAATAGCATATATATATATATATATCTGTATGTGATGGTGTATATGTATATATGATAGCAATTTTTTTAAAAAGCAAAAGGTTGACAGTTACTTTGAAGTTTCAGCTTGTTAGCCATCATCAGACTGTAAATTACTTAAGTTTTCTAATCTTTACACACACACACACACACACACACACACACACACACACACACACATATGTTGTGTGAAGGCACATGGCTCAGTAGTTAGAATGTTGGGCTTATAATTGTGAGGTTGTGAGTTTGATTTCCGGACTGAACTGTGTGTTGTGTTCTTGAGCAAGACACTTTATTTCACATCGCTCCAGTTCACTCAGCTGTAGAAATGAGTTGCAATGTCACTGATGCCAAACTGTATCGGCCTTTGCCTTTCCCTTGGACAATATTTGTGGCACGGAGAGAGGAGACTGGTATGCATGGGTGACTGCTGGTCTTCTACAAACAACCTTGCCCAGACTTGTGCCTCAGAGGGGAACTTTCTAAGTTCAATCCCATGGTCATTTGCAACCGAAGGGGGTTTTTACCCTTTATCCATATATATAACTTGTGAGTAGATCAATGTGGCTACCAAGAAAGTGTGGTGCAACAGTTTAAGTGGATGGGTATAAAAGTGTTTGTAGGAAAAAAGTAGCAGAATTATTGGAGTAAGGAGGTGAGGATGAAAATGAGGGGAAGGAGGAGAAAGTAAACGTTTTTATGGTGTCAGTAGAAAGGGTAAAATGGCAAAGAATCTTTTCTGTTTTGACAGTAAAAGCTTTGTTGAAACTACTGTTTCTTTCTCCTTACAAAACCTTTTTCTACCCACCCAATTACCCTACCCACCCAATTACCCTACCCATAAAGATGTTTCTTTATATACTTTAAATACAGAATATACTATTACCTACACAGCAGCCACATTGTTCCACCTACAAAACGATCTTCATCAATGTAGGTAAAACATGCTGGTGCCATGTAAAAAGCATCCATGCTGGTGCCATGTAAAAAGCACCTGTGCCAGTGCCACGTATAAATCACCCATGCTGGTGCCACATAAAAGTACCCATGCTGGTGCCATGTAAAAAGCACCCAGTATACTCTGTAAAGTGGTTGGCATTAAGAAGGGCATCCAGCCATAGAAACCATGCCAAAACAGACAACTGGAGCCTGGTGCAGCTCTCTGGCTTGCCAGCTCCTGTCAAACTGTCAAACCCATGCCAGCATGGAAAACGTACGTTAAATGATGATGATGATATATACAGACATATATATACACATAAACACAAAGAAAAGAAGGCTTGGAAAGCAAAAGCAATTTACAGTCTGATGAAGCTTACTAAACTGAAACTCCAAAGTATCTGTCAACCCTCTCCATATATTATGTAATCTTTCAATTTTATGTTTCATTGCTTTTATATATAACTTTACAATAAAAACAAACATTAAAATATGATAGTATACACACAAACACACATATCATCATCATCATTAACATCTGTTTTTCCATGCTAGCATAGGTTGGATAGTTTGACAGGAGCTGGCAAGCCAGAGAACTGCACCAGGCTCCATTACCAACCACTTCACAGAGCGAACTGGGTGCTTTTTACGTGGCACCAGCACTAGCAGAGTCACCAACTAACTTGCAAGACAAAGACCCCACAACTGGGAAGGGGAGTATTATTGAGGGTGGTGGCTTTGTGCCAGTTGAGAGATTAAAGTATAGTAGAGGGATAGAGATAGGTGTCTTACTATAGAGAAGACTTGGGTACCCCAATTGGAAAAGAAAGGAGAGAAACAGTTAGAGTGGAAGATAGAGAGACAGAGTGAGTGAGAGATGATGGTGGAGATGTGTCAGAATATATTCACAAGGTACTGTGTGATGTGTATATGATGGTAAATATGTGCATATATGATGGTATTTTTAAAGTGCCTGTTTTATTAACTATAAGCAACGGCTATTTAAATACCAAAAATGTCGATTTGATTATTACTAATGTTTTCAACAATAATGTTATCTGCTATATTTATTTGTGCATTATACACACTTTTTACTAGATTTTTAAATTTAAAGATATTGGGTATACATTAAACATGAGAACTAAATGTCCATTTTCCAGTTTTAAGTACCTGGCCATATTCAGGATAGCATAAGTTAAATATATTGTCCATGCTAACTGATGCATAATGAAGAGTTTAAACCACTATAATAATTTTACATTTTTCTATGAGATGGATGATACATTAAATGATTGTTATAATTCACAAGTGTTGCCATCAGATCATATATATGTGCCCATATAATCATATCACTCAAGGTGATTTATTCTCTTACTAACACATTGAAGCCATTCAAAAGTGAAATATAAAACTGACACAGAAAGCAAAATGATGAAATGTACTTCGTTTCTGTTTATATGTTACTAACATACTCTAGTCTGTATATATACACTGCTACAAGAATATATAGGTCTTAAAATTTCATTTGTCCTTCGTTAAACTACTATAATAGATAATAGCACTAAGGTGTTTCTGACATACCAATCCAATTAATATATGGTTTAATATATATGCAATATATATATAATTTAATGTGTTATAATTGTTTTATATTTACAATTTTTTATAAAATTATTTCTTTTTATTTAATTAAGTGATTTTGACATTAAATAGAATATGTTGCATGGTTAATTTTTTCTTCTTTTTAGATTAAAAATAAATTGTCAGATCTTAAATATCAGATGATCAAACAGAAAGCCCAAAACTGCTGGGTTTTTTAAAAATGCATAATAAAAAAAAAAGTTAATAGTGTTTTTAAATTCTCACTTAAGTACATTAGCTCTTCTGTTAAAATAGGTAATTGTAAAAGAAAACATGGAAATAATTTGAAATACTATAGACTATTGTTCTCATTTCTCAACATCATTGTTAAAAATATTTTGTTAACTAACATTGTTGAAAGCTAACACTGTTGAAAACAAAACATTTCTTATTAAAATGGAAGACAAAAAGTCACTTGTTACAAAAAGTGAAGAAAAATATGATTATTTATTTAAAAGTTTTCAGAAGAGAAACTTAAGATTGGAGATGCATGTCTGTCATACGACAAGAGTTAAACAAGATCAAACAGTCAAATATATATTATATAAATATTACAAAATGTAATGATGTGCAACACGGAATCTCTGATGGGAAAAATAGAAATCTGGAAACTGTTTTGCAAACAAAATGAAAAATAAAAGAAGTGGGTGATGCATGAATCATCTATTTTGAAGCATTTATTAATTTTTTTCAGTGATTCAAAAAAGATAAGTTATTTTTTTTTTATTTTTAACATTATTACTGGTTTCATTTTTATTTGGACCTCTTCCCTTAAAGATTACCCTAAATAAAAGTCAGTGGGTTTTATATACATAACATATTTTCCTAGCATATCATTGCCCAAAATCATCATCATCATCATCATCATCATTTAACATCCGTTTTCCATGCTGGCATGGGTTGGATGGCTTGACAGGAACTGGCAAGACCAGGAGCTGCACCAGGTTTCATAGTCTGTTTTGGCTTTGTTTCTATAGCTGGCTGACCTTCCTAATGCCAACCACTTTACAGAGTGTACAGGGTACTTTTTACATGACACCATCATATACATAATTGTGTAGTATATATGAATTAATTCAGTAATGTTTAATATTTTCTCCTAACCTTATTGTGGCTATCTCTGGTGTTGAAAACATTGCAGATAATAGGACTCACCAATTTATTACTTAAATATCTGATCAGTACCCCTTTATAATTTAATTATCAATCTCATTTTCCAACAATACTCACTGTTTGACAAATCTTACTACGTAGTAAACATGTTACTATATGGCCAGTAAGAAATGGTGAAAGTGATAATTCTACTGATAATGGCTAAAACTCTAGTAGAATTTTGAGTTGTCTTCCTTACCTGCTCAGCCAGAGAATAATGTTAGCTCCACCCAAATACTTTTTTTTATCAAATTACTGTGAAGTTTTTGAGGTAAAAAGATTGGGAATGGTCAAGGCCATTTTTTATGAGTTTATAGCTGTATGTACGTGCCAAAAGTTATGTATAACTATGTATGTATATAAATAAAATATATGGACCTTAATAGTGCAGGTGGCACGAAGAAAACACCCAGTCCACACTGTAAAGTGATTGGCATTAGGAAGGGCATCCAGCCATAAAAACCATGCCAAAGCAGACACTAGAGTTTAATGCAGTCCTTAGACACATCCACATCAGTTCCTATCAAACCATCCAACCCATGCTAGCATGGAACATGGACGTTAAATGATGATGATGATGATGATGATGATGATAGACTCGTAAAAAGTAAGCATACTTGTGTAGTTAAGAAGTTTACTCCCCAACCAAATGGTTTTGGGTTCAGTTTCACTGAAGAGCACCCTGGGCATGCGTTTTCTACTAAGGCCCCCAAGCTGACTAAGACCTTGTGAATGGATTTGATAGCGAGAAATTAAACAACCCATCATGTATGCGTGCGTACGTGTGTGTGTGTGTGTGTGTGTGCATGTGTGTATGCATGCATGTGTGTTGTGTATGTGTGGGTGTAAGCATTTATGTATGTCTGTGTATTTGCTTACATCTGTGCATCTGTGAAAATCAGGGAGCTTAATCTACAAGTGGTGACATTGTTTTCATTTCACTTGTCAACAAATCATCTGCTGGCTTTGTGTCTTTGAGGTCACATGAAGTAAGAGATCTCTTTCTTGACAAACAGGTAATGATTAATGATAAGAAGTGCATCCAGCTGTAAAACAATGCCTCATTAACATACTCATCTAAAACATGTTAATATGGAAAAAATTGACATAAAAAAATAAATGAATATTCATGTGTATTTAGCAATGCTGTAAAATTTGGCCCACAATTTCATTTCCATTTTTGGTAGCTTGGGGTGGGGAATGAACTGACCTCTTTCATTGTTAGTTAAGAATTTATCAGAACTTTCTCACCTTTCCCTCCTAAGTTACCAATGATAATTATTAAAATGCAAATAAGTATGTGCCAATGCACAATTGCATTTGCATAATTTGAACGAGTTAGATGGTGGACAATAATTACTGGAGTATCAATACAATGAGAGTTTTCAATAACTATACATGCAGACTCATATCTGTATACATTTATTCTTACTGCCAGTGACACGTTAAAAGCACTTGTGCCGGTGACACGTAAAACCACCCCTGCCAGTGACATGTTACAGGTACCCAGTATACTCTGTGGAGTGGCTGGTGGAAGGAAGGGCATCCAGCCATAGAAACCAGGCCAAAACGGACTGGAGTCTGGTGCAGCTCTCTGGCTTGCCAGTTCCAGTCAAATCCTCTAACCCATGCCAGCATGGAAAGCAGACACTAAATGATGATGATGATGTGATATTAGGCTCATGCAGGGCTTTTCAACAGCTTGAGTTTGAGATTGAACCAACTAATTCTATTGTCATTTAAGAATTCATCAGGATTCACTTGTCTCTCTCTCACCAAAACTGCCAAGGATAATAGCTGAAGACTACTTAGTAAAATGTAAACAAATATTTGCCCAGGCATAAATTCCTTTACATAAGGGTGTAATGGTTGACAGCTTAACAATAATTATTAAACAACCAATACATGTTGCAATATCTGTAGATTTTAAGGTAGAAAAGAAATCATTTCCAGTATTAGAAGACTAAAATATTTTGTCATCTTTTTATATCCTTTTGGTTCATGTATGATTTTTTTATATATAAATGTCTGATATATATTCATGTCAATATCATAAAGTCATCTTAAAATGTGTCTGCACACAATCAGCTGTGCAAGTGTATATATTGAGCATAAGTTTATATATTCTCATTCAAAAATGTTTGTCAATGCATATTATAAGAACATAACTGCATATTTATACAGCATGGGTTCATAAAGATAAATCCATTTAAACAGAATATTATGCATAGATATGAGTACATGAAATACTCTGAATAGACAATGTAATGTGTATGTAGTCATTGGTTATGGCAAATCGGAAAGTTACCATTGGTTTCACGTTTATTATTGCTCTTAGTAATATAGGCGATTCATCAGACCTGCAGGCTGGAGGAACATAACCCCCTTACTAATGGAGGTAAGAATATTGTCTTGGTCAGCATGGTGGAGAAAAAGCCCCTGAAATGAAATTCTTTGTTGCAGCAGCAGCAACAACACCGACAATGTAAGGAAACATACATAGAAATATGGTGGATGAAGACTGCATTCTTACCTCCATTAGTAAAGAGGTTATGTGCCTCCAGCCAGCAGGTGTGATGAGTAGCCTATATTGCTAAGAGCAATAATAGACATGAAACCAATGTTAACTTTCCGACTGGCTGTAACCAACAACTATATAAAATATTAATGCTCAAAATAAAATGTTTTCGAGTGTTCTTTTTTGGGGGACTTGTGAACAATTGACTGATATATAAATATATATATTTTTTTTTTTTCTAGGAAATAAACTGTTATGGCCGGTCAGAGAATGACTATTAGTTTCGCACCTATAAAGTGCTTAGCCATATAGGCGACTTGTCAGACTCTAAAATACATTACTGGTCTAATGTTTTAGAGTGTGCTTCTTTTTCGGCTATATGAACTACTGGTGATATATATATATATATATAGTTATGTCTAGGGAGAGTCATTATGCCAATATTAATAACACATGTACTGGTTCAATTCCACTCCTTTATTATTAGTCAGTTAGTTAGATATCTATCCAACTAACCAATTGATCGCCCGTTTAACTTTCTGGTTAAACAGTCCATCATTTGTTTTGTTTGTTTTTTTTTTTGTTTTATTCGTCAAAGCTTTTTCATTGCTACTTGCAACCTTTTCAATGGCTGCTATTTTAGTCTGATATGGAGGCCACATTTGTCTGTCTGAGACCTTGTTGCATCCGTGTGTGTGTGTGTGTCTATGTGCACATGTTTGTATGTATGTATGTATGTATGTATGTATGTATCATCATCATCATTGTTTAGCATCTGTTTTCCATGCTAGTATAGGTTAGACAGTTTGACTGGAAACTGGCAAGCTAGGGAGATGCGCCAGACTCCAGTCTATTTTTGGCTTGGTTTCTACAACTGGATGCCCTTCCTAATGCCAACCACTCCAGAGAGTGTAC
>JAOPUL010004099.1:28064106-28074420 GCA_027564515.1 Octopus rubescens
TATGTATGTATGTATGTACGTACGTACGTATGTATGTATGTATGTATGTATGTATGTATGTATGTATGTATGTATGTCTATTAGCTATATTCAAATGTGTGTTTTTCTCATCAATTTTGTTTCATTTTGAAATTTGGGATAGTAAGGATGTCAAATGCAGCCTCATAACGAAGAAGAAGCCACAAATCTTCAAGACACTTTTATTCATGCAGTGGTATATAAGAATAATCAGTTAATAGAACATATCAACAGTCCGATTCGAAAACCAAACCAAAAAGAAAGAAAAGAAAACAAATCAGTAATTTTTTTTTTATTGATCCGATTTTGGCATTTTGCCTTAACAGAAAGTCTTCAATTCAAGTCACATATTGAAACACGGTATCTAATACCTCATAACAGGAAAAAAAAGGATTTGCCGCCCTTTTTTTAATACTCGAATATGCATCTGACAAAGTTTTCTTTGGCTAAATCGAAGTGCCTGTTCCAGCTTCTTCGTTTTCTTTTTCGTTGTCTTCTGATTTCTATTTTTTTAACACTTTCAGCTATCTTCTTGTCATTTAGCTCGTGTGATACTAACAAGTAATCATCTACAGTTATAAATGTCTCCGGGCTGAGATCGTGTAGAAAATCTTTTATAGCTGAAACCGAAATCCGCAACCGTTGACTTTTTCAATCACTTTCGTTTTCTTCCAAAACCTATTTTATCATCACCCAGAGCTGCTTCCGATAAATAAATAAAGGAATAAAGGAATAAATAAATAAATAACACCGGGTTTTTTTTCTTCCCAACATTTTAAGATTTATTCGTTTTTCACTGCTCACCACGCTGCTGCTATCATGTCAATCGCTTGTTTATCATCACGTATTGAAAGTTCCTCATCACTGTTCATATTAAAAAGCAACATTTTCAACAGCTTATTTATTTATTTATTGGTTGATTTTTCTTTTTTTTTGTAATGGGTTTTCAAGGCAAGAATTATTTCTAGATCCAACACTTATAAAACTGCAGTGCAATTTGATAGAAGATACTCGACCCGAACATTATTTAAATGAAGCCGTTTGCTATGTGCAGGACACTTGTTTAAGACTTTTCCATTTTATCGTTTACATTTTCTTGTCCAAGTGACAAACAACTCTCTTGACATCCAAGCCATTTTTGTTGACATCATATTTAACCGGAAGATATTTTACAGTTTTTAAAGCTTCTAGGAAATTTTTGAATAACAAAGGGACACAATATCTCAGTCCTTCTAGCTGTACAAACAAGAATGGTTAAGTGTTGTTGTCACCTATTTCCTTCTTTGCCGGACATCTTTGGTCGCTTGAGTGCGATGAGGTAAAAACTAAAAAGAAAACTGTCTTATCTGCATTAGATATATTTTCTTTGTTGTAGGAAGAAATGAATTTCTTTATTTCCCCTTCTTATCATTCAGTCGTTTTTTGTCCTAGAACGCCAGCTACTTCACAACAGAAAACTCAGGCTATTATCCCATATCGATCACGGAATCGATTCAGTCATCCGACACCAGCCTGAAAATCTGAGGCCACCCAAAAGTTTTGTTATATCCAAACATTTCTCTTGAATAAGCGCGGCTTGCTTGCCAATTGGAATGTTTATTTCACTTGGGTTTGTAAATCAGAGAAAAAACTGCCTCCTCAATATCTTCAAACAATACGACCCATATGCATTTTCTTTATTGGTCAAAATTTGCCTCTTCGATGTTTCTTTAACTTTAGACCAATTCTTAATACTCGTGAACAATGTCAATGAAGTGAGGTGTTATGGGGATAATAATAATGGAACACCCCTCTCACGTGAGGAGTTGGTATGTACCAGAGTTATAAGACGGTGGCGTAGGAGGTCGAGCGGAGGGAGAAGTCGGCGACGTCGGTCATAGATAGTCGTGGTTCTTTACTTGTATAACTGAGTATACTGCTAAACGGAACGGACGATTATAACAGTCAGACATTAGATTACAATAGTGGTGACGAAGAATAAACAAACGCACGAGGTGTTACGAAATTCACAAAGGTTTTGTGCGAATTTTACGGTATACAAAATCGTAAAATTATGGAAGAATTGTTGGCCGGGTTGCGCGAGTTGCAGAAACAACAACTACAAGAGTAACAACAACAATTGCAAAAACAACAACAACAATTACTAGTACAGCAACAAATGCTACAATTAATGAATAGTAAGTCGTCCGAAAATGCTGAAAAGGTGTTCTCGCCAGATTATGTTGCAAACTCAATAACGGAATTTAAGTATGAACAAGACGAAGGAGTTACCTTTGAGGCGTACTATAGAAGATACGAACAGATCTTTAATAATGAGGGCAAAGATGGGCCGATGCTATAAAAACACGTCTAATTCTAAGAAAACTGGCAGCAGGAGAACACGAGCGTTACAGCAATTATCTACTCCCGAAAAAAGAACTGACATCAATTTTAAAAATACAATAGATATATTGCGTAAAACTTTTAGTGAGAAAAGCTCGTTGTTCAATACACGCTGACAATGCTTGAATCTAGAAAAGAACAACAAGGAGGACTACATCATATATGCTGGTAGAGTCAACAGAGAATGTGAAAGGTTCAAACTGGACGAGTTAACGCCAGACATGTTCAAGTGTCTGATATTTGCTCAAGGACTAACTGCAGAAAAAGACGCAGAAGTAAGAACAAGAATTCTCGCTAAGATGGAACAAAACCAAGCGGTAACCTTACAACAAGTGGCAGAAGAATGTGAAAGGATACAAAAAATTGAACATAAAGATTGCTCCCAAGTAAAACAAGTGCGTCGGAGAATACAAGACATGCAGAACAAAAGTCAGGAAATAAACCTATGTTTTGCATATGGAGGTCTATATCTGAGAAAAAACTGCCCTGTTAAGAATATGAAATGTTTCCGTTGTGGAAAAATCAGACACATAAAAGCGCACTGTAAAACCAACATGACAAAACGTTGAAACAAAGAAAAAAGGGTAATCAAGATGTCGTCGAAAGAAAATGGTAATATGACAAAGAGGAATTTCGTAAATGTGAAAATTGAAAATATAAGAGTAAAAAGGCAGTTAGGCACTGGAAGTGATATTACCGTTGTGAATGAAGAAACTTGGAAATATATCGGTAAGCCAAGATTAAGTAAATCTACAAAAGTAGCACGCGGTGTTACGGGTAAACGATTGTATTTTGTAGGTGAATGTGTGAGTAACGTGACATTCCGTGACCAAATGAAAACGGTAAAAACATGTCTTAAAAAATTCAGCAAATCTGTTCAGCACAGAGTGGATGGAACGGGTTCAAATTGTGGGATACGTCCATAAGTGTTTTGTGTAGGATTAAAACAAAAAATAAAATGTTTATTTCCAGATGTTTTCTCGGATGAACTAGGTTGCTGCATGAAAACGAAGGCAAAAATTGTAGTAAAACAAAGTGCAACACCTGTGTTTAAGCCAAAACGTAATGTACCGTTCGCGGCACAAGAACAGGTAAACTTGAAAGACTTGAAAGTCTAGGAATAATCGAGTCTACGGTCTACGATAAAAAGGAAAACGAAGCTACGAGTTTGTGCAGACTTTTCAACAGGTTTAAACGATTGCTTGAGCCCACATAACTACCCATTGCCGAGTCCTGAGGAAGTGTTCGAAAAAATAGACCTCTCGGGGGCATACTTACAAATCCAAGTAGAAGAATGCTCACAGTTGCT
The DNA here is from genome assembly GCA_027564515.1 of Octopus rubescens. Classification (NCBI taxonomy): domain Eukaryota; kingdom Metazoa; phylum Mollusca; class Cephalopoda; order Octopoda; family Octopodidae; genus Octopus; species Octopus rubescens. Next base: position 28,067,816 of record JAOPUL010004099.1, read on the forward strand.
AACCATTAATACCCACCAAGGCTTATTTAGATTTAAGCGGTGTAAAAGCGGCTCCTGCCATATTTCAACAAGTAATGGACACAATGCTGACGGATTGTGATTTTGCTATCACCTATTTAGACAATATCCTAATAAAAAGCGAATCACACGAAGTGGATGCCAAACGAAAAAAAATTTTTAATTTGTAACTGAAAACAAAATCTCAGAAAAGGAGGTGGGGTAATATAAAAATTGTTGTTAATAAAAGAAATAAGATTACACTCCCTTAAAAAAAAAAAAAAGAGAAAATTAAAAGGGGAGATGTTATGGGAATAATAATAATAGAACACCCCTCTGAGTTGGTATGTGCCAGGGTTATAAGCCTGTAGGAAGTCTAGTAAAGACAGAAGTCAGCAACATCAGTCATAGATAGCCGTGTTTGCTTACTTGTATAAAACTAAGTATACTGCTATATGGAATGGATGATTCTAACAGTCAGACATTAGATTACAATAATTTCGTTATAAATAAAAACAATATAAAATATATAAAACAAGATCAATAGTTCAACCAAACCATACCATACTGGTTACAATTTGTTTCAGAAATATAATAATGACAATGCATAGATATAAAAATCATGCATTGCCAAATAATTATGTTTTAACATATTTCATGCAGGTGGCATAAAAAAAAACTAATTAAGAATAATTATGCAGTGAGGAAAAGCCAATATTAGCTCAATGACAAATATTTTAATAATTTTCCCAAGACAACTCTGGAAATATTTCAGTCTTATTTGACCTCTTCCGTGAAACATAAACTAATACATGTCCTAAGCACTGTCCTTCTTCTGACTGAGCCATAGTTTTTTTTTATTTATTAATGAAGCTAATCAATAAAGTCACTGAATTATTGCACCTAAGCTATCTTGGTGTACTTAAGCTTAACAGTAAAATGTTTTCTCTAAGTATTGTTGTTCATCTAAGATTCTAACATCATTGATTTAATGCCCACTTTTCCCTACTTGCATGGGTCAGACATAATTTGTTGAGGCAGATTTTCTAGAGCCAGATGCCTTTCCTGTTGCCAACCCTCACCTGTTTCCAATTAAGATAACATTTCCTCTTGACTGAACATGTTTTCACGGAAGATTGCAAATAAATGATACCACTTGTATGATGGTGATGCTTGCTTATAAACAACTATTACATGATGTCCACACACGCACACACACGACAGACTTCTGTCAGTTTCTCTCTACCAAATCCACTCACAAGGATTTGCTCAGCCTGGGGTTACAATAGAAGACACTTGCCCAAAGTGCCATGCAGTGGGACTGAACCCTAAACCATTTGGTTGAGAAGCTAACTTAAACATACTATCATACTTGTGACTTTAACATTGTGATAAAATATGAAACTGTGAGACAGTGGGAATGCTCTTGGAAAAAGTTATATTATCTGGTGAAATGACTACAGAGAATTCGAGCCAATGAGCAAGCCTCTATATAATGCTTGAAACAGCATATTCCCTCAGACCACAGCCCTAAAAAAGTAAGAACACATTGTATGATGTAAACTTGGATCAGGGCTGGATTAAGACCCATAGAGGCCCCAAACACTTAAAAGGTGGTGCTCCCATATATATGCACCTAAGCTATCTTGGTGTACTTAATATAAGCAATAATAAACCATAAAATAAGTTATTTTTCAAAATGAAACAAAACTAACAGTAAGATGGAAAATAGTGTTTATTTTTGTATACTTCCACTTTATTTATATTTGAAATGTTTTCTCCTACTTTTTTTTTTATTGCAAAGTCTTTGATCAGATCCTCACTATGACACCATGAACACTTTGAAGTTATATTTCTGCTTCGAATATTATTTCCACTTTGAAGATTATTTTAGCAAATTTAAAGTGATTTCTTTTGTGTCATAAACCATTTACCATTTCTGTGGTTCCCCCACTTCCCTTGATGCTCTAAGCACGTGCTTATTTTGCCTAATGTTTAATCCAGCGCTGACCTGGATACACAAAAAGCCAAGTTGAAATGCCTTTGATCATATAGGTCTTACCAATCAGGACTGACCAGGGGCTAAACAACAGCTACAAGAAATTACAAATAATTAACATTATCATGATCTCTTCCAAATTCAACTTATGAAAGTCAGTGTATTTAATCTGGCCTTTCAGAAACAAAAAAAAAACAAAACAATGTAATTGGCAAATATATTGTACATCCAATATGAAGACTTTGTGAAGAATGGACTGTAATTTAAAACTCCATGGAATTATGAAATATTTGGCTATGTTATGTTTGAAAGACAAAGAAAATAATAATAAAAAAAAATTGTTTTAGAATGGTTGGCCACACAAACAAAGCTATTGTTTCTTTCTAAACATGAGAACTATTCTATCATCTCATCCTTACTGACTATGGGTGGAGGTATTCGATAAATTCAATCATCATATTTCGAAACCTCAAAAGAACCAAGCCTGATGAAATCCATCAACCAAATATGAATACAGTTCTAATGGATATACATAGATGCACATAGACAGACAGACATACACACAAACTCACACATGCAAAAACACAGTTGAATATGTACTGATACATACTTCTACACATAATTTTCATGTACATGCGCACATCATGAATACAGTTACACTTGTACACAGATCTATTACATGTACACAATTATAATACAGTTATAATACATAGTCAGTCACATACATATTATGTGTGTATATTTACATTCACAGCAAAAACTATGCTGCCACAGATCTTAATGCTATAAGTGTTAATAAAACCACATTCATTTCATTAATAATTCTATCAAAAAAACATTATTACATTCCTAGATGAAAGGTATAACATAAATTAGATATTGTATAGTTATCTCTTCAGACAGACAGTGACTAGTACAGAGACAGATAGATAGGCAGACTGGGAGAGAGACAGACAGACAGACACTGTTGGAGAGAGAAACACACACAGAATGGTAGAGAGAAAGATAGAGGCGATCAGGCAGAAATACAGAGAGAATGGCAAGCAGATAATAAAGATAGCTATATTGATAGAGAGTGGGGAGAGAGAGAGACAAACATGCAAAGAGAGAAAGAAAAAAGAGAGACAGACAAACAGGCAGAGAGAGAGAGAGAAGTAAGTTGGTGCATAGATAGTCTGATTGCCAGACAGACTGAGAGATTACTAGACTGACAGTAAAAATCATCTTCATCATCATCATTATAATTTCACATACATTTTTGCCATGCTTGCATAAGATATTGGACATGGCTTCATCAGACCAATACCTCCCCATTTGTTGTGTGTCCCTTGTCATATTCTCACTGAGGTTCAATATTTTTGAAATCAGCCTCCAACACATCTCTCCATTTCTTCCTTTATTTCCCTCTTCTGCAAACTCCATTGACTAGCATTGCTTGGTACTTCTTTACCTACCCAAATGCCATCATTCATATGCATCACATGTCCATGCTAGTACTGTGCCCTGTTTTGAACACTACAGCTGCCATTCTTTATACATAGTCTTTTTCTCATTTCAATCGTGCTTCATGATTCAAGCATTCTAACATTATACATTCTTTGGAGCATGCCCACCTCATTTTTTTCAAGCCTTAGCATATCCTCTGTATTCAAGAGCCAGCTATTGTTACCATGCAATATCACAGTCAATAACAAGCCTCATATGATGTTTTTTTTACTCAGACAAAGTATCCTTTTGAAGCTGGAATTTTTTGCCATTTCATTTTTACTCTGGCAATTATGCTTTTGAAAGATCCACTTTCATGCAGATGCAAGCACATACACATACACAAACACACATGCATATGCATGCACACACACACATGCATGTGCGTGCACACACATACACACACAAACCCATTTATATAGATAGGTAGACTGATACAGAGAAAGGAAAGAGAAAAATACAAAAAGTAGATAGATTGAAAGAAAACTGCTTGTTACAAAGAAAAAATAAGTACACACACGTGTGTGTGTGTGTGTGTGTACATACACACACAAACACGTGTATGAATAGATAGATTGACTGATTCTCTCACTCTATGTATATAGGTAGATATGTTGTATATGTGCGCAAATATATGCATGTGTATGTGTATATATGTGTGTGTGTGTGTGTGTGTGTACATGCATACACACACACACCACATATCTAACCTAGACACCTAAGCAGTGAGATATTTAAGCTTATAAGCATATTCTCAAAGCATCGACTATCTGTTAAGTGATTATAGATGGTCAGTGCTACAAGAACATGTTTACAAGCTTAAACCAAATGTCTACATGAATTAAGTAAACAGGAAAAAAGACATTTCAAATACACCACCTAAAGAAAATATTGAATATTCACTACAAGCTGCCTCACAGGACATCTCAGTATTTCAGTCATTATTCACCTTGTCAGCGACTGTTAAACTTAAGACATCTCATTTAACTTCTCAACCATGTGGTTCCAGGTTCAGTCCCACCGCATGGCAAATGTCTTACACTATAGCTTAGAGTCAACTAAAGCCTTGTGAGTGGATTTGGTAGATGGAAACTGAAAGAAGCCTGTCATATATATATATATATATAATTAGAAGTTGTTTGTTATGGCCAGTCAGAGAGTGACTATGCTGAGAACTTCTAGTTATAATTGGTTTAGCATTGTATACATTAAAGTCTTTTAGTTTTCTCCACAAGATTATGTTGTAAATGTTTCCACTATAGAACTGTCATCTTGCACTCCCAACAACAACAACTGCTACTACTAATGCCTTAAATTTCTTTCTGGCTGTAACCAGCTCTGATATTCAGGTTAACATTTTATGCTTCCTATCTCATTCATCAGCATTTATTTTGATCTTAACTGAAAAGGAATCTTTCCTAGGAATTTGTGTTGTTCTGTTAATGTAAATGTCAACAGCACTCGTAGAGGAAACAGAAAACAAAATTCAACAACCCAGAATAATCCATCTGAATTCTTTAAACTAATCAATTTATTTAATCTAGTTGAGTTGTTTCAATGAATGCCATTCGAAGTAAGCACAAATAAAAAAAAAATAAAATTGTTTTAAAACTACTATTTTGGAGAAAACAAAAATAAATATTAGGAGAAATCAACTGAACAATAACATTTCATTTTTGAACTAATACAAGACTTTTTGAAGAAATTTCTACCTTCAATAACTTTTAATAAAAGATTTTTAAAATATAATATTTTCATATTAAATAATATCACAATGAGGTAGGAAGCATAAAATGTTAACCTGAATATCAGATAGAATTGAGTCAAACTGAGACTGAAGTCATATTGTTGGTCCATTGTAGGAGAGGAAATAGGAAGGGCATCCTGACATAAAAAAAAGTACAAACAACAAAACAAAAAAAGAAATGACATACACATCAACAGGAACTGGGGTAGTTATCCAATGGAATAACAGCCATTGTAAAGTGGTGGGCATTAGGAAGGTCAGGTAGATGTTATAAGCCTCCACATCACCCTGAACTGAAAACTAGTGGAACATCATCCCCTGCATACTCTCTACCAACTTCCATCACTGTATTTTATCAGTTTAAAGTTAGTGAAAAGTGAAGAAAGAATTGCAGCATAAAAAAATTATTTATTACAAACATAATATGTCCCCATTGAATATCTACCCAACGACATATCTTCCTAATATCCCTTGCTTCTACCTGTGCCCACTCATTACATTCCACCCCCTCCATCTACCATTCTCCTCATGAACTCACCCACTCACTCTCTCCAATTCTATGTCCACTCAACCTCCCTGTCACATCTCCTCTCTCTCATTCTCTTCTCTTCTCTCTCCACTCTCGCCCCACCTGAGGCAGCCATGTTTCCTCTCTAATACAAGACTCCTTTTTCTGTCCCTCAATACTACTCCCCCACCTCAGTTGAGGGGTCTTGTCTTGCAAGTTACTTGGCAATCTCACTGCTGCTCGTTCCATATAAAAAGCACCCAGTACACTGTAAAGTTGTTCACATTAGGAAGGGCATCCAGCTGTAGCAACCATGCCAAAGCAGATAGCAGTGGTTGGTGCAGTCTTCTGACTTGCCAGAAACAAGTTGTGCGAGCATGGAAAACAGACATTAAATCATGTTAATGATGATGAGAAGGAGGAGGATTTTCATTCTATCTTACAGAAAAGTTAAATTCAAGCTAACAAGGAAATGTGTATGTACTCATTCAACCTGGATGGCAGACTGAATTTGTTGCTTGATTAAATACTTCCATCTGGTTCCTGGGTGCCTTTAGTAAATTCCACTCTATTAGAAGCATTTGGGCCATGCCACTCTACTTTGAGGATACCTTCTACCCTTCCTTCATCCCTTCAACTTGTGAAAGAGAGACAGGAAGGATCATGCATACTGCCTTTCCTTCTTACTAAAATATATTTTTTTAAATCACTCTCAAACCACTCTCTACAATCTTGAAAGCTAAGAGCACATCACTGGGCAATTTGGTTCTGGATAATAATAATAATAATCCGTTCTATACTGGGCATGAAGGCCTGGAATTTTGGGGGAGGGGAGTAGTCGATGTTATCAACCCCAGTTCGTAACTGGT
>JAOPUL010004099.1:28399757-28411149 GCA_027564515.1 Octopus rubescens
ACTGGGGTCGATGTAATCGACTAACCCCCTCCCCCAAAATGGCTGGCCTTGTGCCTAAATCAGAAACCATTATTATATCGCCACTTCTTTAAAATAGAGCGACTTTCTTCCCCTTCACCACCTTTATATAGGGACTTTTCTGATCCTTCACTGAAAAGATTGATGAACATTCAATGTCGGTGTGAATGTGTGTACGTGTCTGTGTGTGTGCATGTGTGTACAAATACACTCAAACCCCAGATCGCCAGACATAACACTCTCCCCCCCCCTCCTTACTCTACAACGCACTGATATAGTCTCTCTCCCTCATATTGCACCCCTCCCTCTTACAGTCACTTCTTCCTCCTATACAGACGTAGCCTCCTCCTCCTCCCCTAACTACAGACGCAGACGCACTTCCCCCTCCTTTCCTTACCACCCGATAGACACTCTTCCTCACCTCCCCTAACATTGACACTGACTCCTTCCACCTCCCCTCACCATAACACTGACACATCTCCCCTCCTCCTCCGCTCACTACATCACTGTCACAGACTCCTTCCTTTTTCCCCCTTAGCACTAACACAGCCTCCTTCCTCCTCACTTACTGTCACTTCTCCCCCTTTCTTTTCTATTCACTCTAACGCTGACACTGTCTTACTCCCTCTCTCTCTCAGTCTTATTCTCCTCCTCTTCACTACAGCACGTGGCCACTACTACTACTACAACCTTTGGTGTGTGTGTGTCATTCACATCTCCAGCTTCCAAGTCTCTACAAAATGTAAGTTTTACACTTTTAACACCTCTCAGCAATTATTTTTATGAAAATTGTTCATGTTGTGATTAGATATTATATATTATATATATATCTGTGTTATTGTTTGTCACTTTACGTTCTAAGTTCAAATCCCGCCTTTCATTCCTCCAGGGTCGATAAAATAAAGTATCAGTCAAGTACATAGACCAATATTATCGACGTCTCTCTTCAAAATTGCTGATTTTCTGCCTAAATAGAAACAATTATTTTTGTTGTTATTGTTATATTCATTCCAGTCCATGTCTCCGTGTTCAAATTCTCCCTCGTCCAAAACAAACCTATGCGCTCGTTCGACTTGCTAAAAAATAGTTCCCAAATTTACTTTAAATTACACTCTTACTTTCTTGAAATGACAGAGACACTATAACCATAAATATTATAGAGAAAAAGCTAGGATGGTCGTGGCTGGAACCCCTACACCATTCTCAGTTTTAAACTAGAACAGTTCAATGTTTTCTAATGTTATTATTGTTCCACGACGACGATGACGACGACGACTGCTTGAGGTCGTTGACCTGCACTCATTTATAAACCGCTTTGTTTTCAACCTGTTCTTTGCCGCCGCTTCTTATTTTAACCTTATTCTTAATTAGTTTTACTTTATACGAAATAAACTTAAACAATAATTTCTCATTTGCGCAATTATTTCATTATTAAAACCTATTTCTCATTAAACTCTATAGCGTTCTCTCTCTCTATGTATGTCTCCGTCTGTATGTCCTCTCTCTCTATTTCTCTGTTTCTCTCCCCTCTGTCTGTATGTCCTCTCTCTCTCTCTATTTCTTCTGAATGTCTCTTGTCTATTTGTCCCTTTCAGTCTCTCTGTTATCTCTCGCTTTTTCTTTGTGTCTCCTTTTCTCTCATTCTCTCTCTCACCCTTATTAAGTCTACATTTCTAAATGTCTCTCATCCATCAATTGTTTCCATAACAAAACACTTTTTTTTCCATGTGGATTCCTTGTTTGCGTTTTCCCTTTTCTCCCGTGACAGGTGCCACGATCAACTATAAATAAACTATTCACGATACGGTTTCGATTCCCAGATAAATTTCAAGTATCTAATATCAATGTAAAAGACAATTTCTCGTTTTCCTTACAAAATGTTAAGTTCCTGTGTCTGATAATGGTTTAAACACTGTTTAATTAAATAGCCAAATGTAAATTATTCAGAAATACTGCTGAAAAAGAAGTTACTCAAACGGGATTTGAAATAAATATATTTGAAATGGTTTCAGATAGAATGGAAACCTTCGTTGTCACTCCGTGGCGTTGATAGGACATGGAGTGATGAGTCTAATAATTATGAGAACCAATTCCAAAATGAACTTCATTGTTTTCTATCTCCTTAGTAATTCTTTATTATAAAATGGTGTGGACATCCTGACAAACCTTCTCTCTCTACACACACACACCAGCTTGTCAATGAAGAACATAAAGGTATTTTTCTTGTATATTATAAAAACCTCTCCGCCCGCTTCGTCGTTTCTCTTTTCATTAACACCACATGTCATTCATTAAACACCACAGTCTCTCTCTCTCTCTCTCTCTCTCTCTCTCTCTCTCATCTTTGATGTTTGTTGTTGTTTCATATATTGTTATAGGTTGTTTGATATTTTCCCATAGCTTGGTATCCGTCATCCCCTACACAACTTATTGGGGACTTGGGCTCTCTCTCTTTCTCTCTCCCTCGCTCTCCACCTGCCTAACTCTTAAATCTGATTACTATTCCCTGTTAACACACATTGGAAAGGCATATACGCCACAACAGTCCATTTCTATAACTTCTAGAGTATAACAGTAGCTTAAAGTATGTTTTTTTGAAATGGGAAATTGCGGTACGGTGTTTATGTTCTTATAGTAAAGACAGAGAATTGAAACCAGGAGACGGAGGCCTTAATTCTAACATCACAGTAAAGTGGTTTTATCAAAAGTGATTTTTAGAATTTCGCGCGCGTATTAAGATTCACCCGGTTTAACTAAAGAAGTTGCGGTTTCGATTCTCGATTTGAACAATTTTACCCATGTTGCTAATGCCATTTGAGCAAGGCATCACCGTTACAAATTCTCATCTATTCATAAATCTATTTATGCAAAAAATATTATTTCCTATTCACTTCCTTCACACATTCCAAATTGTAGATTAGTGTTTTCAGAAAGATTTCAAACTAAGATGGATAAAGTTCGTCTGTTAGAGGGGGGGGGGGGGCGACCTGACGTTTGGTGAGTGACTCGGCGTACATTCAGTATTGGTCTGTCTAGAAACAGTCTCTTTGTCATGACGTCACGTACTATTATCGAATGATTGTTACTGACCCTTTATCTCTGAGATTTTCAACTCAAAGAACGAGCCCTGTTTTTTTATCAACAGCTTTGATCCTTTAGCATTAAAGATATTTTCTCTCCTCACCTTTGTTTTGTTTTTTTCCTTTCTCTAATTGTAGTTTTATTATTAAGAAAGAAATATTTGTTTTAAAGACGAATGGGACTTTGAACTAAATGTTTCACAATATTTGGTTCCATTCTTTTATATTCTCTCCATGGTTTATTTTTTGACTTTTGCCTCTTTCAAGGCAATACCATTAATCTCAGTTACAACCCATAGCCTAAGGACACAATCATATATATGCATTGCATGAAATAGAACATTTTCCAATGCTCCAGTATGGCATTTAAGTTTTGCTGTGTCATGTAATTCTGTAAGCAGACAAGTTTTCCTTTTCAGATTGCACATTAACTTTCTTGGCCCTTTTTTTTTCATCCTACTTTTAAACTAGGTGGGTTGACTGGTTTATTCATCAACCACAAGACAGTTTGTACTGGCTTACATGACACTAAACAGTGAATCTGATTTAATTTTCCTGCCACCAATTCAATGGTTTCTACCTGTTGCTCCTCTGCCAAATTAAGATTTGATGTCACAGTTGGGTGTCTTAACAGGTTCACCATTATCTGCCAAGAAATGCTTAAAAAGAGGCACACTTTATTGAAAATTGCAACTGTGAGTTGACTAGGATCAGTTGCCATTGGATGGACCCCCTTGCATGATTGTGTGTGTGTGTATCTCTTTAATCTTGTTTCAGTCATTAGACTGCGGCCATGCTGGGGCACCACCTTGAAGAATTTTAGTTTGAACGAATTGACCCCAGTACTTATTTTTAAAGCCTGGTATTTATTTTATCACTCTCTTTTGCCGAACCGATAAGTTACAGGGATGTAAACACACCAGCACTGGTTGACCAGCGGTGCTGGGGGGGGGGGAGACATACACATATATATATGACGGGTTTCTTTCAGTTTCTGTCTACCAAATCCATTCACAAGGTTTTCATCAGCCCAAGGTGCCACACAGTGGGACAGAACTTGGAACCATGTGGTTGGGAAACAAACCTCTTACCATACAGCCACACACACACACACATATATATATAAAACAAATAAGCAAACAGAAAGACAGGAATCAAAAAGGTTTCATTTCCATACTTTTTATAATTGTTTTAGCTTTCAAAGGTCCTTCTTGAGCCATAATCTCATAAGTCCAGTTTCCCAGATTCTATAGTGTATTTATTTACCCCCTGGACAGGAGGCTAGTCCATTGCAGGATTACTCATTTTTGCCAGCTGAGTGGACTTGAGCAATGTGAAATGAAGTGTTTTGCTCAAGAATACAACACATCACCTGGTCCAGGAATCAAAATTATAATCTTATAATCATGAGTGCAACACCCTAACCACTAAGCCACATGCCTCCACTATATATATATATATATAATGAGAGAGAGAAGAAATTATATCTATACAGAGCAAGTGAAACAAATAGAAAAATCCTCTCATTGGCTCTGTATCTAGGGATTGCTGCAGTTTCAGTTCCTTAGAACAGGACCACTAGTCTGGCATTAACAGCAGCAACTAGAAATGATTATCAGGATTAATACAGTGAAGGCAAGACACATAAGGTAGGAAAATAGTGTGACAGCAGTTTACACAAAAAATATATGCAAGAAGATGGTGGTTGTGTATGTTGGTATCATAAATGAAAGAAGGTGCAAACAATGAAAATATATACAAAAGATGAAAGGATTCCTGTCAGTTGTTTATCCAGATGTTGCTGTGATTGGGATGGGACTATTAACCCTAGTAATGTCAAGTCATCTGAAAAAGTAAGATTACTTTTTGTTTTATGATACATATTTCCTGTTTAGAAGTGATCTAAATTAAAACCTTCTTCCAGCAAAATTTATGTTAATGTTCTTAAACACCAGCTTAATAATGAATAATGACAGTTGTTTGACTAAATTCTTTATTCTTTTCAAAGTTAATTGAAACGAAACATATTCCAACAGAAATATGGTAACAAACGAGTTTGATAGTGTAGAGATAAACAAGCTGCTTGGTTAGTGCAAAAACATGGAAGTTATGGCTACAATAGCAGATATGTGGACTGGTGTGTGTGTATATATATGTATGTATGTATGTATATGAAATTGTGGTCTCTGTGTTGGCATGACTGAAAACAGAACCAAGAGCCGGGGGGGGGGGTATGTTTGTGGGGCAGCAGGGTGAAATTGGTTACTAAGGTTACAGGCAAAGAAATATAAATTTTCTCTGTTATCTTGTGGCACATGACTTTGGAAATGGACAGAAAACATTCACCCTGGAACTGTTTGATAAATGTTGTTTTAAATTGGTTTAGAAACAATGTGTTGGGGAGATAAAGTTAAAAAGAAGCTGGGACGACCAGCTGAAATAGTCTGGTGAGATAATTAGGCAGACTGTTCAATGATTAATGAGTTGGTATCAGCTAATTAAGTAGTCTAGATTGAAATGTTACCATTTTTAGTAACAGTGAAGCTGAAAGGGGAAAATGACTTTGTTCAACATTATTCTGTCCACTCAATAACATATTTTAGAGGTATTTCCCTAATCCCCCCCCCCCCGCTTTTTAGATTTACTGATCCTTTTTAATCTCACTCAGGATCTCTAATCTGTTGATTTCAACAAGACAAGATCCATTCTAATCTGTTTTCAATAATATTATTCAAAAAGTTCAATGAAAGGATTTTACTGCAGTTATTTCCCTGTCTTTTAAACACCTTGGGGGTGTTTTTTGCCTGCTAATTGCACAGATAATCTCAGTTAAAGGTTTTCAACTTCCTATATTTACATGAGACCACTACTCTACCATCTTTATTTAAATAGGTTACAGAGTAAAGTTATTGGGTGACGGCCAGTTTCATTCATTTAACCATTAAGACCAGGTTTTTTTGTGATTGGCTCATTCACCATCTCTCTTTGTGTGTCTGTAACACATTAAAAACACCCATGTCAGTGACACATTAAAGGCACCCAGTACATTTCTCTGGAGTGGTTGGTGTTAGAAAGGGCATCCAGCTGTAGAAACCAAGCCAAAACCGACTGGAGTCTGGTGCAGCTCCAGTCAAACCATGTAACCTATGCCAGCATGGAAAATAGACACTAAATGATGATGATTATATATATATAATGTAAATTTTAGGTTAGTTAAAATATGTTTGTGACATATTTCAACTGCTAAAGGCAAATTCACTGCAGTGGAGAAAAATTCTCTCTCTCTCTTTTATGGTAAAAAAAAGGTGTAAAAACACCATATCTGTCCAGTGTTGCCCCCTGTCGGATTCCCAGACATCGATGTTTCTAGCTCTTTAGCCGTTATCAATGGGAAAGCCATGGCTTTAACCAAAATACAGTCAACAACATTGACTTATTTGCACCTGTAGACTGACAAGGTTGTGAAAATTACCATAATATCGGCACCAAGCAGTCTTTAAGCATAAGTGAAATTTAGGTTAGTTAAAATATGTTTGTGACATGTGCAAATCAGTTTTTAGTTAACTAATCTTTCCTCGCATTAAAAAATTCTGTACCAAATTTTTTTTATTTAGTTATTTGACCTGTTGACCACCTTAAACTAATCCCCAGTGGAATGAAGCACCTATGAACTCTCCTTCTTTCCTTAGAATCTGGTAAAGCAATGTTATTTCCAAATCCATTTCCAATATTCTATAAGTAAACAAGTCAACCCACAATTTACATTTTCTAAATTGCTGTTGTTTTTCCTGTATTTTTATGTCAAACCTTAATGGTAAGCTAGACTCGATGGTTTGGATTTTTTGCTATTACAGTTGTGAGTTCCAATTGTGCCTTTTACAAATTTACCCTTCACCCTTCTTGGGTCAATCAATTACTTGTATACGAAATCCAGTTTATTACCAGTAGTTACAGTGACTTCCATGCAACCAGGTGAAGTTGTTCACTTTTTTTCTTTTCCACCATTGAGAGAACAGAATCTCTCAGCCATGCAGACACTTCATACGATTGTACCTCCACTTCCTTCTTTGACGTGGTGGCTGGTGTTTATGAGTAATTGTGTGAATCAAAAAAGATAAGTTTTTATTGATATTATCTATAAAAAAAACCCACAAAATTTAACCCTTTAGCATTCAAACCAGCCATATCTGGCCAAAATATTCTACTTATTTTATGTTCAATCTAACTACCCTATAATGTCATTCTAAAAATAAACAATCACATCATCAAAATCTCAAAGCTACAAGATAATATTATGATTAATTCAAAACAATGTGAATTACATTTGACAAGAGAAACCTGTGAATGCTCAAGGATTAAACAATTAATTATTATTGAAAGTAGAATAAAAAAAGAAAAAAAAGATACAGTGTGTCCCCATGTTTCTGTTTATACCAGTGTGTGAAGCATGGTTATGTTGTGTCACTGCCCCATAACTTAGCTGTTTGACAAATAGAAATTAATGTACCAGACTGGAATGAATATTGTTGTCAGTGTTATTGACTAAATGCTGTGCTCCAGCATGGCCACAATCTAATGACTGAAACCAGTTAAAAAGGAAATCCTGTGGCAAGTTTTATACATGGACTTTGTGTCCAGTCAGTTGCATCTTCAAGTTTTCACTAGAACATTCCCTTTTGATCCCTTTTGGGGGTTTTCTTTTGAATCGCTGCCGTTTCTGTCATCCTTACCATTTCTATGCTCAGTGTAATCTGTCTCATAAAATCTCTTAATTTTAGCCTGTCTAACATTCTCCATTTTGCTCTAAAAATGTTCACATGTTGTTGTTATCCAATGGCTCTTTTTTCAAATTTCAAGCTATATTCCATAATAGGAGTTGCAGATGTTTCAGGTTCAGTCCCACTGCATGGCACCTTGGGCAAGTGTCTTCTACTAAAGCCCTAGGCTGACCAAAGACTTGTGAGTGAATTTGTTAGAAGGAAACTGAAAGAAGCCTGTTGTATATCTTATAATGCTATCTTTGTTTGTCACTAATTTATTCATCACTGATCCAGGTACCATTCTTGTCACAAATTAATCTATGAATACACCCAGGTCGGCAATCAAAAGATTCTGCTTGGATCACAAAAGCGACCCACAATACACTGATTGCTCATGAGCTGGGTTTCTTTTTTGACACTCCACAACATGCCAACCACTAGTGAACAGAAAAAATACAAAGCATGTCAATATTTAATTCCCAATTTGCTTCCGAACCGTGAGTGTATTTTGTCAGATGAGTGAATCTTCTCAAGGAAACGGTTGAGATGATCAAGAAAATATGACACTAGAAGCTTCACTGCAGTGGGTTGTGAGTTTGGTATTAATGAATCTTACCATTTGTTCCATTTACAAAGTGGGTAAGGATGTCATGAAAATATTTATAGATGTCACTCACCCCTAGATTAGTGAAAAAGGATGATTTTATTAATTCTATGGAAAGTGTGTGGGGTGTGGGGGGGGGATTCATATGTTGATGCAGGACTGGTACAGGAAATGGCTTCCTATGTTAACAAAACATATAATCAGAATTGTGTTAAGTAGATACGAAAGAGCTTGGTTAAGTATACTGATGTTGCTAAACAAGGACAAATATACTTTTCAGGTTAGCCATGGCTGGCTACAGAAATTCCTTAAAAGATTTAATTTAGCCAGCAAAGTTGTTTTAGGTGAAGCAACATCAACAGATACTGAGGCTGTTGAACATTATTTTCCTGAAGAATCATCATTATTTAATGTCTGTTTCCTTCCATGCTGACATGGGTTGGATAGTTTGATGGACGCTGGCAAGTCAGAAGACTGCACCAAGCTCTACTGTCTGCTTTGGCATGGTTTCTACAGCTGGATGCCCTTCCTAACAGCAACCCCTCTACAGAGTATAGTGGGAGCTTTTTATATGGCACCAGTACCAGAGAGGTCACCAAATAATTTACAAGACAAGACCAACCCCTCAGTTGAGATGGAGTGAATAGTATTGAGGAAGGTAGCTTTGTACAAGGTGAGTGTTTAGGGTATGATGAGTAGAGGGAGAGGAATAGACATCTTGCAATAAAGGAGATACATGGTTACCTCAGTTGGGGGGAGAGAGAGAGAGAGATGATGTGATGGGGTTCGCTCAAGTTACAGGGAAGTGGGACCAAAAATTGGATAGGGTGAGTGTCGGTAAGTTCACAAGATTGCAAAAGGAGAGGTGGATGGGAGGGAATGTAGTGAGTGAACAGGAAATAGAGGGAGGAGTTGTTAAGGGGAGATGTGGAGAAGAGATTCAACAGGGGGGAAAGGAGGAGGTGCTGAGAAGGGGTTTGTCAGGGACATATTGTCTGTTGGGGAGGTATGGACATAAAGAACATGCCTTTATTTATAGCCATGATTTTACTTAGCAGAATGAGTCTTCAGCAAATCACCAATAATCTCCGTCCTTTGTGAGGCTCAGCTTCTTTAGATCATTTTCCCCCACTTCATCCCATGTTTTCCTAGGTCTTCCTCTTCCACAGGTTCCCTCCACATTTAAAGATCAGCACTTCTTTATGCAGCTGTCTTCATCCGTAACAGCACAATCTTCTCTTTTGCACTCTTCATCTGAAGCTTCTTACACCCAACATATTTCTCTCAACATATTTACACTTTGTTATACATACACATTGACATTGCACATCCACTGAAGAATGCTGGTTTCCTTTCTTTCAAAGCCTTCACATGTCCTCTTTAATCACAACCCACATTTCACTACCATCTAGCCTAGCTGTTCATACACAGGCTTCATACAATCTGCCTTTCACTCTGAGGGAGAGGTGCTTTGTTACCAATAAAGGTAATATCACTCTGAACTTTGCCTAGTCAGTTCTTATTCTCTAGCAACTATGCTTTCAGAGCATCCTCCTTCACTGCTAATTTGGTCACTTAGGTAACAGAAACTTTCTACTATCTCTAAGGACTCCCCCCACCCCTACCCCTGGGCATTGGAGGAAATATATTTCCTGTGTGTTCTTAATGTTTACAGTTCTTGCCCACCCAAAGACAGCTTTCTCTGTTAACATTCCTGTGAATCTGTTGCACCTCTTATGTGTCCATAGCTTTCACTGGGTACACTGTATAGAATTTCTATCGACACCGTTCCTACATATGGAGCCGGTGTTAGTCATTTGTCTGCTTTCCTGCTTACTAGTACTTTGGTTTTTGCTATATTATTAACTCTAAGGCCCTTGATTCCAAACCTTACCTTCACTCCTGAAATTTCTTTTCTAAATCTAATATAGATTCAGCTATAAGAACAACGTCATCAGTATAGAGAATCTCCTATGGGCAACCAGTTCTAATTTCTCAGTTATGGCCTGGAGGACTATTTACTGTACTAAGTTCTTAATGTAGATAAAACAGCTTTTTATTGGAAAAAGATGCCTGAAGAAAATTACATAGCTAAAGGGGAGGCCAGAATGTGAGGTTTTAAAGTGACTAAAGATCATGTATCTCTACTGATTGATGGTAATGGTTCTGGACATTTTAAAACTAAACCACTGCTTATATACCATACTACCCAACCTCATACCTTCAAAAACATTGGTATGTTAACCTTCCTTGTGTACTGATGTCTACCCCCCCTCCCCACCAAGGTGGATGACTAAAGGGGGGAGGGATCTTTGAAGAGTGGTTTATGATCAACTCCCATGTTGAAGTGAAAGAATATTATGTCTATAAGAATATAGCTTTAACCCTTTAGCATTCAGATTAATTTGTCAAATCTTAATCCTTATTTATTCACATTGTTTTGAATTAATTCTGTATTATCTTGTAGCTTTGAGATTTCAATAATAGGATTGTTTATTTTTAGTATGACATTGTAGGGTAGGTGTAAGAGACTGGATTTGGCCAGTTTAAATACTAAAGGGTTAAATCAATTCTTGTGTTTGACAATTGTTCTGGTCAGCTACATAATTAATTAAATAACCTCCAAAATGAAATGAAGGTGATTTATCTATCACCACTTTATTGTTGAAACCTATGAATCAAGAAGTGATGGTCACCTTTAGGCTTTTCTATATTGATCTTACCATTGAGAGTATATTCTCAACAAGGCATTGGTGGATGATGGGGAACTAACTGTAATGCAATATTAGTAATGATTCAACAGGTGCATGCAATAACTGTAATGCAATATTAGTAATGATTCAACAGGTGCATGCGTGGCTGTGTGGTAAGAAGCTTGCTTCCCAACCCCATGGTTCTGGGTTCAGTCCCACTGTGTGGCACCTTGGGCA
>JAOPUL010004099.1:28453557-28466232 GCA_027564515.1 Octopus rubescens
GTGAGAGAACTTTGGGAAGGTTATAGTGATAGATACAGGTGTCTTGCTGTAGATGGAACACTGGTTACCTGGCGAGATAGAGAAAGAGAGAGAGATATCCGAAAGGCGAGAGGGTGTCCCAGGCAGATGCTGTGTATCCTAAATCAGAATACAGATGGGTTGGCCAAGTGGGGGAAGATTGAAAAAAAAATGTTATATTATCAAGTCTGATCCCTTCATAAAAACAAAAAGCTATGAACTAGCCCTTTCTTTGTTAGATTCAAAAGCAATATTGCTGAAATTAGTGTACCTTGCAGAAGAGTCGAGGATCAAGTCGTGAGAGTTCTGGTGGTAAGTAACTCTTATACATGTTATAAAGTTCAGAAAACTGGGTTCTCGAAGGATAACCTTGTTGCATGAGTTCTAGAACTGAAGTCATCCCTGAAAGAAAAATGACAATACAAAACACAATATATAAAATATTCTTCTTATCAGGAACAAAACAAAACAAAACGAAACAGGTAAGGTGAAATAAACATCAGAGATGTTTTGCCCCATGCAGTATTTTCAAAATACTGTTATCTGTGGGTAATAAGGAGACTCTATGAGTAAAATGATATATTAATAGGGAAAACATAATTCATACATCCTTTGTGATATTTGTTCTGCAATGAGTTACAGATACTCCCTTGTCACCGTCACCATCAGAAATGCAGTGAATCAGTCAGTGGTTGGCCGATTTGTAAACTATTGTCCAGCAATTCTGATATAAAGCTAAAATAAACTGAAATATATTTTAATTTAAAATCTTACCTGAACATTGCAATTGGCTAAGAATTTGGGCGCCTTCAAAGAGATGATCAACCATTTTCAGATTAGGTTTGATGCACCGGATAAAGTTGGTCCCCTAATAATAAAGAATGGGAAGATTATAAACAGAGTGCAGGAGTGGGTGTTAAGAAATTGAGTTTAATAACATAAGAGGTGTGTGTAAAGAGGAGTAAAATACCAGAATAGGTAGACATTGTACACAACACACACCTGAACGCTGTACACCATATACACGCACACACACCTGAACGCTGTACACCACACACATACACCTGAATGCTGTACACCACTCACACCTGAACACTGAACACCATACATACACACACACCTGAATGCTGTACACCATACACACACCTGAACATTGTACACCACACACACCTGAATGCTGTACACCACACACATACACACACCTGAACACTACACCACACATCTGAACACTGTACTCGACACACAGACACACACATCTGAACACTGCACACCACACACAGAACCACACACACACACACACACACCTGAACACTGTACATCACACACACTCATACCTAAATATATATATCACACACATAAAATCTCTGTACAGCACACACCAAATGTTCTACAACAGATTGTGTCCTGGTCAACCATTCTCTATGCTTTAAATCTCTTCCATGATATGTGACCAGCAATAATCACCAATAAACAAGGTCAACAACAAAATTGAGTGTTTATTGATAGAGATAATCACAAACATTAAAAATATTGTCATAGGTAAAAAGTGGTAAAATACTAACTGTGCTCCTTAATTTGTCCATAAGGATCTGTAGTTGAGACCGAAATTTGCTACCAATGCTGATGAAGTTTAGTTTTCCACCAGAACCTGGGGTACTTTCAGCAAAAATAGATTTCAACAATGGATCCGTACTTTCTTGAATAAGGAAAGCAAGGGATGTGTGTAAGGCATCGTTATTTTTGGCAATGAACAGGCTCTGCAAAGAGATTCACAATATATTTTGAGATATCAGGGAATGTATGACAAATATCTGATGTTTCCTTGAACAAATCCAAGACAAAGTGTAAAAGAAAAAAAAAAGAAAGAAAAAAATTGAGTGAAGAGTTAAAATATAAATATTTTAAAAAGAATTAAATGAATAAATATTCCAAAATCAGTCACTTAAAATAAAAGAAAAACTCTTCTGTAGATTAAGAAGATTGGATTGCAAAAGGGGAAAAATTTAAATTCTATAAAACAAGCATCAATGTTGGACAATGTGGACCAGGCATCTAATGATGTATGTGCAGGGCCCAGGCCAGGAAGACTGACAGTTGATCATACATGAAAGTCTTCTCTCCGCACCACAAATGTTTATCCAAGGCTAAGGATGCCAATTTGGGCTTATACAATGTGGCACTAGTTTCCTCAAAGATGTTGCTGTCAGAATTCAAAGAATCAGATCGGATACCACAAAATACCCCATCCAACTCTCTAACTGTTCCACAAATCCACCACCCTGATTTGGCCCTTTTTATTTACCTCGTAAAAATGAATAGAAAAATTGACCTTAGTAGGATTTGAAATCAGAATCTAGAAAATCCGAACCAATACTGAGTGGCATTCTCTCCAACCTTAACTTTTCCCTTCTACTTGTTTTAGTCATTAGACTGTGGCCATGCTGGGGCACCAGCTTGAATAATATATATATTTAATTATTTATCTAGTTTCTTATGAGGATTTTAGTTGCAACTCTCGACTTATTAGCTGGCATTACCTGGACCAATGCTATACTCCCGGTAATAATGCGAAATAGCACTTGAGGCCCAGGCCGGGAGCTGATGAAGAAATATGCAAATGAAACCTCTTTTGTTTATTATATTAATTTATAAATTATGTGTCCTATATCATTTTTTCCCGTAAGTTTATATATATACCCTGCTTTTTTGTCTTTGAGTTTCTTTTGTTCAGACATCTCTTTCTCTCTCTCTTCTTTATTTCTTTATTACCTATCACTAATATGTATGAATGTATCTTAAACAGGTCTTCTTGAACCCTAGGCTCATCCCAAGTAACGCAGGTGTCTTTGCACCATAATATCACATTCTGTGATCTATATATTGTTTCCTTATTGGTTAACGTTACAACCTGTTATGTCTTAGGGCATCTTAATATCATCATCATCCTTTAACGTCCATTTTCCATGCTGGCATGGGTTGGACTATATATATATATATACATACACACCAGTAATATATTCACAATAAAGTCAAGAGTGACAGGTTTAGTGTCAGTCATAGCTCAACCTCTGCCACAGACATCAAGTCGCAGTTTTAAGTCTTAACCAACACCTGAGACTAAATATTTTACCCAGTTCTTAGACGGACCTTGAAAATGTGGA
Organism: Octopus rubescens; assembly: GCA_027564515.1. Lineage (NCBI taxonomy): Eukaryota > Metazoa > Mollusca > Cephalopoda > Octopoda > Octopodidae > Octopus > Octopus rubescens. The sequence goes on from JAOPUL010004099.1 coordinate 28,456,737, forward strand.
AGGAACAAACATACTTTCTTGCTATTGACATCCTGCCTAGTTGAAAACCCTTTCTGTCCATGCCCACATTTATTGATTTGGGATGTAACCCTCTGGAATTACTGCTCAAGTTTTTCCTACAAACATAAACCCATTCCATGTTTGCTAGAATATAACCCTAATCTCACCAGAACCCTTACAAACTCAGCCATGGTTTTTATTTATCAAATGGCATCAACTGAAGTCTATTATATTCAACAAGTCATCAGTTTCAAAGAATCTGCACTGATCCATGAATACGGCCCCTTCTCCCACACCAGCAACACACAAAGCCCCTTTAAGTTCTAATCATAAACAAATGGTTGAAACAACTTACTGCCGGTCCTAATCGTAATATTGTGGATGGTTTATGATTGTTCTGCTGTTGTTCTGTGTTGATAGACTCAGATTCTGGTAACAAAGATTCTTCAAGCAACATGGAACGAAATACTGCATCAGCTTTACAGACATTTTTTTCACGAGCTGCAAAATAATAAACAACACAAAATGTTAGAATTAATGTCCATATTATTGATGACAAGGGAACTTATCTCAGAAACACATTGCTACGGTTGGGGGTGGGGTGACATTTTAGATCCCCCTCCCCACTGATACACTTTAACAAGGCAGGACAGGAAGAAATTTCAAGCCCCCCTTTTTACACCCATTCTCAAAGGGACAACACCTTCCTTCCCTCCATGTCTTTTATCCCAGCAGATAAAAAAACAGTTGATATGGTTGTAAGGTTGAGGAGTTGCACAAAATTTCAAAACAGTTTGCTGCTGTTATTCAACTTCAGGTTCCACTCCTTACTTCATGACCCCCCCCCCCACACACTTCTCCTTCTTAGCTTTAATTTATGTCACCTCATCCATCTTATAATTGCACTTTTGTATTTGTTCTTCATTTAATATGCCTCTTTATGTAGCCCCTCCCCCCCCCATAATGTTCCCTTAATATTGATATTTTCGCCCGTCTCTCGCATGAAACTTGTTTTATTTTTCTCTCATGAAAGATTTTACAGCAAGCAGTTGTGCTTTTGATATTTCTAGCTGACCGAGAGATTAACCAGGTAAATGTTTCTTCCATCATCCGGTTATGAAAGGTTTCATAGATAGCTGTTTCTTCATATCAATATTTGGACCTGTCTCTAATGAAAGTTAGTCTGCAGCTTATGGATGATGCGCCCATCTATTCCATTCCTGCCCTCGTCACTTTCTTCCTCTAGCTTCCTCAGATGCTTCTTGCTTATATCAATATTCTACCAACAATGATTATATAAAAGGCATAGCAAACACCCATAACATTGGAAATGGAAATGAATTATAAATACGTATTATTTCAGGTATGTATAGGGGTGGGGAATGGAAAATCAGAATTGTTAGGGGGTGTGGGGGTGGAACAACAAGTTTGCAGTATTTGTTCCGACCGTTCTTCTGTGTTCAAAACTTGCTGAGGTTAACTGTCTTTTCATCCTTTTGGCAATGATATGATGAAGTACTGGGGTCAATGGTATCGACTCCCCCCTCCCCTCAAAATTGCTGGTTTTGTGCCAAAATAACAAAAAAAAAAATCAATAAAATAAAGAATTGAGTTATATATGAATAATAGTTGCCCTCTACACCTATTGTGGTCGATGCAGCAATTGTGAATTGAAAGGACAAACCTAATAATGATGTGTGTAAACCTGCCCGAGGCTGGAAAACCCTAACTCTTTTTATTCATCACAAATGAAAATGTATTCATGTAGTAAGGAATGAACCAACAACATTCCCTCCATTCCTGTGTTCCAAGACATTATGACTACAACCATAAATGTGGACATGATGAAAGGTAGGTCTGGTGAAATTGTGGAAAAGCTGGAGCGGAAATGAGTGTGTGTGTGTGTGGTTGTAAGATGGAACGGATCCTCAACCAAACTAGTTAAGGGCAAAAGACGGAGCTACAAATACCCCCGAAGGGTGTAATAGTAACAGCAGGGATAAGGGTAGGTATACTTTTAGCTGAGAAACAGATGGAAAAGTAATTGAGGCAGCCAAGGTATGTGAGAGGATATCAACAGAGAGTTATCTCAGCATAAATGCCCGACAGGCAGAACTAACAAAATTACAGAAGGACCGTTTCTATGAGACTCTTCTGTAGACTACTTCAATAATAATTGACAGCAGTTTCCTGGCTGGTGGGAAATGCTAAGAGAAACAAGCAAGGAAGGTGTTTGGCTTCTGGAGTTCTGTGTAATAATGGATCTACAAATATGCAACACACACTTTAAGAAACCCAGCCAACCACATCATCACTTACCAATCTGGTATATATTGCAAGTCAGATTACATTCTCACAAGGAAAAGACACAGAACATCTATTGTTAATGCCAAAACCTTTCCTGGTAAAGAATGCAAGTGACACGGATTAGTGTTTGGTGATTCCAGGAAGACACAGAGACAAATGATAATATGGAGAAAGAAGATATGGAAAGTAAAAGATCTTCCACATTGGGAAGAGATTTAGAGAAATTCTGACTTGCATATATCTGTGAGGAGGCAGATTTAGATCTCTGTAATGTAAGATGAAAGAAGGGAATTTGTGTGTATGTGTGTGTGTGTGTGTGCTCCAATGTTTAGTTTTGGTCTGGTTTCTATGGCTGGACGAAGCCCTTCTTAATACAAATTACAGTGTGTGGATTGAGTGTTTTACTTTTCATGCCATCAGCATTACTGGGGTCACCATACATTTCACAAGACTACAAAACCCTAAGCAAGGTGGGGGAGTGGCTGTATATTAGGGGATGAGGAGTTAAAATAGGGTTGGGGAAGAGCAAATTCTTGTAGTAGAATTGAATGGTTATTCATATTTTGTAGTGTTTACATCTGTTTTATTACATTGACAGTTAATTACAGTTCATCATCGTTTAACGTCTGTTTTCCATGCTGGCATGGGTTAGATGGTAAGTTATAGATATATTTGTATCTTTTATGGTGATTATAGTGCAGCAAGATAATCTTAAGAAAGCTTATATGTGGTCACTATCTCCTAGAAGAAATAACAGCCAAATCTCCCTTAAATCAAAGTTTATCTTACATAAGCATAAAGTCTTTTCGATAATGTAGTCTTCCTCATAAATTGCCATGGTTGGAATGGGTCTACTTAATCCAGTTTGACCTGAGGTTAAACAACAACAAAAGCAGGGAAAGCCTCTGGCCCCATCAAGAATCACCAGCGAGATGTTTAAAATACCTGGCAGAGTGGGGATATGGCTTAGTCACCCATATATAGTTAATCAAATTGTCTCTGAGGGAGTTGTACCCAACGACTGGTGTAGCAACATTAAAGTCTACAAAGATAAAGGTGACACCTTAGACAAAAATAATTACAGACTTATCAAATTGCTGGACCAGGTCATGGAAGTTACAGAGTGGGTCATAGGTCAACTAATTGTGTCAGGAAGAAGCAATGATGCTATATTCTTGGTAAGGCAGCTGCAAGAGAAGTACTTAGCCAAAAAAAAAACAAAAAAACCTCTGCATTTGGCTTTTATTGACATGGAGAAGGCCTAGTCCCCTTGTCAATAAGGTGAAAATCAGCCATGAGTATAGCAAACAAATTTAGTGTACAGGTAGGAGTTCACGAAGGATTAGTTCTCAGTCTCCTCTTCTTTATCATAATCCTCCAGGCCATAACAGGAATTTTAAACTTGTTGACCCTGGGATCTTCTCTACGCTGATAACCTTGTTCATATAGCTGAATCTCTACTAGAATTAGAGAAGAAATTTCAGGTGTGGAAGCAAGGACTGGAATCAAAGGGCCATAAAGTTAATTTAGCAAAGACCAAAGTCCTAGGAAGTTCCTTCAGAGAGATGGCCCTGTTTGATATGTAGAAAATCCATATAGTGTACCCAATTCAAGCTATGGACACACAAGAGGTGCAATAGTATCACAGGTCAGTTAACAGAGAAAGTAGTCTTTGTGTGTGGGTACAATAAACACTAGGAATGTACAAAGAATAGACTCTGTCAAATGCCCAGGGGGACATCTAGAAGTAGTAGATAGCTTCTGTTGACCAAATTAACAGTGGAAGAGGTTGCTCTAAAGGCGTAGTTCTTAGAATAAAAACCGTCTGGGCAAAATTCAAAGAGTTATTACCTTTGTTGGTAACAAAAGGGTCTCTCCCTCAGAGTATAAGGCAGATTGTATGATGCCTATGTATGGACAACTATGTTACATGGTAGTGAAATGTGGGTTGTGACTGCAGATAATATGCAAAAGCTTGAAAGAAATGAAGCCAGCATGCTGCACTGGATGTGCAACATCAGTGTGCATGTTTTAAAAGAAAAATTGGGAATAAGAAGAGTGCAAGAGAGAAGAGTGCATTGGTATGGTCATGTGGTGCATATGGATGAGGACAGTTGCATAAAGAAGTACTGATCTGTAATTGTGGAGGGAACGTGTGGAAAGGGTAGACCCAAGAAGATGTGGGACAAAGGGGTGAGAAATGATCTTCAGATGTTGGACCTCAGAGAAGTTGAGAAGACCTGACTAGCTAAGTAAAACCGAGGCCAAACAGGAATGTTCTTTATGCCACCTCCCCCCCCCCCTTCCCCAATCCATGATCCTTACTCAATGCATACCCCTCCACATAATCACACTCAATACCCATAGCCACTCCCTATTTCTTTCACCATCACTTGCTAGTCACCTTTGTCCCATCTCCCCACCCACTCACCCTGCCCAATCCTCTCTACCTTGGGGGTATGTCCTAACACATCTCCACAACCATCATCTCTCTCTCTAACTCTATCCTTCTTTTCCAACTGAGATAGCCAAATATCTCCTCTACAGCAAGACAAATATCTCTATCCTTCTATTATACTTTAACCCCTCAACTGGCACAAAACCACCTCCTTCAAAACTACACCCCGCTCCCAGCTGAGGGGTTCTTGTCTTGCAAGTTACTTGGTGACCGCGTAGGTGCTGGTGCCATGTAAAAAGCACCCAGAACACTCAATGAAGTGGTTGGTGCTAGGAAGGGCATCCAGCCATAGAAGCCAAGCCAAAGTAGACAATGGAACCTGGTGCAGTTCTCTGGCCTTTCCAGTTCCTGTCAAACTCGATCAATCCATGCCAGAAGCGATAATAAATGAGGTAACCTGTTGAGGTCAAGGTCTGGGTACAAATATAAAGAACATCTTTACTAATTAAAGGTGAGTTATGGTTTCCCATTACATGATATTTCTATCAATATATAAATTACAATGTCAACAACAATGTTCTTAATTAATCATTGTAATTCTAACAGTAACGAGGTAGTATGTTTAGAAGACACTCGACTTGGTTCAAGAAACAGTTTTTTTTTCATTATTATAGGGTGAAACATATACACCCACACATATATGTATGTATACATGCATGTACACATACACACAGGCTTCTGCATAATTTCCACCAATCAATTCCTTTGTAAATACATTTGTCAACTGATGGCTCAACATGACATGTAGTTGTCTGGACTTGGCCACATGGACAGGAAAGAAACTTTTCAGCAATAAGCATGCCATTGACCCCTTAGCCATGCCAGTGACCCATTAGCCATGCCAGTGACCCCTTAGCCATGCCATTGACCCCTTAGCCATGCCAGTGACCCCTTAACCATGCAGCAATGCCTGATAGCTTTGTAGTCTATTAAAAGAAATTTAAAAGTATGACTTACTTTTCTAAACTTCTCCAGTTGTTTGTAAGTGTCTGGGTCTAATTCTTCTGAGACTGCTTTCATCCATAATAATGCTCCTCGATATTCCGTACGAGCTCCTTCCATTCGATTGATGGTCATCAGTGTATCAGAGATGGCCCGATAACGAAAGGTTTCAACTTCTTGATACAGTCGCACAAGAGGTACTCGTAGAGCTAACCTGTACAAGATTGAATGAAAAATTGGAAAATATTAGAAAAATGCCAAATTGGAAACTATAAGTTTAGCAGGAATTTGTACTTTGGTAGAAAATTTCAAGAATTTTAATTACACATAAGAAATAATGGTTTCTGATTTAGGCACAAGGCCAGCCATTTCGGGGGAGGGGTTAGTCGATTACATCGACCCAGTTTCTTAAACTGGTACTTATTTTATCGACCCCGGAAGGATATAATGATAAGCATTTAGTTAAAATAAATTATATATCTGGTGTCATCATCATCATCATCCTGTCTATAATAAAGATGTCAGAACTATGAACACCATTTTTAGAAATTTAAGATGCACAAAAAGTTCAGTGAACTGCTAACAAAGGGTTTTTCTCTCTCTCTCTCTCAGACAGATTGTATGATGCTTGTGTATAAAGTGTGATGCTGTAAGGCAACAAAATATAGGTCTTGGATGCAGAAGAGTTGATAAAACCAGAAAGAAATGAAGTGGGCATGTTTTGCTGGCTGTATAATATTTTTGTACTTGAATATACTTGTGCCAGCGCCTAGTAAAGAGAACACAGCACACTCTGTAAAGTGGCTGGCGCTAGGAAGGGTATCCAGCCATAGAAACCATGCCAAAACAGACAAATGGAGCCTGGGCAGCTCTCAATCTAGCCAGTTCTTGTCAAACCATTCAACCCATGCCAGGATGGAAAACAGACATATGATGATGATGATGATGATGATGAAGAAAAACTGATTATAGGAGGAATCAGAAGTAATGTGCTTGAGACAAGATGAAGCTGTGATGATTGTGTGTGATATGTATGGAAAATATCAGTTGTATAAAGGTGGCCAAGTGCTTGAGAATGAAGGAGTCTTAGGAAGAGGCTGAGACTGATAGCTTCACAAAGAAGATGATGAAGGTCTATGATGATTAACAACATATGGTACTGGAGAAAAACTTGCTCATGAATGGTGAAATTTTAAAAGTCTGGTAGTGAGACAGTCTGGGACATATATCTATATTTGGGTCTCTTGCCCATTAAGTTCCTGTTAAAGGCCCACCTCTCTGACACTAACCCTTTCTCCCATAGCACCCAGGTAATAATCTGTCCATATTCAATTGACCTCTGCCACCATCCTTATCAGTTTATCACCATCTGTCTTCCACTTTTTCCCATCACAGTGTCCGTGTACTGAGGAATTCCATCAAGTTAATACACCCCACCATCATCACCCTTCTGTGCTGCGAGACTCCATTACATTACCAGTGATTGACATCTCTCTCTCTCTCTCTCTCTCTATTGGCCATCTCTATGACTAGCCATCACTCTCTCTCTCTCTCTCTTTCTCTTTATTACTATTAAATATGTAACTACCATCATTGCCTCTCTCTCCCATTATTCCCTGCCATCACTACCTCTCTTCCATTACTCCTCTCTAAAACTGTCTCTTCCATTACTCTCACAGCTACCATACTTTTACCCAATCACTACTTCTCCCACCGTACCCTCACCTCTCTTATTTACTATTGCCCTCTTTTCTATTCACTTTTTGGTTCATCTGGCCCTGAATGAACTAACACATCATGGAGTATTGAGAATTCTTTACTTTAGTATGGCTGAGGACAAGGTCATTTCTCTAGTGTTGGTGCCATGATAAAATGTCCTGAAATACACACTGTAAGGTGGTCAGTCAATCAGTAGACTATTCAGCCATTAAAACCAAAATTGGAACATTCAAGTGAAGGCAGAAACTCTAAAGATGAACTGACTTGGTTAGTGAGAACCATTGCAATCTATGCTAGCATGGAAAATGACTGTAAAATAATGAAGATGCTGATGATGAGGCTGTTACTGTTGCTGCTGTTGTTGATGATGGTGGTGATGCTGATGATGATGATGATGATTGCAATCAGAACAATGTTAAATGTAAAGACTCAGTTTTCACCTGTAAAGATGAAGCTAAATAGATTGAAATATCATTTTATTCAACAATAATGAATCTCAAATATTGAGATATTTAACGAGTTATCTATATTAAACATATCAATCTCACTTCTACGGGAATTTCTCTTGGGACATAATGATTAAAACATGAATTCACTCCATGGAATTCTATCTCTCCATGGAACAATGTCATTCTAATGAATGATGTCACTAATGAATGATGTCACAAATGAATGATGTCACAAATGAATGATGTCACTAATGAATGATGTCACTCTATCAGGAATAATTATAGACATTAACCTTTGTTGGGCAGCAAAACTTTGAGATTTACCAACAGCTGCCATCATCTTGCCAGCTCTTGTCTTGTCAACAGAACTCTGTGATTTCAGGAAACGGCCAGCAGCATTTTCCTCCTGAGATAATGCTGTAAAGAGAAAGAAAGACCAGAAAAATATATAAAACTTTCATTATATTTACAAAGACATTGAAACCTATCTAAAGATCAGATGTGAATTCTCCCTGAAAAAGTTGTTCATTGTGACTAAGATACACTTAATAAATGTCTCCATCATTGATGAGCAGAGAAAGCCTAGGGTAATAAAGTCCCTCTTGTCATCTCATCAAGGACCTCTCAACCTCATTAGAATTGATGCAATGAAAAAATGGCACTGAACACACTTTGTGAAGTGGCTGGTGTTAGGCAGGACATCCAGCCATAGAAACCAAGCTAAATGATATGAATGAGCACCGGCTTTGGGGGACTTTATATATCATCATTTAACATCCGTTTTCTATGCTGGCATGGGTTGGACAGTTTGATAGGAGCTGCACCAGGGTCCATAATCTGTTTTGGCCTGATTACTACAGCTGGATGCCCTTCCTAATGCCAACCACTTTACACAGTGTACTGGATGCCTTCAATTCCCATGGTGCTTGTAAATGAGCAGCATCCCCATCATGCAAACACTGTCCATTTTCAATCTTCTGTGTCATAAGTCAGATGCACTTATGTGACTTATGTGAGTATGGAAAACTGGATGCTAAATATATATCTATACACACACACACACACACACAGGTACATACACACATGCACACGGTACCCCAGATCTAGTTATTCAAATATCCGATTCTCAATCATCAGACTGTCAGATGCCAGCCATCATAACCATAAAAATAGCTCTCACCTCCCCACTTGGCATTGAGAACTGTTTTCAACTTTTCACCTGCATATACACACACAAGCATGCATGTATGTTTGTGTTTGTGTATGTGTGTATACATATATATATTCTCTCTGTTTTTTCTCCTAACTTTTCCTAATTTCTTTCTGTTGAAGAGCAAAAGGCTCGAAACGTAAAATACTCTTTTTTCCTATTCCCGAGCATCAAACTAATACACCTACTTGTTACACCTGTCTTCGTCTTCTTTGTTTGTATTTTCTGTAAATTTCATCTATATATATAGAGAGACACTACAGAGGATGGTTGTAGAGCGCCGATGCCGCCTGGCTCGCCATGTTCTGCGCCTGCCCGGCGAACGACACTCAAAAACAGCGATGATCTGGACTCCACCTGGCGGGAGACGGAGGCGGGGTTGCCCCAAAACCACCTGGCAGAAAACGTTCC
>JAOPUL010004099.1:28528696-28539362 GCA_027564515.1 Octopus rubescens
AATAATCCCTCATTGAACCTAACTTTGAATTTTATTCTTCCAACCCCGTCCTAGGCCTTTTAGCCTATTGGGGATATTTTACCGTCATCTCCGGGAATTTGTGTTGCCAAATTGATGTCTAATAACTCTACTGGCTAGACACACTTCCCCTAACATTTTATATATATATATATAAATTTTCGTGTTGCTATGAAAATATAATTCTGGGCAAGGGGCATAAATCTGTTTCCCTTTAGTCGACTGACAAGAACCTCTACCACAGCAGCCATCAAACCATAAAAAAACAAATCCAGCAATATGTTGAAAGTTAAAATTTGCAAAAACCTCATACAAAGTGGTATCAATAAGTTCCCAGACTAGTTATACTTAATAAAAAAATAACTTCTTTACCTAAGTTTTAACGTCATCTACTTTGAAATAGTCACCTTGCGCAGCAATACACCGGTCCCACCGTTCCTGCCATTTTGGAATCCAGCCTGGAAGTCGTTTTCTGTAAGCGAGTTGACGACTTTCTGCAATTCACACTGGATCTCGACAACGGTGTTAAGATGATGTCCTTTGAGCTGCATTTCCGTCTTGGGGAAGAGATGGAAGTCCACAGGTGCTAAATCTGTTGGGAAACTGTTTTTGGCGAGAAACTCATGATTGAGGAGAGCTCAGTGACAGGGTGCATTGTCATTGTGAAGAATCCAATTCTTTGTGCTCCCCAGATCCAGTTGCTTTCGCCGAATGTCCTCCCTCAAATATCCCAAAACATTACAGTAGAGCTCTCGATTGACAGTCTGGCCCTGGGGGATGAATTCTCGATACACAATACTGCAGATGTTGAAAGAAACGATGAGCATGCTCTTGATTAAGCTGTGGCTCTGTCACGACTCTTCCGTTGTGATGACTGCTGCTTCGTCTCAGGGTTGCACCCGTAGACACAGCTCTCGTCACCAGTGATGATTTTTGACATGAAAGATGGTTCATCAGTGGAACGCTGACGGAGATCTTGACAGACTTCAACACGATGTTCTTTCTTGTCCATGACAAAATCACAGATTACAGCATCCACATGATCACAAAAACACAAATGTCACAACTTGCGAAGTAAACACAGCAATGTTACTCGGAACACTGCCTCATGAAGGTCACTGTTAGCTCTCACTGCGCATGCAACCATGTGCTGCCATCTGTTGGTGTGATACAGAATTAGTCTTTGATACAACCTCGTAATTGTGATAACAGGAAAATTAGAAAATAAATAAACAAACAAATAAACTTACCATTTGTTTTTCTTGCGAGTATAATCCTTTTCAGATAAGTTGACCAGATATATGACTGGTTTAGCTGTCAGCAGAAGATGCTTGTTTAAGATTTCAAGCTGTCAACAAAATAAACAATTTTTAATCATTAAATCATAAGAAAATAATTTAATGAATATTGTATGGTTATGCCCGCAACACACTGGCAGGAAGTTTTAATAATATAGAAAGGGAAAGATTATGACTCACTTCTTTTATATCCCAAAACACTTTCCTTGGCAACTGATTGTTTTCTAAATGTTCAAGAATTTTTACTAGAGTTTCCTGATAAAAAATAAATAAAATAAATGATAAGCTAAATTTAAAAAATCTCATTTTCTTTTTTTTTCAAAATAAATTTTGGTCATAGTAAAATTTAAAATCAATTTTGATACGAAAACATCTTCAGAAACAAACCTACATATTCTGGCTTCTTTTTCTTATCTGATCCTCTCAGCACCGACCGTTCTAAGCTCTCAATTTGCTTCTTCAAATAATCCAAGTCTTTAAAGCGCAGTTCGTCATGAATGATGTCGAGATCACGAACAGGATCAACATCTCCTTCAACATGAACGATACTTTCTTCATCAAAGACTCCTACAAAGACAAAAATATTTCATTAACTGGACTCAATCATGGAAACTGAGAATTGAGTGTTACAACCATTTCTTATTTCATGGTTAGGTGTTTAGGGCCAACAGGATCTTTATATAACATGAGTTTCTATAGTAGAAAGTCAAAGCGAAACAAAGATTCCCCTGGATAAAGTGCTGAGTTACAACTGTTAATGCTTACTACAAAGTTTGGAATTTAGTGACAAAGTATCACAATTGAGTTATCTCTTATTAAACAGCAGCAGCAGCTACAAGAACAAGAACAAGAACAACAACAACTCTGATAAAGTCAAAGATCAACAAATCTCAGTCAGACAGCAAATATAGAATCTGCAGAAAAGGAGACGAAAGTATCAATCACATTTTGAGTGAGTGCAGTATACTAGCACAAAAGGAGTATAAACACAGTCATGACTGTGTAGGCAAAAGAGTGCATTGAGATATTAGCCGAATGTGTGGCTTCAAAACCACAAAAAAGTGGTATGAACACGAACCAGAGGCTGTGATAGAAAATAAGAATTACAAGATCTTGTGGGATTTCCCCCATGAAGGTTGACCAAACTATTGAATCAAGAAGAACCAGATATGATTATAGAGGACAAAATAAACAAACAGTGTAAAATCATAGATCTTGGAATTCCCTATGAGAACAGAGTCAATACCAAAGAAATTGAAACAATTGAGAAATATCAGGATCTAACCAGAGATCTAAGGAGAGTGTGGAAGACAAAGACAACAATTATTCCTGTGGTAATTGGTGCACTTGGCACAACACCCAAAATGTTACCTAAAAGACTGAAAGAGATTGGAACTGAGACTCGAATTGTTGACCTACAGAAAAGTACCATCCTATATTCTGCTAGAATCCTAAGAAAGATTCTTGAGATTTGAGGAGACATGTTGTCACCAAACCTCAAGAGAATATACCTGCTAACTAAATTAGCATGAACTAATATAACAACAGCAACAACAACAACCTGCAGTGGAATAAAAATTTCAGAGGCAGTCAAATATTTTATCAGTGCTAAGAAAATGTAGAAAATTGGGTAATCTCCCTTGTTTCCTAAATATTGAAGTAACTCACAAGACACGATTCCATCTTAACCAAAGAGAGGTAGGTGGGTTGTAAGTATTGAGGGGGCGGGGTGGGGGGTTGTAGCAGGTAACGAGAGGCTAAAGTATAGTAGAGGGAAAGGAGAGAGATATGGTTATCCCAACTGGAAAAGAGAGAAGATGGTGGTGAAGATGTTGGGGAATGACAACAATTTAGAGTAAAGGGGAAATAAAAGAAGTGATTCAGAGGATTGAACAGAGTGAATAAAGTGGATAAATTCATAAGAATATGAAAGGATATTCTGTTAAATATAGGAAGAAGATTTAAGACTCCATTTAGGCGGTAGACTCAATCTGTTGCTCCATTTAACACCACAACCTGATCCATGATTGATTTTAATGGAATAAATTCTAATCCAAACATTTCGGTTATGTTTTCCAGTCTAAGGATTCATTATCCTCTCACCAGACTGAGACACCCTAAAAAAGGTTATGGGTATTGTTCCTTTCTAATCTGACTAATAAGTCATGAAAAATTCACCCAAGTGATTGAAACCTGGTGTAATAATACAAAGCAACCTCAGACATCATGTTGTCGTCACTTCACTCAACTTTCTCTACTGCTACTGCAATGGCCTCTGTTCCTCAAAGCTAACCACACTCCCCACACTCATTCCCCTTCCACTTGTCACCTGTTGTGTGCCCTATACATATACAAACCCCCGCACTAATGATGGTTTTTTTTTTCTTTAACCCTCTGGGATTTCCTCTCCATTTGGAGGGGGGGATACAGTCATAAACCATCAGTTCTATTAACAACAACAGTGATCTGACCTGACTGGGAGGGCCTTTAAGGGTCACAAGTGCAGACCCTTCCTATAGACGAAACCTTAAAAACAAAGTTATAGTTTTTGGGTTACAGCAGAATTTAAACATTTAGCATTGAATGTTAAAGCAATACGTACTGACAACATGGAAGATGGCATCACAAGCACTGATATTTGAAAGGAAAGCATTTCCAAGTCCCTTTCCTTCATGTGCTCCTTGGACAAGACCAGCAATATCAACAACATTCAGGAAAGCTGGAACTTTGCTACAAAGCAAAAACACAAACAAACAAAAAAAAAAACAATATAAATAAAAGATGAAATATTTTTCACCAATTTGATTTGCCTGGAAACAAAACACATTGGGAACAATGGAGTAACGAGGACATTGTTACATTGTGTTATCACTGATTTAACTGTTAGGTGTTTATGCAGAAGGTATCCTAGGACATTGCATTTCACTCCTTTAAAATATCACCCCTCCCCCTCTCTCTACATCCATATCATCATCATCATCATCATCATCATCATCATCATTTAACATCAGTTTTCCATGCTGGCATGGGTTGGATGGCTTGACAGGAACTGGTAAGGCCAGGGGCCACACCAGGATCCATAATCTGTTTTGGCTTGGTCTCTATGGCTGGATGCCCTTCCTAAAGCCAACGACTCCACAGAGTGTACTGGGTGTTTTTGATGTGGTACCAGCACCCACACCAACACTTCTTACGTGACACCTTCGTTTTAGGATCTCAATTCTGTTGTGGTGGGCAGGGGTCTTCTTGAGTCCAGCAATGCACCACATATCTTGGTCCTTTGTCATGTCCTTCATAAGGTTCAGCATTTTGAAATTGGCCGTTAATACTTCACCTCATGTCTTCCTGGATCTCTCTGTTCCACAACTTCCCTCCATTTTAAATGATTGACACCTCTTTATGCAACTCTCCTCATCCATCTGCATCACATGATCGAACCAGTGCAGTCTCCTCTCTTGCACACTGCATATAATTCCTCTTATTCCCAACTTCTTTCTCAATACACTAGTGCTCTGTCGTACATGCACACTGACATCGCACATCCAGCAGAGCATACCAGCTTCATTCCTCTCCAGCCTTCGCCTGACCTCTGCATTCAGGGCCCACGTCTCACTACCATGCAGCATCGCAGTTCGTACACATGCATCATACAATCTTCCCTTTACTCGGAGAGAGAAACCTTTGGTTGCCAACAGAGGTAAAAGCTGCTATTCTACATGGTAGTAAAACAGGGGTCCTGAATGCAGAAGACATACGAAGGCTAGAGTGGAATGAGGCTGGTATGCTCCGCTGGATGTGTAATGTAAGTGTACATGTGTGTATTGAGAGAGAAGCTAGGCATAAGAGAAATTAGATGCAGTGTGCAAGAGAGAAGACTGCACTGGTTTGGTCATGTGATGCGGATGGATGCTGACAGCTCCATAAAGAAGTGCCGATCTCTCAAAGTAGATGGAACTCGTGGAAGAGGGAGGCGCAGGAAGGTATGGGATGAAGTACTGAAGGACAACATCAGGATGCTGAACCTTTTGGATGAGATGACAAAGGACCAAGATGCCTGGTGCCTTGCTGTACTCAAGAAGACCTGTCCTCCATGGCTGAAATATTAAGGCTGCATCCCCCGGTGAAGAGAATTGGCCTACAAGAGTCCTGTGCCAGTGCCATGTGAAAAGCATTCATGCTGGCACCACATAAAATCGGTCATGCCAGTGCCACATTAAAAGCACCCAGCATACATTGTAAGGTGGTTGGTGTTAGGAAGGGCATCCAGCCATAGAAACCAAGCCAAATCAGACTGGAACATGGTGTTAGCCCCCGGCTTGCCAGTTTCCAGTCAAATCGTCTAATCCATGCCAGCATGGAAAATGGACATTAAAGGATGATGATGATGATGATGATTGATATATATATCAGCCATCGTTGGTTCTGGACAGTACTGATAATGATGACACATAGCTGAGGATGTTTAGTAAGACTAAAGCATGTCTCCAGTTGTTAACTGTCAATTTAAATTTCTGAGTTGTCTCCCCTACCTTTTTTAACCAGAATTAATCATTAAGTAAATCACTTTTTTGTCTCATTATGGTGTAAAATTAATCAAAATGTTGGTGTTCACTGCATTAATTAGTTAACACTGATTAATAGGGAATTAATAGCCCTGTAACTTAACATCATGACTACTGTACTACTGTGACTTTATATTGAGAGAAAGAGAGAGAGAGAGAGAGAGAGAGAGAGAAAGAGAGAAAGGCTCAGTAGTAATGGACTATCAACTGCTACATGAAGGTGTCAGCCAGGATATTTCAGTGTATTCCATGACTCTTCAGACTTAATGCTTTCTAGACAATGGCTACCTCTTTAATCCAGCTGGCTTAGAGGTCTAATCCTTTGTTACTATGGATATATGTTTTTCTTAACAGCCTCTCATTGCCCCTAATATCTCAAACTATATTTTCATATGGCCTCGATGAAGGTGACATGACCTTGATGAAAGGGACATGACCTTGATGAAAGGGGCATGACCTTGGTAGAGGGGGCATGACACTGGTGGAGAGAGTCTGTATCTTGTTAATTTTAACACAAACAGCAGTGAGTCAGTGGTTGAAGTATGTAATAGAATGAATCTTTACACAATCAATGAGATTTAGGTGTGGTCTAGAAAGTTTACCCTGCTACAATTTTAGATATAGGACAACTTGTTGACTGTATAAAAGCAGACCTCATATGTATTTAGGTTACATAAACTGTCTACTACTTCTGAGGATCCTCCATGTGTGTTTGTGTGTGTCTGTATATATATATATCATCATCATTTAGTGTCTGTTTTCCAGGCTGGCATGGGTTAGACTGGAGCTGCATCAGACTCCAGTCTGTTTTGGCTTGGTTTCTATGGCTGAATGCCCTTCCTAACACCAACCACTCTAGAGAGGGTACCGGGGGTCTTTAAATGTCACATCTTTTATCATTTACTTGGTTCAGTCATTAAACTGTGGCCATGCTGGGGCACCATTTTCAAGAATTTTTAGTCAAATAAATCGGCCCCACTACTTGTATTTTTTTAAAGCCTGCTACTTATTCCATCAGTCTCTTATGACGAACTGCTAAGTTATGGGGACGTAAACCCACCAACACCGGTTGTCAAGCGGTTATTGAGGCAAACACAGGCATAAAGACACGCACATAGATCAGATATATATCTGATCTGCATGTGCGTATCTTATATATGCGATGGGCTTCGTTCAGTTTCCGTCTACCAAATCCACTCACAAGGCTTTGATCAGCCTGAGACTATAGTAGAAGATACTTGCCCAAGGTGCCATGCAGTGGGACTGAACCCAGAACCATGTGGTTAGGAAGCAAACTTTTTTACCACACACATATATATATATATTTATATATACACGCAAAGGTAGTGAGTGAAAAACTGGGTATAAGAGGAATAAGAAGCTGTGTTTAAGAAGGAAGACTACACTGGTATGGACATTTAATGTGTATGAATGAGGGCAATACTGTTCACTTAATGTGGCTGGAACCTGTGGAAGAGGAAGACCTGGGATTAAGTGGTGAAAGCAGACCTCAGGACCCTGAACCTGGCAGATGAGATGACAAAGGACTTGGATCTCTGGCAATATGAAGTTCTCAAAAAGACATGCCCTCCTCAGCAAAACTGAGTCCTGGAAGCACTCTATTTAGGGTTCTCCACCCATTACAGTGACGCCTCCACCTCATGCACTATGCCTGCCTCTCCTCCTTCCCCCAACAATTCTATCATCTTTACTCTCCCTGCTACTCCCCTCCCCCACTCTTCTGCATCCCTCTATTTTTCCCAGCTCATGGCTCTTGTTTCATCTACCCTTCAACCAAACCCATTTTGGCAGTCTGCTTCCCCACCCCTCATTCACAAACTTCTACTCACCTTGTGCCTTCTGGGCCCACTTGGGCACCTTATTGTCATTATGTCTTGCAGCTCCTACTGATCCTTTTCCCTTACTAGAGATGTGAATAGCTGTGCAGAAACCTGATCTGCACTCCCATCCTAGTAATCCTTTCATCCCTTAGCATAAAGCTAAGCCCTCCCCCAGGGCTCGTAGTCCTGCGAACTACATGGCGACCTCAATAGTGTAGGTGGATCAAGAAAAGCACCCAGTCCATACACTGTAAAGTGGTTGGCGTTAGGAAGGGCCTCGTCCAGCCATAGAGACCAGTCCTTGGACCCAGTGAATCTTGTCAAACCATCCAATCCATGCCAGCATGGGACATGGATGCTAAAGGATGATGATGATGATGATGATATATACAGATTGGACTTTAGAAAGGTTGTCATGCAGCTAATAAGGGGTGGAGGGGTCAACTTTATGCAAGGAGATGAGGGTTTAAACTATGAGAGAAGGGCCAGAGCAGGTTCTTGTTGTAGAGGATCTACAAGAAGACTGGGTGAGAATGAGCGGGAAAAGATGCAAAGATAAATAGTGATGATGAGGTGCCCTGGAGGAATGAGGTGAGTAAAAATGAGTGAGGACAGAGGAATGTAAGAGGGGGGTGGAGGTAGGCAAGATCTGTAAAGAGTGAGTTGGGTTGAAGGGTGGATAAGAGGTAAGAGGATGCAGAAGAGAGTGGTGGGTGACACCAGCAGGATAGATACAGTTGATAGGGAAGAATGAGAGAGAGAGAGAGAGAGAGAGAGAGATGACATGTGGTTAGGTAGAAGCATAGTGGATGAGGAGAGATAATTTGATGTTTCAGTGGGCTAAGGGGATGATTAATGTCACATGTGGGTGGAGAGGACAATATTAATAGAAGAATGGCTAACAAGAGAAATATAATATTATCAAGGGAGAACTGCAATGAGAGAGACAATGTGTGGAGAAGGGTGATTTGAGGAGGAGGAGATTGGATGAGGTGTCCATTTCTACATATATATATATATATATATATATACACAGACACACAGTGCTTCCAGAACTCAGTTTTATTGAGGTGAGGAGGAAATCTTCTTGAGAATTCATATTGCCAGTCATCCCATTCTTTTGTCATATCTTCCATGAGGTTCAAGATTCTGAGGTCAACCTTCACTACTTTGTCCCATGTCTTCTAGGATTTTCCACTTGTGCAAGCTCCAGTCACATTAAATGGTTGGCACATCTTTATATAGCTGTCCTCATCCATTCACATCATGTATCCATACCAGTGCAGTCTTCTTTCTTGCACACTACGTCCGATTTCTCTTATGTCCAGTTTTTTTTCTCTCAGTATATTTACACCATGTTGTTTGTGCATCCAATGGAGCATGCTTGCTTCATTTCTTTCCAGTCTTCTCATGTTCTCTGCATTCAAGGTCCATGTTTCACTGCCATGCAGCATCACAGTTCCAACACAAGCATCATACAATCTATCCTTTACATTTCCCAGCTAACAAAAGCTATCAAGTACTTCTGGGGAGCCGTTCAAAGAAATCCATTTCCAGTGTGTACGTAGAACATACTGCTCCAGTGCATCTAGCTCATATGAAGCTTCTGTCTTTTCTTTCTCTTTCTCTCTGTATATACACACACGCACACATGACAGGCTTCTTTCAGTTGCCATTTACCAAATCTGACAAGACTTTTGGTTGGTTGGTTGGTTGGTGGCCATAGTAGAAGACATTTGACCAAGGTGCCGAACAGTGGGATTGAACCCAATATATCCTTGTCAAATTTGTATTTGTTGCCCATCCCCCCACCCCCACCATCTTTGATGCCTTCTCATTTCTCCATCATTCATTTTCTCTTCTATTTCTTGTATTATTCTGCCAGC
Organism: Octopus rubescens; assembly: GCA_027564515.1. Taxonomy (NCBI): domain Eukaryota; kingdom Metazoa; phylum Mollusca; class Cephalopoda; order Octopoda; family Octopodidae; genus Octopus; species Octopus rubescens. The sequence continues at coordinate 28,538,302 of JAOPUL010004099.1, forward strand.
ATATTAAGCCGGCACCTGTTGCTTTATACCTGAACCCTTTCTTTATTGCCAGTCATCACTTCCTCTTCCTCAAGCTACTTACTATTGATGTACCTCACATACCCTTTACCATTGACTACCTCCACTACTGTCCATCACTCACTCCCTGCCTCTTCTCCACAACTTCTGCAACCATCATTCACCCATCCTAAATCTTCTCTTGTCACCATTTCCTTTTCTATTCCCCTTGAGTGTACAAACAAATCATAAAATAGTGAGGACTCTCTAGTCTTACAGGATACAAACTAACCTCATCAGTGATGGTGCCATGATAAAATGCACCCAGCACACCCTGTACAGTCATTGTAATTCCAACCAGAGAAATCAGACCAAAATTGGAAGATGTGAGTGAGACGTGGTCTTCCAACCTGTCTAAAAATAACTCTGTACAAGAACTGACATGGAATGTGACAACCTGTCTAACTCATGCTAGCATGGGAAGTGGATGTAAAATGGAAGAATTTGACACTCTTGGCTGTTATCCCAAAGTCAGAGAACATTATCCCTGTTGATGACTTCAACTATAGTCGGAGCCAACCAAAGGCCCTGGGAATTACTGATAGACATGGTATTGGAAGCTGCAACAGTAACAAGAGAGGGGCTGTTTTTAAAGGATCTCACCTTATCCTTGGTCCATCAAACAGTAACATGATGTACTACCTGTCCATCTGCAACACAATGTAGATACACACCCACTCCAAGAACTGGTATCTGCTAGGTTATGTAATCATCAGGATGAGAAATTGTTTGGATTTAAAGAGGACAAGGGTGTGGAGAACACTACAGGGCAAATCATTGATGGATCATGTTGAAAATGAAGCTGCACACCAAAACCAAAAACACCCCAGGTACAGAAAATACTCAAAGAGACTTCACAGTGCCAAGTTTAAAGAATAGACAATCTTAATTAATTTCTTCACAGACTTGAACAGCAGAAGGATTCAGATTCTTCTTCTTCTTCCTCCAGAGTTTAAAATCCGGTTTTGTCCCCGTGAACGGGGGTGGCCGGATTCACCTCACAC
>JAOPUL010004099.1:28645845-28656768 GCA_027564515.1 Octopus rubescens
CACACACACACACACACACACACACACACACACACACGCACACACACACACACACACACGCACACACAGACTGAATCTATAAGAAGGCCGCTTAGAAGATAGAGTATCATAACCATCAACACAGTACAACCACTGTCAAAGAGCTGTTTCCCTCTCTACCATTTCTAATGCTACTATAATGGTTGTATTTCCAATGGATTAGCCAGTACCGCTCCACTCTTTCTTTCTATTTTCTATCCTTCTCTATAATAAATATGCTATCGAGAATATTGTAACAAGATTTGCAACATTCCTTCCATTTCGTTTAATCCAACACACCAACGCCAAACACCTACTCTCATTTCATAGCGAATTGACACAGACCCAACATTTATCAACGTGAAATATGTGCGAAATTATTCACTGTGAAATAAGTGTTCACTGGTAACCTTCAGATGAATTCTGACTGGAGAAGAAAATTATCCTTATAAACTATATCGATCTAAACAAACATTTTATAATGAGTTGACACACACCAAAAACTAAATTCGCTCCCACCCCACCATCCTTTACTGCACACAGATTCTGAGACTCAAATGTTTGGGTATTTTCTACGGTGAAATATGTCTTGTTCTATCCTGATTTATGTCTCATCATCACTTTACTTATCCATATTTATGCTCCATTCTCTTCAATATATTGGCCATTGAATGTATTGGAATGTAAAAGAATTTGTTTTCGAACGATTCTACTTTTGTAGAGAAACTTGGAAGATGAATAATGTGCTTTGGTTTTATGACTGCGATAGTTAATATAATTTGATCTTGTGATTGCCATAGGTGATTTAGTTTGATCATAAGACTGTCATATGTAATATAGTTTGGTCCTAAGTCTGCTACGAGTTTAGTTATTGTGGAGAAGCGAAATTTGCATCACATATATGAGATGTCATGGAAATCTTTGTAGAAAGGGAAGGACACTTTGGATAATGTCGTCTTGATCGGGCATCGTCTGACCTTAAAGACCACCACTACCAACAACTTTCAGGGTAAAGATTTAGCTACAAACCATTGTCAAGGTGACCTGTGAGAGAACAGAAGCAGCCAGATTTGTTGACAAAAGATTAACAAGGCCTTAGGGGGAAAACCCGAAATCATTTTAAGTGGAGCACCAAATTTGGGTGAACTTAGCAAATATTTGGTATTATAAAATATTTCATATTCAGTTGTTGAATAAAGATAAAACACAATTTCATCTTTTGGAAGTAGAGAAAGAAAATTCCGAAAGAAAACCACCATATTATTTATTACAGGGTTTTTAAGGAGTAAAACCCATTTTTGTCTCTCAACGGTTGCACATGGTGACAAACAAATGAAAGAAAAAAAAATTCCACAAAAATGTGTAATTTTAAATGATTTAAATTAATTATGACTTTTTACAAGGCATAGAGCCAGAGGATTTTGGGGAAGGGAAACGGGAAAAAATGTGACGTTCAGGCCTTTCCCAAAGGCATTAGCGACGTAAATGAAATGGTTTCAACTGGGAATCGAAACCGAGTCACGGACTTGATTCACTGGTAATTTACTTCGATTTTACGTTGCTCGCCAATTTAAAAAGGAAAAATAAAAAGAATGTAAAATATGCCAAAATACGAACAATAGTTCATATGTTAAAGAATGAAATATACTCTTTTGGATTTCCTTTCACCTTCGTTTCCTCATGGAATTTAATAGACCATCATCATTATTATTATTATTATTATTATTATTATTATTATTATATTATTAGAAGAGACATTGGCATTAATTGATTTAGATAAAGGAAAATTTGTTTTAAAGGGACAGTGAATTTCTGTTTCTAAGAAAATACGGAAATGAAAGTCGTAATGAGATCAAATAGCGATTTAAGGATTTAATGAGAATGTAATTTCAAGTTACGTGATTTTCCCATTTATATTTTTTCATTATAGACTGCTTTATATTTAACAATAACTAAATCAAACAGCAGTTCCAAACTCATCTTTGTAACTGGCAGTTGGGGAGGACACTGGACTGTTTATATCTCCATTTACCACACTGGACCTACTGTAGAATCGTGGCGGTTTTCTTGGAGCCAAGCTCCCAAGACTTCCAACCGAAGAATATCGTTTGTTTGTATCTTCTTTAGGTTTAATTTGTGGTGAAGTAAAAGTGACACTGCGTTTTGGACAGCCTTCGCTCGATACGGGTGATACAGCAAAAGGTAGAACCTTGTTTTTGCTTCCGAATATTGGGTCATAGGAGGAATTATATACAATGTTTGGATTCTGGTTTTTTGAAAACAAATAGTCATTGAGAGGTTCCTGATTGATCATTATATTATAGAATTCTTCATTGTCGTTGTTATTGCTTTTATGACGACGATTCGTTACATAGTGAGGTGGACCTGTTTTGAACGATGAATAAGAGCCAATAGTATTTCTGGGGAAAGTTGTCAGTGGAACTTCTTTAATGTTGCCCCGCTGCTTGTTTTGGTGAGTCGGTGTATTTTGAGCACTTAATGTTGACCCTAGCAAAGGTGATGCAGACTCAGAAAATGGATGATCTTTTTGAAGCCAGCAAGATGTGTTATTTGGTTCGAGTTCAGAATGAGTTTCATTGAAACGCGTATTAGAAGTATAGAGCTGAGAAACGTCTTCAGAATCAACAGGATCGGACTTGAACGACACATAGTTACCATCACTAACTACAGTTTGATAAAGGGGGTCCATTTCTCCCATGTCCATTTGGTCTTCATCACAACTCCGGTTTTTTACATCAGAGCGATTTTTCTTTTCAAACAAGTCCTCAATTGTGATCCGCAGTTTTTCTTGACGTTTGCGTTGGTTTTTTATATGTCTGAAAACTAACAGCAACATCAGAAGAACTATTAATACCAAAGTAATGGCTACGGAACAAATTATTGCTGTTTTAGCATTGAAAATAGTTTTTTTCGTCTCCATTTCCAATGGTAATCTGTTTGGGTTTAGCTCTAAATTCACCTTGTACGTTACCGAGTCTCTTCCCATAGGATTTCTGGCTAAACATTTATAGAAACCAATATCTTTCTTCTGGAAGTTTTTAATAGTAAGAACCAAATTTTGAATATTTTCTAAATACTCAACGATCCTATAATGATCGTCTTTGCTGTCTCCCCTAATGCGCCTGTCATTATGGAGCCATATCATTTCAGCAGGAGGATCAGAGTATAACCTACATGTTAAATTCACATTGGTACCAGCTTGTATCTTTAAAGACGTTCCACTCGAATACATCATGATCTTACAAGCAAATTGATGCTCAGGTACTTTCATGAAATCTTTTCTGCTATTAATATGAGGCCCAGAACAAATCGGTAAAATTGTATTTGAAGGCCATTTCCTATAACTTTTTTCTACCCAATCTCGTAACCAACGTAGCTTACAATCACACTGCCAAGGATTGTTGTATAGATGTAATGTTTCAAGATCCTGTCCGGATTTGTACAAGGCTCTTGAAGACAGGCTTTGCAGTATATTATTTTGAATGCTCAAACTTCGAAGAGAAACGAGAGAAGTCAAAGCATAGTCGTCTATCACAAACAGTCGGTTTTTGTCCAGTTTTACCGTGGAAAGTTCTTTTAGAGTTGGAAAAGCATGTTGACTAATGTGTTGTATATTATTACCGCTGAGAATCAATGTCTCTAATGCAGGCAAGCTCTTTAGGGCTTCTGTTGGAATTGTGGTCAACATATTACCTTTTAAATCCAAAGCAACCAAATTAACTAATCCAGTAAAGGCATTGATATTGATATCTTCGATTGAATTTTGACGTAATGATAAATTTCGCAGTTCATCGTATCTGGCAAAATATATAATGGATTTTATAAGCTTTATCATATTATAATCTAAATTTAGTTCCCATGTCTTCACGTGTAAATCATTTGGTACATCTTCCAGGTTCCTCTGGCTGCAGTTTACTGAATAAATATCTCTATAGTCCACCTCTGTACGACAAACTGGTTCTCCTGATGAACTTGATGATAACATTGGCAAGCTATACAGAAGCAGTAGAAAAATAGAAATTCTGAAGATTTTCAGACACTGTGAAGAATTTCTGTTTAAGTGAGTGTAAAGTTTTGGAGAAATATCTTTCTTTAATAATTTCGATGACCAAGTAAAGGGATATTCTGTGTGAAAGCAGGAAAAAGACATTCCTACACGAGTATAACGAAATGAAATGTTTTCTTCATCAAAGTCTAAAGAATTTGTCTCTTCCGTCTCTTCTAAAATTCTTTCAAGTTTTTTCTTTCTTTTCTTTTTTCTGTAAATTTCTGTTTTTCCTTTATGTTGTGTGACAAGAAATTGGAAAATTTCCAAACATTGTTGGTACCAAGGATATCCAAGATGTGTCATGTTTCCCCAATTTTCTTCCTGTAAAATAAAAAAAAAACGAAAAAATCAATTGAAAAACAAAACAAAAAACAAGAATATTTAATTTATACACGAGTTAATAATTTCAAATAATGAAAAAAAGAAAAATTATTTTACAAATATAATTTTTAACACCGGCTTCAACATTATTTTACACTTTTTAATCTTTTCATGCTTTCCGCAACCATTGGCCACCCATGTAAAAATGAAATTGCTTTTTGAGAAATGATTTTGAAAATGATTTTATTGCAATGTTGTCCTAAAAGGTTTTCCTAATCACCCACCAGTCACGCAATATCTTCATCTTCTCAAATCTCTAACTTATTGGCGAAACAATACAAATCACAGACAACACTGTAACCAGGAAATGAACCAAGGATCTTCTTCTAAACATTTCCACTACATTTTGATAACAATAACCGTCAAATTGGGTTAAATATGTATATTGGTGATTATATTAATTATGAATGCAAAAATGTAAATATATGTAAATATGCAGCGTCATATTTAAAGAGAGTGGAATATTTTGCTGTGGGAAATTATAAGAGGACAATTAATCCCCTAACACAGTGGGTCTCCAACCCTTTTTGCACCACGGATCGTTTTCATGCCAGACAATTTTTCCACAGACCGGACAATCACGCGCATAACAAAACACAATCAAGTGTCTAATATTTTAATTTAATTATTCCATATATAATGCATATATGTTGCACATATAATGCATATCTGTTACACATATAATACAAATATAATGTCAAAACACCTTGTAGAATGCGATAGACAAAAAACAGAAATGAAATTTTAATATTTATTCTCTCTAAGGCGGCGAGCTGGCAGAATCGTTAGCACGCCGGGAGAAATGCTTAGCGGTAATTCTTCCGATTTTACGTTATGAGTACAAATGCCGCCGGGGTCGACTTTGCCTTTCATCCTTCCGGGATCGATAAAGTGAGTACCAGTTACGAACTGGGATCGATAAAATCGACTACTCTCCTCCCCCAAAATTTCAGACCTTCGTGCCCAGTATAGAAAGGATTATAATGTTCCGTTTAAACAGTCGCAGTTCAAGACCTGCTAGAAAGACCTGAACATAAAGGATATTCCAGAGGACAGATATTCTGAGAAGAAAGGTATGGTGTGGTGTTTAATACGCACGATAACAGCAAACAAGCTGATCTTTGGTGAAAGACCGTCCAGCTCTTACTCAAGGCAGTGTGTGCGTCATTTATTTCTGTAAAATTATGGGGTGTGCTACGAGGGAAATTTAGATGCTATTTCTAACAAGTCGAGTCACCTCGTACAGGTTCCTTATATCACTTTTTTTTACTAGATTATTAGATTACTTTCCTTTTTATTGACTGACTAATTTCAACACCTCAAAAGGTTTGTGTACAACGGTAAAACATTTTCTTTTAAGAAGTTTTTGGTCTTCTTTCCCAACAAAAATATACCCATTATTGTAACCTATAAATTTGTTAATGTAATATCTTAAGCTCCTTCACTCTCTCCCCTCTCCCCCCTCTCTCTCTCTCTATATATATATATATATATATATATATATATATATATATACACACACACACGCGTGTAAGTGTCTGATGTGTGTGCGTGTGTGTACTTACCTCATTACTCTTTTGTCAGAAGATGTAGAACTTAAAAAAAAAAAACATGTGGTTTTTATTTTAAAGACAGAGGGGGATTTTGTTGCCGCTGGTTTTGGCTGCTAAATTAAGCGGTGCCGAGCGACTTCGTACAAGCTCTCTTGCAGACTCATTTGGCCCTGATATTAAAAGCGGTAGGAAGTTTGTTGATGGAGATGAAGAACATTTTTGATACTAAATTGAGCCGATCGGGCGACTACATAGAAGCTCCCTTGCTGCTTCACGTTGGTGTCGTTGTGTGGCTGGTTCAGTGAAAATAACGAGATTTGTGGCTGCATGTATTTTTTCTTTATTTATTTGACTGTTTATTGTACGAGCACCGTACAGGCGGTGGTAAGATTACGGCTAAGAGATTCTGAGACATAGGATCGATTTTCGTGAAGGAAAACATTTCCCTATACTTACTCGTTCTGTCCGTTTCTTCAATCTTTGGCCGTTTGTAAGTTGCCAAGGGAATAGACTCAGGTCGGTTGAGTTCTAGTGGACATTATATGAAGACGGCAAATCCTTCAATATTTAACCAGTGATATATCAAGAATTACGAGACGTTTTCATTTCTTACATATGCGTAATTGCAATCATTCACTCACACAATTACACACACACACACACACACACACACACACACATATATATACATTGAAGTAGGAGTGGCTATGATGAGCAAGTCAGATTCGCAGTGGCTTTAGGTTCGATCACACGGCGCATTTTCTTCTAAAATACTCTTCAGTCATTTAAAACATTTTTTTTAGTGAAATTGGGTTGATAGAAACTGTATGATCTGTTCTTATGGTCAACTGTGTAAGACCTAATATGTGTGTATGTGTGAAGGCAACCGAATATTTAATTCTATATCATGGATTGACACGATCTTGGTGAGAGAGCATTATATACTATCGTATGTATTATAGAACTATAGTAAGAAGGAATGTGAAGTAGCGCGCCAATCCCCATAGACGTCATCATTGCTTTATAGTTTTTATCTGGTGCAGTGTCAGGATGAGGAGGGTGATTTTGCAGATTATTTGATCTTGATTGGCAAAATATATACTTACAGTTTCTAAGAAAGAAATTGTATATATAACCATTCGAAATAGTTGTAGCAGTAGTAATAGTAGTAGCAGTTGTTATTTAGCCACAACTCAACCTTCAACCATCAGGTGCCTTCCATTCCTGTCCACACAATTGTTTAGGGATATGTAGAATTGCATTGCATAGTGTTTTTTCCTTATATAGGATACCAGAATACGATTTGAGGGAAATTTAACTGCTATTTCAATCGTTTTAATGTTTTCTTTCAATCTGCCATCATCTCTTCATTTTCTAACGTGTTACCCCGCACTTTGTTATACACGAATTCCCTCTCTTTGCCTCGCTCCGTTCCTATTCCATATTTATTATTCTCTCTTTCATTCGCTAACTCACAAAACTTCTGTTGTTTTATCACCTTATTTCACTAATTTCCGATCTCAATGTAGAGCACTATTTTTCTCTTGTCCAACTCTTCTCTATTACGCGTGCTCTGTCTTTCATCCATCTCTTCCTATATTTATCCTTGTCTGCTAGCTTGACTGCCTGTCTCACTTCCTGGTTGACTGCAGGCTCTTTCTTTCCCTATTTCCCATTATATAAATCTCCCATCTGTCTATTTATCTATCTAATCCACTCCACATCCCTTTATAATACTTTCTTTCTCTCTCTTCCAACTATCTCAGAACAGCCGCTTCTTCTACATTAATTGTTTTATTCTATTACCTATCTAACTCTCCCTCTGTGTTGTAGAGATCATCATTCATCTTTCCACATTTCCTTCTTTGTCGTACTACCTCTTTCCTTATTCCGCTTGTTTCCCTTCCTATAAATCACTACCTACTCGTCTGACTCTTATCACTACTCTGAGGTACACTTGCTATGTGTCTTTCTCAGATTCTCTATCACTGTGTCGAACTCACACCATTATCTATCTAATCCCTCACTCCTCATTATACGTTCTCTTCTTTCACTCTCTCTATTCTCAGCAGCTGATTTCTCCTTAAATAGTCTTCTAATATGACATGTTGAGCAACAGAACACTGTACTGTCGATTGAGGACGAAAATCATGAATGTCTTCTTTGCGATGATGAACAAATCTTTTTACGATGAGAAGAAACAAGTGCAGAACGCTTGTTTCTCAACACATCGAAAAATAAACTTATTATTACAAACAATTCAAAGAATTAGTCTTTTTGAGAGATCACGACCGATATGACCGACATGACCAACAGATTTCCCTCACACCAAACGTTGTCGTTTTTTTAAAGGAAAAATATATTGGTTAAATATGGTCTTAGATATACTATGTCTAAATGAAGATGAATTGGACATGGCTAGAATTTCTTTGATCATAGCTCTACTCGACCAGAGGTTTATGAACAACAACAGCAAGGCTATATCACAACTGCTTTGCCCTAATAATTCAATGTCTCTTATTACAGAAAGGATACGTTTTCTTTTTAATTAAAAATGTGTGTTAATAATTTAAACTTCACCTTGAGAAGTTTCCATCCTGCGTCGTGGATTAGTTATCCTTAGTATAGAGCAACTTCCAAAAGCTTACCGATTCACAGTATACAAATACACAACATTATACAACATACAGTGCTCCAGTAAGGTCAAAACTCACAACTATTTGAATAAGATAGAATAAGTAAGACGACGCGATAGGCGCACGCGGTCTCTGTCATTATATATTGATTTCAAATGTTGGAACAAGGTCAGCAATTTCAGGGTAGGGGAGGGAGTCGATTACATCGACCCCAGTACTCAACTGGTACTTATTTTATCGACCCCGGGAGGATGAAAAGCAAAGTCGACCTCAGCAGAATGTTAACGTAAAGACGGACGAAATACCGATAAGCATTTCAGCCGGCATGCTAACGATTCTGCCAGCTCGCCGCTTTCTGTTACTATATATTATCATCATAATCATCGCCGCCAATGCGTTTGAAATGTAGATGTGTAGGATAATGTTACAAGTCTCTTACGAGGATCATCGGATAAATGAATGAATATTACAACATGTAGGTGAAAGACGACAACTCCTGAACATAATGAAAAAACAAAAGCCCATCTATTTTGGCCGTGTTCGGAAAAGCAGAGGTTTGGAAAACATTATGATGGAAGGAAGAGTAGAGGGTAGTAGATCAAGAGGTAGACAAATCACGCAAAGGATGGACAATATCAAGAGCTAATTGGACAAGAATGGCAAGACAGCTGAAGAACTCTCGTTTAATCGGGAATACTTTCCTTGTAGCGTCATCAATTCGCTGCAGGCGTACGATGCATGACGTCGACGAAGACATTGTCGTTGCTGTCGTCATAATCGCCATCAGCATTATGACTCATTCTAACTGTTTCTGAGTAAAGTGAACACCTTCTGCGCCTTTAGGAGTTTCATATGAATTATTAATGGTGTGAAAATGGCCCCAGTAACATTTTACACATACTCGTGAAGTTCACATCCATATCATGCACAAGTCGCTCGCCACAGTCTGTATTTAATAGTCGTGGATGTACTGCCGGTTATGATAATGATGATGTTGGTTTATATAAGGACTTTATGGAGAAGACTGCAGTCAGTAGGCGGGAGGAATTTGTTCTTTAGTTCGACTGGTTTTCCTTTGATTGATAAGAATCGCTGCAGATTGGATGGATGTTAACATGTTGCTTCTTTGTTCAGTTTTACTAAAAAGCCGTATTTACCTTTCTCTGAGCAACGAACGAGAGTAACAAAAAAGAGAGATAAGACAACACAATATTAGAAGAGCAGTAAAGGATATTGATGGAACAACGTGTGGGGAGCGGCTAAGTAATATTACTAGTCGACAGAGTTTATATTTGGCCCTCACATCGCAATCATTTGTTGATGTCTATCTGCACTTCGACACACATGATATTTGACATCGAGAATCTTAACATTTTCATTTCTTGTCAACGTTGTAGTAGTGATTGATAGTGGTCATTCGTGTACTATTACTGGTATTTTTGCTCTTATTGCTTTCAATTTTTATAGTTTATTTTATTGTTGCTATTGTTGTTGTAGCCCAGTGGTTCTCACCCTTTTTTACCCAATGCACCCTTTTCACCATATGTCACTATCATGCCCCCTCCCTTTCCAAGATTGTCTCACTCAAAAGGTGCATTCCAAGTAATATGCGTATATTATTGAAAATCTATATTCTTTTCCATATTAGTACATATACATTTACATGGATTATTTTTATAGTGGAGTTTTATAAATGTATTAGTAATAGAAACTGTTGATGGATTTTTAAACTTCAATACATGTACAGTAATTTTTTAAAATTCATAAGTAATTGCTTCACAGAGTAAACTGAAACATACTTCAATAATCAAGTCCTGGGGAGCTTGAAGGCAATAAAATGATCAATATTCCAAATGTTTGGGGGTCTGTCAGTCTGTTATCCCAATTCCCCCTCCCCCTGAAACCCTGTAATTCAAGGAGGAATTTCACTCCTGCTTGAAAACCTACAATGTAGACATTATGTTTAGTTACTATTCTTCATCTTGTCACTGCTCTTGTTGTTTTCATTGCCATATTAAAGTTTTATAATCACTAGAGTCCTGTTATATTTTCTTAAATGTCCTTGTATGTTACTTTTATTCTATTCTCATCACATTTGCTTTTATTGTCGGTATTGTTTAGCGTTACGTCAGTCCAAATCAAACTGATCCAAGATCAAAGGTTGTTCACGCCGTGACCATGCCGTCTTTCTAGCATAAATAAGTTTTCATCCTCCAATGTGCCATTCCCTTGTAAAGACTGTTGTGTGTCATTCGATGGAGATTTA
>JAOPUL010004099.1:28861604-28873137 GCA_027564515.1 Octopus rubescens
CATTGCCAACGCCTCTTCAGTTAGCGTCCAAGAAATCATAACAATTTCACACCATTAACGCTAATATTGTTCAATTTTGGTGGTGCCAGTGGTGTAAAATAATAGCCTCTGGGCAGCGGCAACGAACAAGGGACAGACAAAAAACAAACAAACAGACAACATTCAAACAACAAACAAAAATCAGAAAAATAATTATACAAACCATAATAAGGGACTAACAACGAAAGCCTACCGCATGAAAGTGCAGTGGTGTAATAATATGGAGAGTGACAAAGACAAATACAAATCGACAGAGTGTGGAATAGCCTTACTTCATGAGACAGGATTTATCGATACAATGTTAAAAATGTTTGTTTTTATCTTGGTAAATGAGAATGTGTTTGGATTCTTTGATAGATTGTTTGCAGGGTACTTTTTTCTTCTTTTTATTCGAGAACATTATACGCTTTATTACTACAATGTTGTTAAGGTTTGTTTCTTTTTGTCGGTAAATGAAAATATGTTAGGGTTCATTGGTAGAGATTTAGCAGGATGGTCTTTTTTACCTCAGTATTTGTGAACAGAATAGGATTTATCGCTATAATCTTTGTAAGGTTTGTTTTTCTGTCTCGGTAAATGAGAATGCGTTAAGATTCATTGGTACAAAGTTGGCGGGGATTTCCCCCTCGGTATTGAGAATAAGATAGGATTTATCGCTACTATGTTGGTAAGGTTTGATTTTTCTCTCAGTAAATGACAATATGTTAGGATACATTGGTACAGATTTTGCAGGTTTTTTTTCCACGGTATTCTAGAACAGGTTAAGTTTTATCTCTACAATGTTGATGAGTGATTTTTTAAAAACTCAATAAATGAGAATATGTCAGGGTTTATTGTTACACACATGGCAGGATTTTCTTCCTCCGTATTCGAAAAGAGGGTAGGATTTATCGATACAATATAGGAAAGATTTGTTTTTATCTTGGTAAATGAGACTGTGTTACGATTCATTGGTACAAAGTTTGCAGGGTATTTTTCCCATCGGTATTCGAAAACAGGATAGGATTTAAAGGTACGATGTTGCTAAGATTCATTTGTTTTCTCGGTAAATGAAAATATGTCAGGATTCATAGTTACCGAGTTTGCAGTGGTTCCTTTTTCGTCATTCTTCTAGAACAAGATAGAATTTATCACTACAATTTTGTTACGGTTAGTTTTTTTCATCTCGGTAAATGAGAATGTGTTAGGATTCATTGGTACACAGTTTGCAGGGTTTTTGCACTCGGTAGTTGAGAACATGATAGGATTTAAAGCTACAAGATAGGATTTCTCTGTACAATGCTGTAAAGGTTTGATTTTCTTTCTCGGTACATGAAGATATGTTAGTATCCCTTGGTACAGTTTTGACAGGGTTCTTTCCCATCTGTAATCGAAAACAGGATAGGGTTTATGTCTACAATGTTGCTAAGGTTTGTTTTTCTTTGTCCGTAAATAAGAATAAGTTAAGATTCTTTGGTACAATGTTTGCAGGAATTTTCCCTCGGTATTCGAGAACAGTATACAATTTATCGCTACAATGTTGGTAAGGTTTGATTTATTTTCTCGGTGAATGAAAATATGTTAGGCTATATTGGTAGAGAGTTTGCAGATTTTTTTCCCTCGGTATTCGAGGATAGAATAGGATTTATATCTACAATGCTGGTAAGGTTTGATTTTCCTTCTCGATAAATGAGAATATGTTAGGATTCATTGGTAGGGAGTTTGCATGGTATTTTTCATTCGGTATTCGAAAACAGGATAGGATTTTTCGCTACAATGTGGGGTATTTTTTCTTTGTCGTAAATGAAAATATTTTAGGATTCATTGGTACAAAGTTGGCAGGGTATTATTTCCTCAATATTCGAGAAGAGGATAAGAATTATCGCTACAATGTTGGTAAGGTTCGTTGTTTTGTTCTCGTAAAATAAGAATATGATTGGATTCATCGGCACAGAGTTGAAAGGGTTTTTCCTCTTCGGTATTCGAGAGTAGGATAAGATTTATCGTTGCAATGTTGATAAGATTTGTTTTTTATCGGTAAATGGTAATATGTTAGGATTAATCGGTACAGTTGTGGGATGTTTTGCTTTTTCCTCGCTACAAGAATGGGAGGCGTGTTCCTTCCTCCATTTATGACTACAGAGTAAAAGTCTCCGCCAAAACGCTGGTAGGGTTTGTTGTTTCATCGGTTAGGAAATAATAACTTAGGTTTCCTTGAAACATTTTTGGCTGGGTTAGTATTTTTTATATTTGTGAATGTGGTAGGATTAATCGATAAAGCGCTTGCACAGTTTGTTTATTCGGTAAATGAGAATAAGTTACTGGCAGGTATTATTGCTTCGTTGGAAGAAGAGAATATGGTAGAATTGATCGGTACAGATTTAACAGAATTTGTTATTTCCTCGGTAAAAGTGAATATTTTAGAAGTTAGCAGCAAAGTTTTATTTTTCCTTGGCATATGTGAATAGGTTAAGATTAACCAATAACGAACTTTCAGGATTAGTTGTTTCCTCGTTGAAATAGAATAAGTCAGGATTTATCAATGCAGAGTTTGTTGTTTTTATGCTAGAATTTAATATGTTATATTTCTTCCATTTAGTGTAGGCAAGGTTTATTATTTGTTTTTCTAGAAAGGAAATGGTAGTAATAATCGATAGAGTACTGGCAGGGTTTATTGTCCCTTTGGTAGATGTGAATAGTATTCAACAGTACAGAGTGTGCATGGTTTATTTCCTTGGCAGAAGAGAATATGGTAGGATTCATCAGTACAGAATATTCAGGTGTTGTTGTTTCCTCCATTATCAGAACAATGTTTGTAGGGATTATTTCATTTGTATAAAATAATATGTTACGGTTCATCACTACAGATTTGGTATATTTTATTTCACTATTATTTAATTTGGTAGTTTATTTTGGTACAAATTTGGCGGCATTATTGTTAACTCAGTAGAAGAGAATATGTAGTCTTCATCTGTGCTGAGTTGGCAGCTTTTGTTGGTTCTTTTTCTAGAAGAGAATATTGTATGATTCATCATTAAAGTATCGGTAGGTTTTGTTGATTCCTCGGTAGGTTAATCGGTATTGAGTTAACAGGGTGCCTTGCTTCCTCGCCAGAATAGAATATTAGAAGATTCATTGACACTGTGTTTTCAGGATTTGTTGGTTCAAGAGTTTATGGTAAGATCCATTGACATCTTGTTGTTTTATTGGTAAAAGAGAATATTAAGATTAATCAGCAGAGAGTTGGAACCGTTTGTTTGGTTTTCTCGGTTTATGAAAATATTTTAGACTTCATCGATATAAATTTGTTTTTTTCTTTAGTAAAAGAGTTTTGTTTTTCTTTTTGGTAAAAGAGAATGTTTGGAATCATTGGTAGAAAGTTGGGAGGATTTATGTTATCCTTGGTATAGTGGAATATGATAAGATTCTTCGGTGCAGATCTGGTATGGTTCGTTGCTTCCTTGGAGAAAACGAATATTGTTGGATTCATTGGTACAGAATTGGTAGGGATCGTTGTTCCTTTTGTCATATTTCATATGCTGTGAAGGCGCGTGGCTAAGTGGTGAGGGTAATTGGCTCAGGATGGCAAGGTCGTGAGTTCGATTCCGGAGGCGAGTTGTGTCTTTGAGCAAGATACTTTATTTCATGTTGCTTCAGTCCACTCAGCTGGCAAAAATTAGTAGTATCTGTATTTCAAAGGGGCCAGCCTTGTTACACTCTGTGTCACGCTGAATCTCTCTGAGAACTACGTTAAGGGTACACGTGCATGTGGAGTACTCAGCCACTCGCACGTTAATTTCACGAGCAGGCTGTTCCGTTGATCGGATCAACTGGAACTCTAATCGTCGTATCTGACAGAGTTCCAGTTATTTCATATGGTAGGATATATTGATACAGAGTCGGTAGATTTTGTTTTCTCGATAAGATATAATATGCAAGGGTTCGTCTGTATGGTGGTGGTAGTGTTTGTTGTTTCCTCTGTGTAAGAAAGTGCGTTAGTATTCATCGATACAGGGTAGGGAAAGTTTGTTGTTTCCTTTGTATAAGAGCATATGGTAAGAATCATTGTTACAGAGTTGGCAGAGGTTGTTGTTTGTTTGGCATAGAAGAATCTATTAAGATTCATCGCTACAGAATTGGTAGATGTTTTTCCTTTATATAATTGAAAACCTTTGTATTCATCGGAACAAAGAATCGACACCAATAGCCTGATTATTTTCAAGAATACTCCAAGCACACTGCACTCAAACTTGAAGTAGCAGAAACAAATAAACAAACAAAACAAATATCTATTATACATCTAATAATTTCGCAAATATCCAAGGCAATTGAATACGAAAACCTCACACATAAGACCAACAATTGCAAACCACAACACCAACCGAACCTACATATACAGTGTCAAGGACAAAGAAGTTTAAAACACGATACAACTAACATACAATTACTTTTCTTGTATGCCCAGTCATTTGAAATCCAAATACTAAACTGTATCTCCCTGCAAACGCAAAATCTTTAAAGATCCCAGTCATTAAACTTACAAATTTTTCCAACGGCTAAACATGACCATATGTCTCCCAATTCTCTATACCTTACCATTAATAATCCTCACACCTAAAACAAACACTATAGCTTTCCCTTTAACAAATTGTATTACAATTATCAAC
This sequence comes from Octopus rubescens, assembly GCA_027564515.1. NCBI lineage: Eukaryota > Metazoa > Mollusca > Cephalopoda > Octopoda > Octopodidae > Octopus > Octopus rubescens. The sequence continues at coordinate 28,866,290 of JAOPUL010004099.1, forward strand.
TATTATGTGTGAGTATATATATATATATATATATATATATATATATTATTTAATCAACACAGTATATAATATATTGAGAGCTACTGCAAGTTTCACGCCATGATAAACAACTCAGACAGCATTTAATAACACGTGCTTACATGCGGTCCTCGTGCTTACATGCGGTCCTCGGGGTCTGGTTACATGACATATACAAGCAAAAAACCAAATGATAGGTAGTAAGAAAGCACGAGAAAATGCGAAAGGTAGGTGCAAGAGGTCAAAGGTAGAAAACATGGAATACGAAAAGAAAAGAAAAAAGAAAAAGGGGAGAGAATTAGAGTTGTGTCTCCTTTGACAGAAAAGCCATAAAGGCTGATTGGGTGTGAGGGCTCAGAGGCCTGCAGTGCCGCTGGTCAATTCAGAGAGGGTGGTATCTTCCAATTCGTCAACAGGAACTTCTCTACATGCTTATATTCGCTGAACAATTCCGATCTGGAATTTAGCCGCGCGGTGGAGTTTTTAGATCTGAAAAGGATTTGTAATCTTTCTGCTACACAAAGCTTGCATTTGTTTGATCTGTTAACATATGGTGTGAACTTTTCAACTATTTTCCACTTGATCGAATGTGGTGTGACGTTGGACTTCAAACTCCATAAATGGCTAGCCAACTTAATTGCTTTACTTTTGTCCCTGTGCCCGAAGGAAGATACGTGGTTAGTGTAGCGACGTTTGAAGTCGCCTTTACATAATGCGATGTTACTATTCTTTTTGGTTGTGTTATCGTGTAGCATTGCTGTGACTTCAGCCTCATATATGACAGATTTAATCATACATTCCTGGTCGAGTAGACAGGTTCCTGGATTTCGACAGTTACAACTGGGAGTAGGCTCCTGGTGCGTTTTCTGTATAATGATGTTCTTCATATAGGGGCAGTAGCTAATATTGTAATATTCTTCATATTGTAATATTCTTCATATTGGGGCTGTAGCTAATAAAATAACTTATGGTATTTTGAAGATGGTAACAAAATAATAAATAAATAAAAAATAATATAGATAAAAAGTGAATTATCAAAATGAAAAAGTAAGTACATCTCTGTAGCTGTGTTTGTCTAAGAGGGACAGGTATCTTTTACCTATGTTGATTTTAACGTTAAGGAGGAAGGCGGGGGTGGGGCAACCAAATTATTCTCTTAGGTTTATGTTTAGGTCTATTATTGTATTTCTTATTATTACTAGCGGGGTTGTAAATTAATCTACCATTAACACCACGATTGGCTAAGGCATTGTTCTAATAGGGGGATGCCTACTCGAAAATTTGTTTAGAAGAAGAAGGGTTGAAAATTCCTTTGCTAATGTTGTCTATTATATTTTAAAACACTGTAGCGGGGTGACAAGACTGTTTGTGTATGTAGGAACGTTTTTCGTTGGGTTTATGGTAACGTTTAAAAGAGGAAGAGTTTAGATCTAGAGAAATATCTAAAACATCAACTATAGCCAGATTAATAGCGACTGTGATTTAAAGGCCTAATTGAATAAAAATGTAGGTGAGTTGTTTCTTAAACGTATCTTTTACGAACCTGAAACAACAAAAAACAACATTTTTATACAGTGAGTCTCGTGATATGAACCTGACACACATGGGTACACAGTTGCTTCCATACGTGATTTAAGTCTAAATCAATAACACAATTACTACATCAAACCAAATAAAATCTTCCAACAATAACTTTCTATCAACCTACACCCTACAAACATATTTTCCCCATATGTTCGTCCATTGCTTTTCCTATGCATCTACGTCTCAAATCTACGAACACAAAGCCTAATTATCATTTCGCATAGCTCGACTTACTCCAGAAACACAACTTGCCAAAGACTATATAAAGTGAAAATAAACTCAAGTGTAGCTCAGCTTGAAATATCTCGTAGGCCAAAACTTCGAAGTTACTGTCAAACGTTTCATTGTAAAAGTTTAATGTACTAAAACGTACTGGCTAATCTTTCAGTTTATTGTTAACTTGCTTTGGTAGAATATATGTTGACCGAAAAACAAACACTAATACAGTGACACCCCTTAAATTCTGTACAATGGCACTCTTTATGTTCGGTGAATTCTTCTTCTTTAAATTGATCCATCTTTAGAAAATGCTTTATGGTCGGCCAACAATACATTTTCTTCAATTAAGTATTTTACCAATATTTCACCAGACTTTCTTACACTTCAATAATGGTTTATTTTCTCTCAAAATATGTATTTGTTATTCAATCACTCATGTTTTTATTTGTCTGTAACACCATATAATTCTATTTCTTTCTAATATTCAACCACATTTATCAGTAATATTACATTATTCTATTCGACTGTGATATCCCATAAGCCATCATTCTATTTCTCTGTCATATCCTGAAATATTACCATTTCTTTCTTATTAGATCTTGCTTAAATCCTTCATTTACTCCTATTCTCTCATTATTCAGGCCACTCCTACCGCACATTTTCCTGTTTCTCTATACTTCTCTTTCCCCTCCTATTTATTATCTTTATTATCTTCACTAACACACACACTCTCTCTCTCTCTCTCTATGATTTTTGTTGCTTCGCCTTCTATTTACCTCTCACATCATAACATTTTAGAATTGACAATACACGGCATTGGTAAACTGTAGATATACTATACACTGTGCATAAAACACACGAAGACTATTTACGATCTAGCCAGCCAATGATCCAAACCAAACCGGACCTATCGAATCTTAATGAAACGCATGGACCAGCTAATGAATTGACCGCTGGCCGGCATCGGCCTACCTCTGCTGCTATCGAATTGAAAACCCACCGACTTGTTCAGATTCATGTGATCTCCCCTACACTCTTTGTACCCAGCTAGTATGGTTTCGACACTTTTGTATTGGAAGCGTTGGACACAATGAGAGTAATGTTACTCGCGCTTGCAGAAACAACTCTCCTGCAATCTATTTCCAACGTGGTACCCAGCAATGTCCCCATCCCCTGTAGCAATGGCTTCAGAGTCAAAACTTAAAAGAGGTGTGTGTGAGAGAGAGAGAGAGAAGGAGAAAGAGAGCGAGAAGGAGAGGGAGAGAAGGAGAGAGAGAAGGAGAGAGAGAAGGAGAGAGAGTGAAGGAGAAAGAGAGAGAGAGAAAGAGAGAGAGAAGGAGAGAGAGTGAAGGAGAAAGAGAGTGAAGGAGAAAGAGAGAGAGAGAGAGAAAGAGAGAGAGAGAGAGCGAGTGCGAGAGAGTATCTTTGTCAGACTGAATATTCGATGCTAAAAGCTTTCAACAAATGGTAACTTATTTTGATGATGCTGTTCATTGTAGCGATCCAGCTTCTAAAGACGGGACCCAAACCGACAGCTTTTGTGACAGTCATCACCAGGCAGCGATGGTCAACCTTGTCAAAATCGTTGTATTGATCCAGTATATTAAAGATAAATATATTCCCCACCCATTCTACGTTGAATTGCATGAACTGGAGATTTCCCTGGATAAATCTTCAGGGTGTCGCACAGGTTTACCATTTCCCAACTACATACCCGACGACAAACATCCATCCTTTGACTAGCACCTTTTCATATATCTTTAATTCTGTGTTGGGCAAAGTTATAGGTATGAAGTTTTATAACGCATTTCCCTTGTTCGGGACCTTCCTTAGTAACGTCACCACTACCCAGCCCACGTGACTGGAACTGCTCCCAGTCTACTGAAACCCGCAATCGACTGCAACCATGACAATAGTGAACAACTCTGGGGTGTGGAAATAGAGACGGTTGGGGAGACCATTTCACCTTGTCTTTAACCGACTTCACTTTATTGTAAGCAACGAGGAATCCGATTTGAAGATAACATCCTCCCACCCGCAGCTCTTAGAGAACCTGAAAAATTAGTTTCAGGTGCTGACCCCATCCCTCTCTTAATAAACGGTGAATAATAGTTGTTGGCAGCGAAACCGTCTCTCAAAATGTGTACAATATATAACATAGTAGTGACCACCGCCGCCACCACCGCCACCACCACCGCCGGCGCCACCACCACTACCACCACCACCACCACCAGGTACACTAAGCAGCGATAATTAAAATATAGGTGTGTACTTTCATAATTTTCAGGTTCGCTCACTCTCAAACGCGGAAAGACCTCCTCACTAAAAACTTTCGTGTAGTTTTAAGTGGGCTGTGAACAGTGTCCATACTATGAACTCCATAGCAAATGAAATGTAACGAAGCAGAACCACGTAACCTGACGTCATTCACAGCCCAGTGGTAGAATTTCTCTACAGAGACAGTTTTCTTTTATCGGATGTCATTCCACGCCTGAGTGTACACGAACGTGTAAAACATAATTGTACACAACTATTGTTCATATTTCAGGAATTTAAAAAGATTTAATTTTAATACAAGGTTTTGTAATTTAATTTATTGATCAATTATTCCGTCAAAATGATTTTTTATTTGCTTTAAATTTGTAACTTTAAAGTGTCATCATTCTTTTAGTAATATTTTTATATTTTTTTTTATTGGGCGGAAATTAATTATTGTTTGTTTTAACTTTTTCTTGTGAAGAGCAGCGATCTCATATATTAGTAGGTTGAATAGATTTGTAGCGGAAGCATATTCGCTCTCTACGTTTAGAAACCCATTTTGGCTTGTCACGTGACAGTCCAGTCCAGTCAGCTTTACGTGATGAACTGGCCAATCACGTGACAATATCAGCTACATAAGAGATGACTTTCCTCCTCATAAAAGAGGGAGTCGAGAACGCTACGAGAAAGTGTGAATCTTCAAACCAAATCTTATTACAAGACCAATTAATACCACGTGATATCAATTTGCTGTATCTCAACTTTACTGTTAAATAATATTCCCAGCGATCAACTTGAACCTATCTTCGTCTTCTTATGGTTATTCATTCAACAACAACACTAAAGATTCAATGATACAAGATAGAAAAAGTAATGTATATATATATATATATTATAAACATTCAATGCATGTTAAGATATTTTCGGACTCTCTATTGCTAAGAATATTATTCAATTTGTCTAAAATGCTGATCACTTAAAAAACACAGTTGGTTGATATTTTTTGTCTCATTGTTTTTTTCTTTTATCTTCCTTCACACCCTGTTCACTTATTCACAATTCGCTCAATAATTGTTCAACCCCAGCATGAGATAGCCTCGAAGCAGTGAATTCGTAGACCTCATACGTTTTTGCTATATTTTCAATATTGTCCACATCAGATGTTATCACTGGCAGTGACGCTTATGTTAATCAATAACATTTGAAGAGTAATCTGTCTTCACGAAGCTATATTTAGATCTTCAGGTTTGGATCAGCGAATATTTGCCAAAAGTATTTCATTCTTATCGAAGAAGAATCGAAATATATTTGCTTATATTACTTTTATTCATAATCAGTATGGTGGAAACCAACCATATGTTAGTTATTAATAATCATTTATCAACAACCAACTTTCAAACTGAACATTTTCCCCCCTCTATAACGATTTATGTCTGTTCTGATAAAGAAATAATAACCAGGCTGTACAAACTAGTTAAGTGTCACAGGTCTGGGTAGAACACTTATTTGCTACATTTCACACAGCACACTAGCGTCCTTATTTAAGTCTCTTTAACAAACTCACTCTCTCTATATTTTGATGATGTTTACAATAAACAATTTGTTTCCTTTAAACTGTATTATATTCTGACATAAAGTCTTTTGTAAACACCTTATTTCTTTTATACACGCATTATTTCTCTTTCTCACATTCCCTATACTTCTTTATTTTCTCTTTTCTTTTCTGATGAAGTACTAACGTCCGATACGTTAATACTTCCCCTGTATTGCTAAACTAACACCTTATTTGTTAAACTTTGTTCTTCCTCTGTCGTCGCATTTTAGAAAGATATTTGTCTTAACAATATGTTTTTATATTTAATCTAAGTCTGACCAAGAATTGTTGGTTCCATTATGAAGCCAAATTTTAAAATAATTCTAATATTGGTTCTACTCATCAGACAATTACGGGTTCAAGAATATTTGATCAACAGTTCTAAACTAATTGATAATTCTTCTAACACATTGATGATGATCTTTAAAAATCTGCTCTAAATATGGAAATGTTGGTTACTACTTCTGGTGGGTAGAAATGGTTGCTGTAGCAATTGAAGAGAGTGAGGGAAGAACGAGGAAGACGGAGTATAGTGAGTTGGTAAGTTGTAGCGAGTAGAAGAGTGATCTCCCAATTGTTTAGAATGCCTCGTTTCCATACAATCCAATATATTTGTATGTACGACAGATGGAGCTGGAAATAAGAATACTGTTTTAATTTGGTCCGCAATTCTTCCTTGTAGAGATTTAGCATTAAGTATTTTATAATCCCAAAGAGGTAACTTGGCTTTTGGAATGTAGCATTAACTTTGAAAGAAATGTAGTGGCCAGGAAAATTAATCAGAGACCGGAAGTTTCGGCTGATATTTTGTAGAGAATATGAAGGCTTCACTGGAATTTTATTTGTGAACAAATTGAGTGAGATATTGTGGATGTTTTGTTAAAGCCTGCTGTGGATTGGTTTTGGCCTTCTTCACTAAGGTGACGTTACGATTTGTATAACTGGAAGTAATTGGGTGTATTGTTCATTGAAGGGTCTATATGTCTAGTGAAGCGAATGCGAAAAGGTTGAATGGGGGGAAAAAAGTATTATGGTATCATGTAAATGGTGTGGGAAGGAACACGTCAGCGAATGAAAGAAGGAACGAAGGAAGATAGATTGACACACACACACACACACACACACACACACACACACACACACACACACACACACACACACACACACACACACA
>JAOPUL010004099.1:28993913-29004432 GCA_027564515.1 Octopus rubescens
TTCAGAATGAATTCTTGATACAGTTACAATGTTTGAAGAAAGATTTTCTTGAAAATTATGATGTGAAAAGATCTTATCCTGCCTTCAGAATGACAAATCTTTTTGTAGGAAATTTTGATGTTTTAGCGCTTTCGTTGTTTTCAGTTCATCAAACATACGTCTTATGGTATAATTCGTATAAAGGAAATTGGTTTTAGTAGAAGTGTCGATTATTTCCGGTTTGGTTTTGGATTTAAAATTCTTTTAGAATTATTTTAAAGAATACTTCTGTTGCTTCTCAAGGTTGATCATTTTCTTCCTTTACTTTGGAAAAGGAGGGTAATATTTTGAATATTCCATTTCCACAATTGTCTGGATGTTAACTGCGCGGAGCATTGCTAAACGATGAATCTTTGATTTGTTACTTATGTACCCGATGTATTAATTTTGATCCCATTTAGCCGATATAATTTTCTCTGCATTGTGGGTGTATGAGGCAGTCAATGAGATTTTTGTTTTGCAATTTCTTTTTGCATTAACCTCAACCCTCCCCCCCCCATTTTTTGAATTTTTAGGTTTTGCTCTATTCAATTAAATTCACAGATTCCACAACCAAGATCTCTGCATTTTGCTAATTGTATTATTTATTATTCTGGTTTGAATTTCACCTTTGTTAACAGTCTTTTAAGATTTTGGTAGTTGTCTTCGACTGTTGATAATTTGTGGATCTTTTATTAATTTTCCGAGATCTGTTATTGAGTGTAGAATTGGAAGATATCGTTTGGCAGAATGTAAGATGTTATGGTTTCAAGGATTATGGTTGACTACGAACGGAACATTTGTGCTTGTGCTTTTGTCTTCAACCTCATTGTAAGAGTTTCTCCGTAAAGGCTGATTGGGATCTCTTTTGCTTCGGTTATCGCATCATTTACTAAGCTTTTCTAATATTTTGTTTCCGAAAAAATATTTTTATTTTTACCTGTTTTCTCTCTCTGTGTCCGTAACTTTTGAATAAGTACGTCTTGCCTGAGGAATTCCAACCACGTTTCATGGTTAGCTACCTCAACAGCTCCTTTATAGTATCCAGTTGCTAAAGATATCGTCAGGAGGAACCGCGTCCGGTCTCGGCCCCTACTCCTCTATCGTTTTCGACGTTGTGCCGCCCACACCTTCGGTGGTGTCTTCAGCACTGGTGTTGAGTGCGTTTCTTCTTTCTACTTTTTGCCTGGTCTTTTGATCTTCATTTTCTTCGATGTAGAGTCCATGGCTGCCAGCAGGCGAATGACCATCCTGCCAAATTTCCCCTTTTATACTCGTCGGTAGGCTCCAGCAGCCAGCACTAGCTAACTGTGACGTGACACTGTCTAAGCTTCAACTGACCAATCGACACGGTTCGCGCCTTCTCTAAACCCGCCTTTAACAGCGTCGTGTTAGCTTCAGTTCCAGCAGCCAGTGCTGACTAGCTGTCTGGTGGTACAAGCCTTTGAACTATCGGGGAGGAGGCGCGTAATGAACGAGATCGTTTCTTAGTCCACCTGTCAAGAGGCAACGCTGTTTCAGTGCCAGCCAGCCTCACCTAGCAACGCTATTTTCCAGTCGGCGTGTTATGGCTTTCGAGCTATGTCGGGTCTTCTAGTTTCAACAATATATAGAAGCTGGATTTGCCGACTGCCTCTTGTATCCTCCTTATTACTTTTCTAAGCTCGGGGCTCGAAAATGCAAACCATTTTTCAAATAGCGTTGCCATTTTCCTTTCAATGAAGCCTCTAGCTCCCACTGTCAGGTGGTAGTACTCGACATTCCACCCCTGTTCTCTGCACTCTTCGATTAATCTCTTATACTTCTCCTTCCGTTGCTCTGCATTTGCGATATTCTCTTCCCATGGCAGCTCTAGCAAAATTCCAACTCTTCGTTCTGTGTTCCATAGAATTAAGTTTTGTTGTTGTTTTTATATCAGTTTTTCCAAATCCGCTGCCATCTGCCAGTATCCCTTCCATCTTTCGTCTGTCTAGTATACTTTGTTTTTGAGGGCCTGGTCTTATATCCTTGTCCCTCCTTCTGGAAGTATACCCTTCTGCGCTTTTCCACTTTTGGGTACTCTCCCCTATTATATCCCTCGATCTTCTCCTTAACTGCTGCGCTTATGACACCGAGGACTTGATTGTGACGCCATGTATATTTGTCTAGTGTTAGCCTGCAGTTTGACAAAACACGTCTCACCGTCGTTTTCCCTCCACATCTACATTCATCAATATTAAATGGAGTTTCCTTTTTAAGATGGGATAGATAGCAAGATCTAAAATCTAAGTTTTATTGTGTGTCTGTTTCCTTGCAATAGAAACCAGTTGTAACAGTCTCATTTTCCTTAGTTACCCGAATGTCCAAAATAAAAAAGTAAGTTCTCTTTTCTTTCATTTCCATAGTGGACTGGCTTGATTCATGAATTTTATTTTTATTAATTTAAGGAATCTTTTAAGGTCTTCCTTACTTCTGTTTCAAAATATGAAACAGTCATCAGCAATCGTTTCCAATTTTCTTTTCTTTTAAATAGGATTTGAAATACTGATCAAAAATAATCCCAGAATGGGCATCAATCTTCAAAGAATTCAATTACTAGTGTTGCAAACATAGATACAACTTTCGTGACCATTGCGCTTCCCTTTTTTAAAGGTAATATTGGTTATCAAAGAAGTAGTTGTTTTCTAGCATCAATCGTAATCCTTCTAGTAAAAATTTTTTTGGGAATATTTCCTTAATTCTGTGTGGATATTTGTCTAGCCAAAATTCTAATGCTTCTAATCCTAATCCATAGGAGATATTTATATAGAGGCTGATCTCACCGAAACTAACCAAGATCAACTCTACATTTACTACTTCTGGATCGTTGTTTAGAAAGTCCATGCCATCTCTGAGGGAACTGGTAACCAATTTGTTTAATGATTCCAAATCATGTCAAGTAAATTGCTTAATCGTTAGGTGCTTCATATCGTTTCAACAGTATTTGAGCATAATATTAAATCAAAAGATTTGGTAATCTTTACATATGGTTTATGGCGATTCTTTAAGCTGTATGTATTTCTTTAGATTTATGGATTTTTGGTAATCCATATAAGTTACTTGATTTTACATCAAAATTCCTTTTCGGTTAAATTGTTTTTGTATTTGTTCGTTGATTTACAATAAAATAGAAATGCTGGTCATTTAATTGTTCTAAGACTATTTTCCTCTAATGGGCCTTGTCCATTATTACAATGACTCCTCCTTTGTCAGCTTCTTTAATAGTTATTTATAGACGAATCATTCCGTAAGTATTCCAGTACTTTTTATTCTTCATTTGTTGTAATGTTTGATTTTAACTTATTTGTTGCAATGTTTGAGTTTACTGATCTTTTCATACACCTTATTTATTCGGCTAAGTATTTATTCTTGCTCATTGGAGGTTTAAATCCCGTTTATTTTTAACAAGTGATGGATCTTTGTTTTCTGATCATCATTTCTTTTGAAGCATTTCTGCATATTAGGGGTTATGAATTTTCATACATTATTTCTTGATCTGTTTTGTAAATTATTAGGGAAAGGGTTATGGTTTCTGCTGTTGTTATTAAATTTTGTACTTGTAAAATTTGATGAGTTATGTTTTTAGTTTTCACTAATTCTGATCCGTAATTGGTTCGATATTCCCGTAATTACAGATTTTTCGATTATGATATTTTATTTGATTTTGTTTCTTGCCTCATTTTGTATTTTTTCTAGAGGTCTAATAATTTACTACATGTCTTTCTACTTGTTTGTTCAGTGATTTCCTTCTGCATTATGGTGTCACACATTTAGAATTTGTTTTTTTTTAATTTAGGTGCTCCAATTCGTAATAGATTGATTTTTGCATCGAAGATTTGAAATACGAAATTAATTTTGGGGATTTTTTTTTTTTTTCATTTGGTTCTGAACTTATACGACACGGAATTTACGTGGGTAAATGATGTACTCTCGGTTTTTCCGTTTAACGTATCAGTCAGCCAATTTTTTGTTTCTAAGTGACATCCAGTTCTTGAATTATATGAAATGGAATTTACCAGGGAAAAGGATTTACTCTCGGGTTTTCCAATTGACCTATGTGTCAGCCAAATTTTAGTTTGTAAGTGACTTCCAGTTATGAACTTAGATAACACGGAATGTACGTGGGAAAATGATTTATTCTCGTTTTTTTTTCCGTTTTACGTATGTTTGCTAAATTTTGTTTCTATGTGGCCTAAAGTTCTGAACTTAGATGACAGGGAATTTAAATGGTAAACTGCTTTACTCTCAAATTTTCCGTTCTACGTATGAGTCTGACAAATATTTGTTTTTAAGTGACTTTTACGTGGGAAAATGATTTACTCTCGGTTTTTCCGTTTTACGTATGTGTCTGCCATTTATTTTGTTTCTTAGTGACTTCTAATTCTTGACTTATATGAAACGAAATTTCCATTGAAAAATGATATACACTCGGTTTTTTGATTTTACGCATGCGTCTACCAATCTTTTGTATGTAAGTGACTTCCAGTTCTTAACTTATATTACACGGAATGTAATTTTGAAAATGTTTTAATCTCGGTTTTTCCGTTTTACGTATGTGTTTGCCAAATTTTTGTTTTTATGTGACTTCCAGTTCTGAATATATATGACTCAGAATTTACATGAGAAAATGATTTACTCTCCATTTTTCCGTTTCACGTATGTGTCAGCCACATTTTGGCTTCTAAGTGACTTCCAGTCCTGAAATTATATTACACGAAATTTACGTGGCAAAATTAATTACTGTCGGTTTTTCCGTATTACGTATGCGTCTGCAAAATTTTTGTTTCGAAATGACTTCCAATTCTGAACTTATATGACAGGGAATTTACGTGAGAAAATGATTTACTATCAGTTTTTCCATTTTACGCAAGTGTTTGCCAACTTTTGTTTGTATGTGACTTCCAGTTCTGAACTTAGATTAGACGGAATTTACGTCGGAAAACGATTTCCCTACGTAAATTCCGTCGTAAATGATTTACTCTCAGTTTTTCGTATTACGTATGTGTCAACGAGTCTGCTAAATTTTAGTTTCTAAGTGAGTTCCAGTTCTTAACTTATATTACACGGAATGTACGTGGGAAAATGAGTTAATCTCGGTTTTTCTGTTTTACGTATGTGTTTGCCAAATTTTTGTTTCTATGTGATTTCCAGTTCTGAATATATATAAAACGGAATTCACATGAGAAAATGATCTATTCTCTGTTTTTCCGTTTCGCGTATGTATTTTACATTACTGTTTGCCAAATTATTGTCTGTAATTGACTTCCAGTTATGAACCTAGATTACACGGAATGTATGAGGGAAAATGATTTACTCTCTGTTTTTCCAATTTACGCAAGTGTTTGCCAAGATTTGTTCCTATGTGACTTCCAGGTCTGGCCTTAGATGACACGGAATTTATGTATGTTTCTGACAATTTTTCTATATCTAAGTGAATTCCAGTTCTGAACTTATGTAACACGGATTTTAGGTGGTAAAATGATTTACTCTCGGTTTTACCGTCTTACGAGTGTGTCTGCCAAAATTTGTTTCTAAGTGAGTTCTAGTTCTTTATTTATATTACACGGAGTGTACGTGGGAAGATGATTTAATGTCGGTTTTTCCGTTTTACGTATGTGTCTGCCATTTTTTGCTCCTGCTAAGTGACTTCTAGTTCTGAACTTATATGACATGGAATTTAAATGGGAAACTGATTTACTCTAGGTTTTCCGTTTTACATATGTCCCTGCCAAACTTTCTTTTCTTAGTGACTTCCAGTTCTTAACTTATATTACGTTTTACGTATGTGTCTGCCAAATTATTTTTATAAGTGTCTTCCAGTTCCTAATGTAGATTATACGCAATATAGGTAGGAAAATGAATTACTGTTGGTGTTTCCGATTTACGTATGTTACTTCCATTTCTGAACTTAGATGACACGGAATTTACGTTGGAAAATGATCTACTCTCCGCGTTACGTATGTGTGTGCCAATTTTATGGATTCTATGTGACTTCCAATTTTGAGTTATATGACACGGAATTTACGCGGGAGAATGAATTACTGTCGGTTTTTCCGTTTTACGTATATGTCTGCTAATTGTTTTGTTTCTAAGAGACTTCCAGTTCAGAACTTATATGAGAAGGAATTTACGAGGGAAAATGAATTACTCTCGGCTTTTCCAATTTACGTATGAGTCTGCCAAATTTTGTTTCTAAGTAACTTCGAATTCAGAACTTATATGACAGGGAATTTACGTGGGAAAATGATTTACTATCAGTTTTTCCGTTTTACGCAAGTGTTTGCTAAATTTTGTTTGTAAGTGACTTCCACTTCTGAACTTAGATGACACGGAATTTGAATGAGAAAAATAATTTACTATCGGTTTTTCCGTTCTACGTACGTGTCTGGCAAAATTTGGTTCTAAGTGACTTCCAGTTCTTATCTTATATGACACGGAATTTAAATGAGAAAATGATTTACTCTCGGTTTTTCCATTCTACATATATGTCCGCCAAATTTTTGCTTCTAAGTGACTTTTAGGTGGAAAAATGATTTATTCTAGGTTTTTCCGTCTTACGTATGTGTCTGCCATTTCTTTTGTTTCTTAGTGACCTCCAGTTCTGATCCTATATGACAAGGAATTTACGAAGGAAAATGTTTTTCTATTTTCCGTACGTTTCTGCCAAATTTCTAATTCTAAGTAAGTGACTTCCAGTTCTCAACTTATGTGACAGGAAATTTACTTGAGAAGATGATTAATTCTCGGCTTATCAGTTTTATGTATGTTTCTGCCAAACGTTTGTTTCTAAGTAACTTCCAGTTCTCAACTTATATGACACGGAATGTACGTTCGAAAATGATTTACTCTTGGTTTTTCCGTTTTACGTATGTTTCTGCAAAATATTCGTTTCTAAGTGACTTCTAGTTCTCAACTTATATGACACGGATTCTAAAGGGGAATTCATTTACTCTCGGTTTTTCAGTTCTACATATATGTTTCTAAATGACATTTATGTAGGAAAATGATTTGGGTTTTTCCGTTTTACGAGAATGTCAGCCACACTTTTGTTTCTAAGAGAATTCCAATTCTTACACGGAATGTACGTGCGAAAATAATTTAATCTCGTTTTTTTTTCGTTTCAATGTGACTTCCAGTTCGGAACATATATGACACGGAGTTTACTTGAGAAAATGATTTACTCTCTGTTTTACCGTTTTACATATGTGTCTGTCAATTTTTTGGTTTCTAAGTGACTTAGAACTTATATGACACGGAATTTAATTTGGAAATTGATTTACTCTCGGTTTTACGTTTTACCTATGTGCCTTCAAAATTTTTCTTTTTAAGTGACTTCGGTTTTTTTTATTTATATTCCACGGAATTTACTGTTGGTTTTCCGTTTTATGTATGTTTCTGACAATTTTTCTACATCTAAGTGACTTCCAGTTCTGAACATATATGACATGGAATTTACTTAAGAAAATGATTTACTCTCGGTTTTTCCGGTTTACAAGTGTGTCTGCAAAACTTTTGTTTCTAAGTGACTTCAAGTTCTTAAATTATATGACACGGAATTGACTTGAGAAAATGATTTACTTTTGATTTTTCCGCTTTACATATGTGTCTGCCAATTGTTTTGTTTATAAGTGACTTTAAGTTCTGAACTTATGTGACACATAATTTAGGTGGGAAAATGAATTATTCTCGGTTTTTCCGTTTTACGAGTGTGTCTGCCAAACTTTTGTTTCTAAGTGACTTCCAGTTATTTACTTATATTACACGGAATTTACGTGGGAAAATGAATTTATGTCGATTTTTCCGTTTTACACATGTGTCTGCCCATTTTTATTTCTAAGTGACTTTAAATTCTGAACTTGTGTGACACAGAATTTATGTAGGAAAAGGATTTGCTCTCGGTTTTACGTATGTGTCTGCCAAATTTTTTTGTAAGTGACTTCCATTTCTGAATGTAGATTATACGCAATATAGGTAGGGAAAATGAATTACTGTCGGTTTTTCCGATTTACGTATGTGACTTCCACTTCTGAACTTAGATGACACGGAATCTACGTGGGAAAATAATTTACTGTCGGTTATTCCGTATTACGTATGTGTCTCCCATATTCTTTTTCTTTGTGACTTCCAGTTCTGAACATATATGATACTTGAGAAAATGATTTACTTTCGGTTTTTCCATCTTATGTATGTCTTTTACAATATTTTGTTTCTAAGTGACTTCCAGTTCTTGACTTATATGACACAAAATTACGTGGGAAAATAAATTACTGCCGGTTTTCCCATTTTATGTATGTATCTTCCAAATTTATATTTCTAAGTGAATTCCAGTTCTGAAAATATGTCCAGTTCTAAAATTATATATCAATAGATTTACGAGAGAAAATGATTTACTCTAGGTTTTTCCGGTTTACGTATGTGTCTGCCAATTTTCTGCTTCTAAGTAACTTCCAGTTCTGAACGTATATGACACGGAATTTCAATGGGAAACTGATTTACTCTCGGTTTTTCCGTTTTACATATGTGTCTGCGAAACTTTATTTTCTAAGTGACGTCCAGTTCTTAACTTATATTATGTTTTACGTATGTGTCTGCCAATTTTTTTTTGTAAGTTCCTCCAGTTCTGAACGTAGATTATACGCAATATACGAGGGAAAAGGAATTACCGTTGGTTTTTCCGATTTACGTATGTGTCTGCCAATGTGTTTGTTTCTAACTGTCTTCCAGTTCTAAACTTATATGACAAAACTTTACGAGGGAGAATGATTTACTCTCGGGTTTTCCATTTTACGTATAGGTCTGTCAATATTTTTTATTTTAAGTGACGTCCAGTTCTCAAATTACATGGCAGGGAATTTACTTGAGAAAATGATCTACTCTGGGGTCTTCAGTTTTACGTATGTGACTTGCAGTTCCGAGCTTAGATGACAGGGAATCTACGTGGCAAAATGATTTACTCATAGTTTTTCCGTATTACGTATGTGTCTGCCATTTTCTTAGCGACTTCCAGTTCTGAACATATATGATACGGAATTTACTTGAGAAAATGAGTTAATGACAGTTTTTCAATTTTACGTATGTCTTTGCCAATTTTCATTTGTAAGTGAATTCCAGTTCTTGACTTATATGACACGGAATTAACGTGTGAAAAGGATTTACTCTCGGTTTTTCCATGTTACGTGTGTGTTTACCAAATTTGTGTGTTCACCATATACTATACAACAATTTCCACCTCTCAGTTCTTATGGCAATTATAATCCGGTAACTGATCTGGGCCTCGCTAGCTTTACGCTATCGCTACCTGGAAACATGTGTGACTCACCCTGGCATATGCGAGACAGTGACCGAAACTATCTTCTTAGATTTATCCTTTTACATCGCTCACACAAACGAAACTCATTACTCTAAAATTATCCAAATGGCTGATACATAGTTGCACTGTATCGGTGAAAGTTAACACTGACTATAACGCCTGGGGAAAATAGCCATTCACTCCTAACATAAAGCTGGTTTCTACCTATTTCTGCAATTGATGGACGACTATCACGTCAGAAGCGAAACACTCCTTTGTAAATTGAACAGTGTACAAGTTGTTCTTTCTCCAAAATTTCGCCGATATTTCTAGCCCCTGGCCAAAAGAATCTCAATTAGATATTCAGAAACCCTCTCCTCAAATTTGATGGTTTCGTAGGCAGAACTCTATCGGAGAAAGTTTCCAACTAGGATTTTTATCCAACTCCACATTACACACATTCGACAAAATTCCACCAAACCCCCTCCACCATTCTCCAGTCACATAATCATTTACAAATACAAGCCAAAAGCAGAGTTAGACACCAACTTTAATACCAAAAGCTGAAATGAAACACATAATCTGATAATAAAAAAAAAATCTGTATGTGCGTGTGCTTATTTTTTACAGCTATTAAACGCTGAAAACGCCGATTCTTATCCAGTCACTGAGATTAAGCATCGTATAGTTAGGCTAATCCTTAGATTTGTGGCCTTTAAGTGGTGCGATTATCTTTAGCCAAAAAAGAGATGCGGATCTACGTATTCATAACAAACAGATTTTCCCTCAAACTCATACCCTGTCCTCGTGATTTAAGAAGAATGAATTGAACACTAGTCCCCGAAATATATGAAAAAGACGTTTTAGCTATTGGATGAATGGGGAAAGTAGAGAAATGAAGTTTCAATTCATCATAAGTGTTTATGGTAAAAAGATTGGATCAGACACGCCAGTCTAAAGGGAACTACAGGGAAGCGAAAGTTCCTTTCATACAGTAGAGTGGTTGTTTGTGAACTGGTTTTATAGTTTTATCTGAGCATGAGAGAGTGTAGTGAAATATATATATATATATAATTCCTGTATTGGAAAAATGTATTGCGATCTGTAAGCCATTGGCTCTCTTTATAATTTATATATATATATATATATATATATATATATATCACTGTCTTACACTCTCTCATTCTCAGATAA
>JAOPUL010004099.1:29188100-29201981 GCA_027564515.1 Octopus rubescens
TAACTACAAACATTAAAAAAAAAAAAATATATAAAAATCTATGAAAAGAAAATATAAAATAATCTTACCGTAAAATTAGGCATGTCTTCGTTCTCTGTACATTTTAAATACTCAGGAAGTAAATCAAAAGCTCTTAGAAGTTTATAGCTATGTTTAAACCTAAAAGAAAATATCAGGAAATCATATTCTACGTAACGTATGAAATATTCTATATCTCGTTTTAATACCTCAGAATATAGTTGTTATTCATATACCGTTTATTGAAGTGTACAAGTTTCAATATCCTACCTGTTATTCGAATGTAACGAAGTAAATAGCACAGCAAAGATGTGAAGAAACTGGAAGTCTACCGAAATGGAATTGTTCCTCAGAGTTTGTGGTGATAGCCGAAAATGATTCACCCAACAACCTTATTGCGGCAGTCCTGAAAAGCAACGAATTTACCAGATCCGTGACGCAAATAGAGCAGAAAAAGAGGAGTGAATTTATCTGCTCTTATGCACTCATCAGGCCACAGTTGGACAAACGAGATATCGTTTTTAAAAATGGTGAACCTCCAAGTGCTTGACATAGGGAAGAGTACAACATTTGGAGCCCCATGTGGAAAACCCAATAAGGAAGGCAACAACAATAAGACAACCATCGACGAGGATATTCATAGACATAGAGATGTAAAAATTGAAAACGAAAATGAAAGGAAAGCTCCTAAGAGAAGCAGCCCCAACACCACCTCTCAAAGTAGCAGAGAAGGAAAGCAACCGAAAACCTGATGTAACAGAGTTCAGAGTTAAAAAGAAAACTACAACAAAATAAATGGTGAAAGAAACAAGGAAATTGTACGGGAAGGACATATCATCTGTAAATGCTTTGTAAAAGGTGTCTTCTGGCATGAAGTGATAGGGACAAACTGCTGCTTTGCGCATCAAAAGCTGAGGCAGAACGGAACCCAAAGTAAAAACCACTTTCCAACACGACAAAATAAAATCACGCCCTGGGGGATTCATATCCCAATACACACCTGCAGTAAAGAATATCACCAAAAGCAGCTGTTTGCAGATGCAGTACGAGCTGCAATACTAGAGCAGCTCCATTTTTAAAGTTTAGCAGAAAAGATTGCGCGGCATCTGGCATGGTTGCAAACAAAACTAAGCCATGCACAACCACACACAAGACCGCCGCAAATAATAGACCCACGATGACCCCTTTTGCAGCCAAGCTAACCATCATACCAAATGATGACAAATATCAGAGGCCTTGTACAAAAGAACAATGCAAAATTGCGTACATGAGGGATCTTCATGCATGCAATTAATCGATATGCATTGCACTCACGGGCGACACATCTATATGCAGACATAAATGATGCAGAGATGCAGATACTAGACCAAAGAAAAAGAAGTCCCGGTGGAGTTGCCTTGTACATCTGTGAATATATCACGCCACTAACTCTGTTGTCACATTCAAACTCGGTCTGTGACACACTTATAGTGCATTTAACGCAACTTGATGTGGTAACATGCACATTATGTCGCCACTCGATGCCTCAGATGAAGATGGTAAATTTGAGGAAAGCCTTACAAGGATAAGAGAAATACTAACAAAACTAGATCAATGCATTAATGAGCTTTTAATGGGTGATTTTAACTTCTCCAACAGTAGATGACCGGCGAAATAACCTCAGGAATGACAAGAAAAAAGCGCAACCAAGCAGCATCTCTGTTTGATATCACGAAAAGGATGTTCATGGAGCAAACCTTGATGTTTATGGAGCAAACATTGATGTTCATGGAGCAAACCCTATCCAGTCTGAACTACTACAAGTCTGACTGGAGGTCAGTTGAAAAACAGATGCTCCAGCAAAATTGGCTTAAATGTCTCTCTATGCAAGGCATTGATATGAAACTTAAATAATTCGCCACAATAACGTCATATGCGTTAAATTCGTCCCTGAGAAGAGAGCCAATATATAGAAAAACATCATTCCCCAAGACAAGAGAGTCCTTATGAGACGGTGAATAAAAATCTCTAATAGCTTAAATAAACAACTTAATGACAGCTCAGGCAGAATGGAACCCATGGCAAAACCTACTCTCCAGTCAGTCAACAAAATAGAATAAAATCACGCCCAGAGAGATTCTTATCCCAATACACAGTTGCTCGTAGAGATCGAAAATAAACTCAGACATTCCTATGAAAACGAAAGGGGAGAAAGAGAAACCAAGATGTTGGAAAATATAAAAATGAATCCTAAAGCCTTCTGCAAGAAAGAATCTGCCCCGGTGCACTACAAGACTGATTGAAGAGAACGGCTCACTAACTACAGGCCACAGGAGGATACGTGAAGTGCTAAATAAACAATTCCAAGGTGTCTTGGCCTCTTCACTGGGAAATATGCAAATAAGCAAGTCAGATGAGTTCTTCAACACTGCAGATCCACATGGGAAAAAGGCAACCATCGATTACATTGACATAAAAGAGGAAGATACAATATCTGCCATTGATGAGATGAACTCATCAACCGACCCAGATGGATTTCCGGCTGTTTTAAAAACATTCAAGAAAACTCTTGCAAAACCACTGCAGATACTTTTGTTTAGAGTTTCCTTGCATGTGGTAAACTTCCCAAACTATTAGAAGATATGAAGAAAGTAGCAGAGCAGATGCTAAAAATTACAGTCCTATCTCTCTGACCTTACATGTTAGCAAGATCATGGAACTCATTGTCAGAAGGTGGCTGATCACGTTCCTTGAAGGAAATAACTTGCTCACAAACAGGCAACGTATCTTCGGTCAAAGGAGAAGCTGCCTCACACAGCTACTACATTATTATGACTGGGTACTGAAACAACAGCTCGACCACTTAATTGTAGATGTGAAATATCTCGACTTTGCCAATACCCTCAACAAAATTGATCATGGGATAATATCTCATAAACAGCGCGACCTTGGAATCGCTGGAAAATTAGGAGAGTGCTGTAGGTCTCTTTAAAAACCCAGAAGTTAGACAGTTGCAATCAATGGTGTTCTCTTTGGGTAGACATCAATTACCATGACACGCTTAAACTGTAGAAAGACCTGAATGTGATATGCATGTGGACTGATGAAATTAGAATTCAGTTCAATGCTGAGAAGTTTCAAGTACTCCACTATCGACCCACAAACAGGCTACAATCGGAATACACAGGATCAGAGAGTAGTGTAATCATTGAGACAGAGTCGGTGCATGGCCTGGGAATCCACATGAGTAACGTGGATTTCAAATGAGTAATGTGCAAATGACCAAGATGGTAACATTGTCCAGACAAGTAGCTGGATTGGTTCTGAGATCATTCAGAACCAAGAAAAAGAATACCATGCTACTCCTATAGAGAAATTTCGTTTTCAATCACCTGGATTACTGCTCCCACCTGTGGTCACCGCAGAACGTCAAACTGGTGGTGAACCTCGAGGCAATCCAGCGCCACTACACAAAGAAGATTGACTCTGTGAAACAGATGAGCTACTGGGAGAGAATAAAGGAACTGAAGCTCTACTCATTAGAGAGAATATGTGAAAGATATGCAGTGATATGTATATGGAAGAGCCTGGAAGGTTTAGCTCTCAACTTTGGGATTGAGAGATATACCAACTACCGAACAAGACGGCACTGCATCGAAACAAAGATGCCGTCTTCTCCATTTTGAATAAGGACCCAGTACTGTAACAACCTGAATTTCAAGGGTCCACAACTATTCAACATTCTGCCAAACAGCTTCAGAGATTTACAAGGTGTAGATGTGGCGGTCTAATATATCAAATGAACTCACATCGCGGCAAGAGGTACAAAGAAGAGCAGCTCTGTCCAACTCGCTACTTCATCAGAAACGAAACAGAAAGAAACCCAATCACATTGATTTAAATATATTATTATTTTGGGACAAAACGCTATCTCAATACTATCTTAATCGGTATAATTCAGTTAAAGTTCATGCAATTCTAATTTCTACCCCGTTGTAACTATGCAATATATAGAAAATATTTCCTATTATCTCCTTTATAAAAGTATCTGTTTTATGTGTACTAATAATGTGCAAATGTCTAAAACTTAATATTAAAGCCTATTTATTAAGTGAAATGCATTAAACATATAACTAGATTAATGCATTTCTGTTTAAATATATTAAATGACATTCTTGGAAATAACCTTTGGATTATAAAAGCCTTTTTTAGTTTCGACTAAAGAAGTAATACTTACCATACTACTGAACAGCTTGTAGGTATATGTAACCATTTATGGGGATTCATAGAAAAAGAATCTGCATACTGCAAGATATAAACGAAAAATGGAATGTGAGATATGCTATTCCTTAAAAAATTATTTGGAAATATCTAATTTAATATGACACATTGCATCCCAATTGTAATCTTAAACGAGGCTTAACACACCGAAGAATATATATTTCATTGCTTATATTCAGCCACATTGACGATTGGAAGGATTTGTGCCATTACAAATCTTTGCTATATTTCCCTTTTACATATCTTTAAAATTCAAATTAGTCATATTACTTTGTCAAGCTGTTTGTCCAATCTTCATAATTTAATGCAGCATTAATTGTCTGTCTACGAGATAAAATTATGTGTGACACCCTGGAAGCTAGAATCACAAGTAGATTATATTCAAATCGACGGATGTGTATCGTGTTAATATGTATTAGAATACTCGGTGTTGACCGGGAAACAAATCGTTATGCTGGTGGTCATTTTATTGAATGGTACCATCTTGATGGAGTGACGCCGGAAGAAGAGCAAAGGTCGAGAAGACCAAGCAAGACGTGGCGCAGTATGTTCTGGGACGACATGATAACGATGCGGGTTGCTCCAAGTGAAGTTTGGAGGAAGGTTAGCAATCGGGATGTTTGTAGAAGGGTTATTGCCCGTTGTGCTGACAGCAATGGAGGATCTAAGAGCACGCGCACGCACGCACACACACACACACATATACATACACAAACACGCACATATATATTTCCAGAAATCCAGAGTAATATAACAACGTCAACAAGAATGGAAAATATCACGTCTTTATTCGAGGTTTACATCATACAGGACCAACGATCGTTTCTATTGTCTAAGCATGTTTAGATATAGAAAAATACAAAATACAAATCGATCCATACTGGATCGATTGTAAAATTCAATATAATCGTAATGTATCAAGGTAATACATAACAGTTTGAATTCAATGCAAATTGCTATAAAGGTTATAATATATGAACGCAAACTAAAATAGCTTTAGGAAGAATAAAATACTAAAAAAAACCAGTTTAGTATTCAAACTTAGAATGACGTCAATAGTCAACGATAGAATAGAAAATAAACATAGAAATGCTACACATATAATAATCTGGCTATTTAGGTATTCTAACAATTTTTGTTTTCAAAATAGAAAAGTTAAATTACAGGAAACGCAATTATAATGAGAGTACTGTTTACTATTGAAATATGTAAATGTTTTTCTATATTTATGGGTACATTTCAATGTAAGATTGGTTCTAGAATTTAATAATTTTAATTTCGAAGTAACTATATAATACTTTTCCTCGAGGCAAGGATAACATTTAAAATTGCCAGTATTATACAGTGAAATTGAGAGTACTTTTAAGAAATAATGTTGATTATAATACTGCGAATAATCCTGTTTTAACACCTAATTCTGAGAATAGAATTAGTATTCATTCCTTTAAACATAGATCCTACATAGGAGCAAATAAACACCTTTGTAATTTCAAAAACAAACTTTTGTGTCCTTTAGAAAATCAGTGAATAAGAAATAATATTGTATATCAATGTATGGTAATTACAAAGGATTTACGTATTATTATATAGGTTCCTCAGCTACAATTTGCCTACAGACTGCCTTTTCAACATGTGACATTAACATGCACTGGAGTTTAGGCTTTTGGATGAGTGCGTGTGACGGGTTTTACTTAAAACAAATTCATTGTGGAGGTAGTTTGAAGGTGAGTTGAAAGTCTTCTGGTGAGAGGAACAGGCAAAGGGTGTTACTGGAAGTTTCTAGCAAGAGTCTCACACATAGGCGGCACAAGGGGTGGTGGCCGCGTACCTGTAGAATTCGAAGGTACCTGAAAGACCCGTGTTCTCATTCATGTGGCAAGCAACTCTATTTAGGTGTAACACTGCTTCTTCAATGCTGGAGGCGGGATGAGAAAGAGAACCCTAAATAAAGTGTTGTCTATAATAAGCTTGGCATTAACTGCAGATGCCTAGCCATCCAGTTTATGGCAGTCGAAATAAAGATAAAAAAAATAAAGAAACATGTTAATCTTTGATTGTTGGAATGCAAGAATTTTACAAGACGCCAACGACAGTCTAGAACGAAAAACAGCTCTAATCGTAAAGGTCATCGGCTCTTATAATATTGATATTACTGCTCTTAGTGAAACCAGGCTTGTGGATACTGGAGACATTGGGAGTGGTTATACATTTTTTAAAGCGGAAAGTCGACAAATGAGCCAAGAATTCACAGTGTTGGATTTGCTCTGTTGATGAGCGTTTAATGACCTTTCGTATTGGTAATTCCTCATTTATGCACATTATCAGTGCATATGCATCTACTTTCTCAGCATCGGAACAAGGACGTAACATTTTCTACTCTAAATTGCATACAATCATCAGTAAAATTCCATATCAAAATCATATCAGTAAGCGATCTTAATGCTAGAATAGGTAACAAACACACATTGTGATCAAGAGTAATAGGAAAACATGGAACACGAAAGATAAATGCAAGTGGTTTACGACTGTTGTCATTTTGCCAACAATTTGGTTTAAAAATTACAAATACATATTTCAGGTGGCAGACAACTATATAAACACCTGGAAGCATTCTCGATCTGGTAATTAGCAGGTGTTATCTCTGGTTCTACTAGCATCTCATTAAATTTCTCGTCCAGCGTCTTATGTATCCCTGTTAAATATGTTAATCAGAAATCGGGGATCTTGTCGTGCCCGGGTGCCTTCCAATTGCTTAGTTTTTGCCATCTCTGGGTGATATCTTCCGTCCAGAGTTATTCAGGTGTTGTTTTTGTTGTTTTAATAGATCTTTTCTGGGATTGTTCCTTAGTCGACCATACTTCTTTCCAAAATTCTTCCACTTCTTCTGCTGTTGGTGTTGCATTGATTTTATATTTACGAAGATCTTGGTAAAATCGTTTTGGTGAGCTATTTGTTTTGTTGAAAGAATCGTTGGCGTTTCTCATACCGGCGGATTCTTTGTGCTTTGGCGAGGATATCATGCTTTAGCTGTTCTTTTACCCCAGTTATACCTTGTTTGGCTATTTTGTATTTTTGTAGTATTTTTCGTTCTTTCTTGTTGTTTAGTAGTTTTGTTTGTCTACTGATTTCATTAAGGATTGACAAATCCTTTCTTTTATTTTTCATTTTTTTTCTGGATATTATTTTTCCATTGCGTTTTTGGGTTGTAATACTCCTATTTGGATGGATTTGAGAGAGCATCCAATTTCTTTTGTGGCCACAGAGGATGTTGCATATATCATTTCATTTAATCTGGTCATATTGATCTTTGTTTCTGTTGCGATTAGTTGTGAGACGGCCAAATTTATGTTATTTATTATTGTTGCTGCCTTATTATCAACTTTAATTTTTCGTAGTTACAACCGGTGGTCCATGCGGAGTCCTGCGGCTTTCAATTTCTTGATTATACTCATTTTCAGAGTATCATAATCATGGTTTCCACCTTCATTTTTTCCGGTTTAAGGTTTGGTCTGCATTCCTTCCCGTTTATATTTTTATCTGTGTTCTGGTTCGGTGAATTTTGGTCATCATTATACATTTCTAGGGTTTGGGTTTGTTGTGTTTCGTTACTTACTTCGTTTTTGTTGCACATGTTAGGTCTTTCTTCGTATTTTACAATCTCAGTACTTATGTTATTGTTAGGTATTGTTCTATGGTCACTATTTGCGTTTTCCTGATGTATTTTCCTTTTAAGAGCTCTATTTCAATTTCTAATATTTTATTTTTGTTTTGAGAATGTATCTTATGTTGGCTAACTTATTAGGGCTCATAGTTATATCCACCTTTGGGCTATTATTCTTCCAGATTTTATATGTATATACTGTTGTATTTTCGTTCTGTGGATAGAGCACTGTTGTAAAATAAGCGTGCAAGATAGAAATATACTCCTCTCGTGTCCATTTATGCCTTTTTGATTTAATTTGCGGGGTATTATTATTATTATTGTTGTTGTTGCTGTTGTTGTTGATCCACACATACACGGGTTGCATATCGCTCCCGTAAGTTTGTTACCATTTATTTGTTACCAATTGTTATACGTTGTACATTTGTTATCGTTGCAGAGATAAACTAACCAGGACCTTGGGGAACTGGTTAGTTATTCTCCATATGTAGCCCTTAAGGGCTATTTCTGTGTTTGTTTGGACTAAGACGGCCCTCATTTTTTTTAAGATGGCGAATGAGAATTGTTCGTCCGCGTAAAGGAACAACCGGTCATCCGGAATAGAGAACAGACAAGTCATAAAAGTCAATGACAGCTTTAGCAATAGCAGCAGCAGCAACAGCAAGAACATCATCAACAACAAAAATAGTAGCGCACGTGAAGTCTACGAAAGCAACTACCCTGAGCTTGTAGCTCACATTTACCATCGCAAGAACAAAATAATCAACGGCAACGAAAAGCAACAATACAAACGAGAACGCTTCCACCTCTACCGCCAGGGCTGGTGACAGCAGGAGGAGGCCAAAAATCACTCGACAGCCACCCTAACGAGTGACTATGTCATCCTCATCCTCATTTATCTTGGTCGAAGAGTTTTCAAGGTAAACAAATCCTAAGTATACCACCAGAAATAAACATCTGCTGGTTGGTGGCTGCGATTCTCTTCGACATAGAAGAGGAAACCAGCATACTGCAAATACAGAGATTACAGAAGCAAAACTGGTTATAATAGGCGATGCAGGTTCTAATTCAGTCAGACCAGCTAAGCGTCGAAGCCATCTAGAACTACATAAACCTACCGGATGGCACAAAGCTTCAAGTAGCTGTTGCGGGCAAAAATCCAAGTTGTCACCTGTGCGGGGACACAAATCACCTCAAAACTTTCTGCCCACAACAAATGAGAAAAGTAAGCCCCCCCTTCCCACTGTTTTCCGACACCGACACTAACACCACCACCACCACCACCACAACAGCAATAGTTCCAGCAGAGGCAGGGGACCACCATAAAACAACAGTAGCAGTAACAGCAACTGTAATCACTGTAACAACGAAAGCAGTTGCAGCAACAACAGGAACAACAATAGTGGAAGCAACAGCAGCAAACAAAACAAACAACTCACCAATATAACAGACAGTAGCAAAGACAACCTCAGCAGAATCCCCCCAGCCCCCAACAACAACAACAGATAAACAACAAAAAGATCCTCAGGATCTCCTTCTACCGTGTTCTGAACTGTCAGACAAGTCCTGTGGAGAGGAGGACGACAAACAGCTTAAATGGTAAATGGTCGGCAGATTCAATAAAAGAAAAAGAAATAAGACCGCACTCACATCAACACAAAAAACTGGCAGGTATGACCAGAGTGGGGAGACACCTTCGAAAACAGAAACACAAACACCTCCCCCAACAGCATCCACAGCAGTACCGTCAACAACAACATTATCACCATCACTAACATCACCACCACCACCACCACCACTACTATTAGAGACAACACCATCACAAGCACAACCCAATTCCCAAACACGACTCGCAGACTGCACACCCGAACAGCAGCAACACCCAAGCATCATAAATGATACGGCATTAAACACGAACAACACAGAACTGATGGAACACTTATGTAACCATACAGGCATCACACACACCAATTTCATCACACCAACACGCAACACACCAAAGCACAAAGATAATACAAGCATCACAACAGGCGTACACAACCCTAAAAACAAAATATCCTGAAAAAGTGGGGGCTTTCAGCAAAGACGGTTATAAAAGACTATACGCCATGGGGACGGAAAAACCATTCGCACCTCACCAGCGGAATCACATCACCGTAAGTAACCTTTTCCTCATCTAATCTTTTTCTAGCATGGCCATGCTTAAGATAGGCAGCATAAATGCACATAGCCTGGAAACAGGGCCATCGACTCAACGACCTCAGGTCGATGTAGTAGCCATCAGTGAAACCAGACTCTTCGACCGACAAGCGTTCCTACTCATTTTCGGTGGATACGAGATATATCTATCTCCATGTCAACCGGGAATGAGAGATGGAACTGCGGTGTTGTTCCGGAGAGGTCTGACCCTCAACATAAGGACTATATTCCTAGACCCAGAAGGTAAATTGGTGGTCCTGGACGTGAACAGTAGTGATGGGGGTGCCCTCAGACTGGCGGCTGTTTATGCTCCTACAGGAGCAGGTAAGCCGGACTTCTTCAGACGTATGGACGTTTTCCTGGGAACGTCGTGACTTTTACTGTTAGTGGGTGATTGGAACGCTGTCTTAGAGCCACGTTTGGACTGTGTGGGACTAGCGGATGAAAGAGGGGGTGGTAAAAGCCTTGCAAATTTACTCAGACATTTCCAACTGTCTGACAGGTACCGACTGGATTTACCAGATGTGCCAATGTAGATTTGGAAGAATCGCATCGTGTCCCCCAGGTCGTATCTAGACAGGTTATTCTGTAGATCAGTAGATAGGGATAGCATAAGTTGTCCACTTTTTAAACTGGTCGGCTATACAGACCACAAATTTGTGATTTGCACGATCAACATAAATAGGTTTAGAAGGCAGAGACTCGGTTACTGGAAGCTGAACGCGTCACTCCCGGCATGCCCAGCTTACAAAGACCGGATTAAAGAATTAGATAAGCGGGCGTTGACGGGGAGCAATCGTCAACAACAAATGGTGGTATGCTCTGAAAAGGGCAATAAGAGTAGAATCGGTTAGGTTTAGTAATGCATTAGTGACAGAAAAGAATAAAGTAGAAGGGAACTTAGAAACTTAGGAAAGACATTGCAACCGACGTGTTGGCAGCGAGATTAGCCCTCGACTAATTCTTCAATGCTAAACACGAAGGTTGCATTGTCAAAGCTAAGGCGTGTGCTCTAAGACAAGGTGAAGCGGAAGCCGCTCGGTCGGCCCGAGTGGAAGAGGCGCAATGTGGCAACAAAGCCAAAATCTAGTCTTTGCTGGACCAAAACGGGCGCTTGAGTCCGAGCAGATGTATGTATTATTCCGCAGCACTTTGCCCAACTGTTTGGGACAAGTGGCCGCCCGGAACACAGGATGGACTTCAGTGCCTACCTCGACGGCGTGCCACGATTGTCGTAAAGGGCCGCAGAGTGTTGCGAAATGCCGATAACAGCCGCCGAAATACGGGAAGCAATGATGGGATGCACGGCGGGCAAATCGCCTGGATGGGATGGTCTGCCCTACGAGCTTTACTATTATATGCCAGACTTGTTTGGTAGCCTCTTAGCAGTTACCTACTTCAACTGGCAACATAATGGGTGACTTCCTAATTCTGTGAGCCGAGGAGCAGTAGCATTGCTGGTAAAAGACGCAAACAAAGGGGACGAAATAAATAAATTTAGACCTATAATACTGTTGAACGCAGATTTCAAAATTCTAGCCAAAGTATTAGCAAAGAGGTTGGCGCTTGTCGTTGAGAAACTGATTGGTGATGCGCAAACATGCACGAAACCAAACAGATCCATCCACGACAACCTCCACCTTATGCAACACATAATAGATAGGGTGGGTAAGGAAGTTAGCATGGGTGGGACTCTGATCAATTTAGATCAGTCTAAAGCCTTCGATAGGGTCAACTACCAATACTTGGCAGCCGTCCTCACGCGGCCGGTTTCGGTCCCGTTTTCCGTGGCTGGATCGCTGCTATGTACAGCAACATTTGCTCGGTAGTTCGGGTGATTGGTTACCTTTCGGAACCATTCAAGATCATGCTTTCGATCCGTCAAGGGTGCCCACTCTCGTCACTTCTCTATGTACTGGCTTTAGAGACACTACTGCGGAAACTGGGGGCATTGAGAAGCATCCCGCATGAACTAGGACGTGGGAGAACCGTGTCGGCATACATAGATGACGTCACTGTGAGTGTCGAACAGCAAGCACATAGAGCTGGTCGGCGCTGCTTTAAAAGAATATGAGGTGGTGACAGGAGAAAAAGTCAGTGGGCCTGCAGCTCGGCACCTGGAGAGGCAGGCCCATGTCATCCAATAGCCCCGTGGGACACTGGACGGAAGCAACGGTTAAATTACTCGGGGTCTGGTTTGGTCCAGATCTCCAGGTGGAGAACAACTGGGACGAGGTGACGGGCAGGGTGGCCAATCTCATGCAGAAATGGGCCAAGAAAAAGATATCCCTGAATGGTCGAACAGAGGTGACGAATGTCTACATTGCCTCCATTATATATTATCACCTGACTGTCATGCCCCAGTTTCTGCCTGACCAAACTGGAGCGGCTGCTCTTCTGCTTTCTGTAGAAGGGATGCATTCCACTGGTCAGGCGCCCCATTTGCTGTTAACACCCGCTGAACTGCGGGCTGGGCATGCCGTGGCTGCTGATGCACAGACATGCGCTGAGGCTGCGATATGTCCAGTGTTTCCTAAACAGTGAGCAAGTGTGGTCGCCGTTTGTCAGACACGATTTCCTACAGCTCGTCTCTTTGTCCGAACTGCAGTCCTGGATCAAGCGTAGACCGAAGCAGGGCGCTTGGCACCTAGAATGTCGTCAGGCGCTCACAGTCGGTGGAAGTTCCATTCGGGTTTTCTATAGAGAGTTAGTGGTGGGCAAGTGTGACGAAGTTCTCGGGGAGACTTTGGGCATCGACGAGAATGAACTGGCTGAACTGTTCCGGATGACTTTCGAGCCAGGGCCTATGGATAACTTCCATAAACCCCTGGTCTGGCAGTGCTACCGGGGGGGGGGGAGGCTTGCCAGTTCGGGGATAAACTCTACATGCATGGAAGTGCCGTCAGCCGGGCTTGCTCGAGATGTGTGCAGAGCGACGAAACTGTTCTGCAATCCCTCATCTAGTGCCCGAGCATTGCTGACTTGTCGGTTTATGTCAAACACTTGCTATTGTATGTAGGACAGATCCGGCTACCATCTGAGTCCATCGTGAAGATCGCCCCGCTGCCTTCCTTTGGTTGAGAAGGGCAGGCAGAGTTTTTTTGTCTGGTGGCGTTAGCGAAAGAGGTTGTGTGGTAGAAGAAGTTGAAAGGGCTGAAGACAGACACTTTCCTCTTTGGTCAAGCTCTCGTCAACTCTTTCAAGTTCCAATTGAAAAGGAAAGTAAGGGTAGAGAGGGAAGTGCTGTGTCTCAGCAATTTTGTGAAAAGGTGGACGAATGGCTCGAGTCAACGGGCCTACTCTAAGCATGTGGCTTTTGAAAAAAGCTAGATGTAAAGGAGAGGGCACTTGCCCTAGAGTTCAAGGTGATCGTGTTTTTGCGAGCAGCCCTTGGAAGTTTCTCTTTTGGGGATTTTAATTGTTATATTTTTCATTTTTATTATGTTTTTAAATCCACTCTTTTTGTATTGTATTGTCCTGTATCGTCCAATCTTTTATATGAACCCTCAGTGGTAAATAAAGAAAAGGTTATTATTACGGTTACGATTATATACCTTTTTTGCAAGATTCTTCAAGAGGACCACATCACTATCATCTTCCTTTTTTTCATAACTAGGCGTGGCGTGACTGTGTGGTAAGAAGCTTGCTTCCCAACCTGATGGTTCTGGGTTCAATCCCACTGCGTGGTATCTTGGGCAAGTGTCTTCTACTATAGCCTCGGGCCGACCAAAGCCATGTGAGTG
>JAOPUL010004099.1:29455230-29466535 GCA_027564515.1 Octopus rubescens
ATATACAATTTTTTCTCACTATTTTCATCCCGAAAGCTGCGTCCATGATGGGACGCCGCCGTCTACTTTGCTACACTTTCAGTAAACCTCCCCTGATATGTGACATTTGGTGAATGAGCAAGTTTGATGAAGCTGCTCTCATCTGCGTTTCTTGCCGCGAAGTAGGTTCATACGAAAATCTTGTCAGGAGGAGATCCAGTTTTGCTTTTAAAATGCCTACATCTACCCCATGTAGGTCCCCCAGGCTTTGTGAAGGATATTGAAGAGGTGTGTGCCTTTAAAGCCCAAGCTGTGTCAGTATCTGGTCCTGTATCCTGATGAAAGTGTTGGGATTTTGTTACTGTGTAGTGGCTCTCAGTTCTGATGTTTGTGTAACTTACAATGCCAAAGTTTGGTACAAGTTCTTCTAGGATTTTCCAGATATATATCACTGCGTATCTTTCCCGCCTTCGTTCTAGGGAGTAGAGACTTAACTTTTTCAATCTCTCCCAGTAGCCGCCATGACGCATTGAGACGATCTTCTTGTGTAGTTTCGCTGGATTGTTTCAAGTTTTGTCGGAAATGTTACACTGTGTGGTGACCATAGTTGGGAGCAGTAATTCAGAAGGCTGAGAACTAATGTCCTCCAGAGGGCCATCATTATTTCCTCTTCTCTCATTTCGTAAGTTCTAAGTATCCATCCGGCCAGCCGTCTGCATTTTGCCGCCAACTTGGTAATATGCACTTGGAAAGATGCATCATTACTCATGTCAAAGCCCAGGTTGCGCGCTGATTTTGATTCAGGCATAGCAATCCCTCCTGGGCCAGTGTATTCTGTCAGCTTTTCATTTAGCTTCATGTGTTGTTAGCGCAGGGTTTGGAATATTCCAGCATTAAACTGCATGTTATTTTCCTCAGCCCACCTGTATATTGCATCCAACTCCTGTTGCAGATGCGAAACATCTCCATTGTTCTGAACCTTCTGAGAGACTTTTGTATCTTCTGCACAGCTAGCAAGAGTGGTTATCTGAGGAGCTGAGGGCATATCTGAGAGGGCTACTATGAATAGCAGTGACCCCAAGACAGTGCCCTGTGGAACACCTCTCATTATTTGCATTTCCTTGGAGGTGACCCGTTGGCCACAACTACCTGGCTTCTATCTTTCAGAAAGTCATGTAGCCATTCTCCAAGTTTTCCGTCTACGTGAACAGTTCTTACGCCGGTGCAAGCATATATTTGAAAAAATTAATAGGGGTGTGTTTTTTTAATTTTTCCATTTTAATAATTAAATGTTTATACATTTTTAGGTGTTTACAAAGAATGACTCTAATACGAGTTTCGCGCCTTACATACATATAGAGACGGTATCCATTACTGATGATGATCTAATAAGATCGAAATTACGTAATATAGTGGTCTCTGAATCGAGCTGTGACAGGAGTTCACTCCCCTTTGCAAATACATGGGTGCGTGGGACGCATCAACAACCAGCTGGAAAAGGCGCTTTCCTGGAGTTGAAATAGCAGTATTTTCATTCTGTCAAATTAAACTTGACTTCAAAATTAATATATATATATATATATGCCACGAAAAATAGTTGTTATGCAGAGATATATTAACATTTCGAGTAATAGAACTATCAACACCTTTCTATTTTCTTCATTTAATTATAGAAACTTCAATATTAATAAAGAAAAAGTAGCACTTACAAAGAGACTCATTTTAATAATTCAATTTGACTTTTACCGTAAAAGAAAAAATTATGCCTCAGGTATTTACATCAAAATTATATTCCTTTCTCTGAATACAGGCGAATTATATATTGGATTCCAGTACCATAATTTCATGAAACACGTGACCCCCTCACCATACCATATCCGGAATCATTTATGAGACGGATGTATTCATGATAATGTTTAGCAAGATCTGTATTTCGTTGTAGATAGTTAGATTAAATTTTATAAAAATAAATAAACGAAGATAATTCTCACCAACATATACTATCAGAAACTATGAAATGCCATTTCTGGCTATATATTAACAGTTGTTTGAATGAAATATGTGTTAAGTCTAAGTTCATATTTCTATCACATAATATATCATGGGATTATTATCGGAATATACTTTGTTATTCTATTATTGTATATTTTCTGGCACGCAAAGAACAATTTCGGAGTCTCTGTTTAAGTTTCACGATATATAATAAAATGAACAAATCTAAACTTTTCCACTAAGTGGATAGAGAGTGGACGGGATTAAATGAATGTCTGATGCTACATAATTATCCTTTACCAAGTCCCGAAGAAAAATTCGCAAAGTTAAATAGAGGAAAGTGTTTTTAAAGTTAGACTTATCTAAACCGTATCTGCGGATACAAGTTGAAGAGGAGTATCCAAAACTAATTTTGATTAATACAGACAAAGGATTATATAAATGAAATCGACTTCCTTTCGGTATCAAGGTAGCACCAGGTATTTTACAACAAGTAATGGAGACTATGCTCTTGGGTTTGGATTTCGTTGTAGCTTACCTCGACGACATACTCAAAAGTGAATCTTATGGTCAACATGTTAAAAAGGTCTTCCAAAAAATAAATAACCATGGGTTTATGCTCAGCGAGGGAAAATGTGAATTTCTTTTATGCCAAGAATAAAATATCTAGAGCAGATTATAGACAAAAGTAGACGTAGACCAGATCTGTCTACGGCGAGTGCAATAAAAAATATGTCTCCCCAACACCCATTACAACGTTAGAAGCATGTTTATGGTTCGCAAATTATTACCATGTATACATACCGAATATGCATGATTTAAGAGCACCCCTTAATAACTTTTAAAAGAAAGACATAAAATGGCACTGATTGGATAAGTGCCAAAAAAAACTTCGAAGAAATAAAAACCGTCTTAACGTCGGAAATGTCGTTAACACATTTTGGCCCAAATTTAGAAATACTAGTAGCGTCAGACGCTAGTGAAAGTGGTAGCCTAAGAGCTTTAGCTCATGCTTTGCGTTCCTTACTGCCGGCTGAAAAAGAATTTACAGTCAAATTTGCCTCGAAAATATTTCGTAATTTATACACGGAAGGAAATTCCGTTTACAGACAGACCATCGTTCATTATAGTCGATCTATGGATCGTAAAAGGGTATTCCCGTACATACAGACAACGTATTGCAGCGCTGGGGGAACCATCTTACTAAGCTATGATTTCGAAATGGTGTATTTGCCATGTAAACAAATTTGGACATGCAGATAGTGTCTCGAGACTAATTCCAAACAACTGCGAACCACTAGAAGACACAATAGAAGACAGAGTAGAAAATGAAATAAAAAAATGTTGTGCAACTTTGTCCATGAATTGCCTGTCACTTTCGAGGAAATAAATATTAAGGCAGTGATGGACGAATTTATCACTAAAATATAAAATAGTGTAAGATCTGAAGGAACAAATAAGAAAATACGTGTGTCTGGTAGTTATTTTCAAATTCTTATTCGATTTGTGATGATGTACTTATCTATGCACAAAGAATCGTAGTGCCCCTCTTACTACAAAAGCGAATGTTAAAATAATTCCATACAGGACATCCAGGAATTTCTAGAATGAAATCTCTTATAAGGAGTTACATTTACTGGAAAAGAAATGGATCTGGATATTGAGAAGTTGGTAAAATCCTTCAGCGAAGTCACCATCTATACAATTTCAACCGTGGCCCAAGACCGATATTCTATGGGCCAGGTTACACATAAATTTTGCTGGACCATTGAACGGATCATATTATCTAATAGTTGTTGGATAGTTTTATCAAATGGCCAGTGATATGCAAATATAGGAAACCTACATCCAGGGTAACAGTAGATTATCTACATGAACATTTTGAAAGATATGTTGTCCCAGATAACGGCACACAGTTTACGTCAAGTGAATTGAAAGATTGTCGTAAGGTGTTCTCATTTGAATATATCACTACTCCACCGTATCACCTACGATCGAACGGACAAACTGAAGGCACTGTAGACATGTTCAAAAGAGCGCTAAAACACTCTAGAAATGAGTTAGTGAGGGATTTAGCATTCGCACAATTCCTTAGTGTACCGTGTATCATGGAACCCAAGTGCCCCTTTAGGCATGTCACCTGCTGTATTGAAGTTCGCCAGAAAAGTGCGGTCAGTTTTCGACAAGCTATTACCTGGAAGAAAAACAGAAACTAAGAAACATCTCGAAAAATACAACCAATGCTTTAAACACAGGTGATAGTGTTTTTCAGAGTATATAGAAATGAGTAAGAAGATTGGGGAAAACGGCGAAATAATAAAACAGACCTGTAAAATGATGTACATGCTGATGGGTTCAAAAGGGGAACACACAAGATACATATATCAGCTGAAAAGAAGGTTTGTGGAAGAAAGAGTTACAAGAAAGGAAGTACCCATCGACGTTCTCTACGATATGTTTGATGAGCTGACTCCACAAAGAATAATTGAGCCTAGGCGCAACAGTACAAAGGAAAGGAAACAAATGGAATTGTTAGTAGGGACAAAACGGAAGAAAATAGAAAACATCCCGAGGAAGTAAAATCCCAAAAAGGGAGATGGGGTGGTGCGAACAATAACGGCCCTGTGGAATTGACAGTAGACTGTCCGCACGCTTATAAATGTTACGTGCCCCTAGGTGTTAGAAGGCGTTTGGTGTCTCACAGTTTGAAATAGTCACTTTTTGCGTCATGTGAATATGTTTTCCCCCCACCACCCCCGCACTTCGTTAATTATGTATCCCATATAGCAGGATACAAAACTAGAGTATACTCCAAACATACACCTGGAAATATTTTGGAGAACGGCAACGCGAATATACTCTCGAATATGCGAATACACGCAGACATACAGAGAAAGACAATTAGCCTTATATACTATTTTATATAGCTTTGATTGACGAATATATTGATGAATATAGGATCCCCAAATCAGTATATAGGTGAAACAACTAAACCAATAACATTAAGTTAGACATACATAACGAATTGAGGGAATTAAGTTAGTAGTAGATAGAACTGGAACACAGCGAAGTGAATAATAAAAACGGGGAATAATGTAA
The DNA here is from genome assembly GCA_027564515.1 of Octopus rubescens. Classification (NCBI taxonomy): domain Eukaryota; kingdom Metazoa; phylum Mollusca; class Cephalopoda; order Octopoda; family Octopodidae; genus Octopus; species Octopus rubescens. The sequence continues at coordinate 29,460,301 of JAOPUL010004099.1, forward strand.
TGTAAGAATCGACTTAACATTAGATATTAGGCGTAACTATACTAGTTATTAAATATATCACTGATATAATGAATGAGAAATTTCTAGTATGAAGTGTTTAGACAGAAAACATATAGGAAAATTTCACTAACGTTTCGAAGTAACTATTTCAGACGTTATTGAATATGTAACTATTCGAAGTAACTATTTCAGACGTTATTGAATATGCCAAACTCACCCATATAAATAGGAAGCGATCTACTGGAAATAGGGGAAAATATTATTTAAAATACTGAGTAGAATTATATAACTTAGCACCTGGAAACTAATGTGTGTAATATGAACAAAAGGGAGGAAATAACCACTTAAATATGAAGAATTCAGAAAGTACAAGCACAAAACTACCTACACTGAAAAAAAAAGGAGGCAACAGAAATGAGACCAAATTAAAACTTAGAGTGTAATAAAAATGAAGAAGAAACCTATTCGGTAGCAATGTTTCATACAAGACACAAATATATCGACATTGAAACAGACAAATTGTATACAATAGATACGTAACCTGCTCTACAACAATTTTCAATGGCTGTTCCCAATCACCTGGGTGTATATCAAACCTACTGACAAGGAAAACGAAAATTCCAACCAGTTGATAATTGTAGCAAACAGATGTCTACACTGATAAATAACCTAATCACCTGTGAATAAAATATTGCTAGAAAGAGTGTGGAGAAAATGTTAACATAAAATGTCTTGAAATGAAGTCGATGTGGGCAATATCGAAAATGATTGCAGAAATAGGTATGAACAAAAAAGACCTGTAAACCATAGCCAGCCGGGTCCACAGCGTTACACGAAGTCAGAAAGATATCTCCTCTGCACAGAATTTACATTCAATGCAAGATACTTTTAATTCAATACACAGCCGAAGTATTACTTTCACTGCACCCACACAAAAAGACGAAAAAGAATCGATTCATTCGACAAACATTTTGAAGTATATTTTCAAATATGGTTTTGGAAAAAAACATTGGAAATCTAATATCTTTTTAATTCCTCAATATTTTAAATACATATTTGACATTGAAGCGCAAACAAATATTCCTATTTATTTCCCCACACATGCACGGAAAAAGATATTTTCATAGTCGTCGAAATAAATAGGATGCCAATTGTATATTTTCCCACACATAATAAATCGAAGAATTCTTGCATACTTTTAGACAGGTAACAAATAAAAAAATTATTCGTAGCATATTTGATATTTGGTATTCAAATCAAATTTAAATATCAAATTTCACTGCTTTAGTTTTGTACAAAAGGTATCTTAGCACTTTTCCGAAGACTTTAAGACAGGCGTAATAATAATTCATTTTAATATGGGAACAAGGGCCAAGATTTGGTAGGTGAAGGGTTAATCGATATTTTCCACACCAGTATTTGTTTGGTCTTTTATTTACTCCTAAGTACAGAAGGTAACGTTATCTCGTCAAAATTTGAACACCGAATATAAATAGCTAGAACACATAGCGCGATGCGACTTTTACGACATCGGAACAATTCTGAGCAGAAGACAGTCTCTCCATCAATGTTCCATGATCCTACATCTAAGGAAAAAATTGTATATCTATAATAAACATTACTCGCAAAGAGGGGGATTGATATTCTGTTCAATGTATGATCATCTCCTGAGCAAGGGTTACACAAGTATATTGTTTCATAGACATCAATGCCAAAATTCTTCCTATGTTCAATAATACAGCAGCTTGACAAATTGAAAGCAAAGCAGATAGTGAAACTCTAATATTCTTGCTTGTCCTGGCCTGGCTCCCCGTCGATTACGACAACGAGTGTTACAGTTGATGCAATCAATCGACCAACCTGCTCGTGAAATTAACGTGTAGGTGGTTGAGCAATCCACAAGCACGCGTAGCCTTAATGTAGTTCTCAGAGAGATTCACTGTGACAAAGAATAGGGCAGGGCTACCCGTTTGAATTACAAGTACGGCTCAATTTTTCCAGCTGAGTGGACTGGAGCAACGTGAAAAAAGGTGTCTTGTTCACAACGCGCCGCCGGGAATCAAACTCACGATCGTGAGCCGAATACCCTAGCCACTTAGACACTCGTTTTGGTATAGTTCAGAAACAACAATAACAATGAAATAAACGATAACAGCAATTACTCTCTAACCCTAACCTGAATGGACTCCTGAATATCCATTTTCTATATGACATTCTCCTCCCTTCTATTACAAAGTAACCTCATGGCAAATGAATATATGTGCTTGTCCCTGTGAATGCATCAGCAGCTATGGCAGGTCGAGGGGTCAGCAGGAGATGGACCGCCTTAAAACTGAATCACTTTTTACCAAAAGGCTGGAATTGAGAAACGTTACGATGGACATATTGTAAACTATGACGGAGATGACGCATGCATTCACCTCGTCCTCCTGACCATTCATAGATAGCTTCCCCTCAAGCCATTTCTAGGTAAAGAAAGTCATTTTTCTTTTTAGAATTACGCTGCAACTGAAGTTCTTTCCAGGACCAGACCTCCCGAAAAACTTTCCTAGTCATTTTGATCTCTTTTAGCTCGGTAAACAGCCCTTCATTTGGCACCTCTATAAAAAGAAAACAACTATTTCCTCTTCCAGATATGCATTCCAGACGTGTTACCTGTACTACAACTTCTTAAATCCCTATAAAAGACGTTCGTCGTTTTTCCTCCTATAGTTCCATACGAACCTCCAGAGAAGCTCATATATTTGATGATGCACGTCTCTGAGTATCGTGAGTTGACACCTGGTCATTCTATAGATATTATTCAACTATCCTTTCTCCAATCAATTATTCACACTCTCTACGTTATTAGTGACTCTGCCATAGTGTTGACTGATTGTATAGAAGTGCTTCCTGCTTCTAATTTAGATTTTAAAATATTCTCCCTATAAAAATATTCTTTACTGTTAATGTTATCACTTTCCAGTATACTTCTATATCAAAAACGTATATATTATCCCTGTGTGCTATATCCATTTCACATCATCTCAAATTACATTTCACAATAACAACTATCATGTTAGCGTTGCACCAAAGAATGCAGTTGATTCTTGCATTTGTCATAAAATAAATATCCTTCCTTAGCTTTGATAAATATAATCGAGAAAAGTGATCAAAGCGATTACAGATAAAATAGGGTGAACTCTTTCCTCCCCAGACGATAACACTGCTTTCTTATTTCATGTTGCATTACATCTTGCAGATATCTGACCTTCTCCAGACATCTTAAACAATTCTAGATAAGGTTTGATCTACGTAGATAGGGATAGGTGATATGCCTGTCCATAATTTTCTAGGCGCTGCTTCATTCTGCTTTTTCACTCATTTAAAGCTATTTGTCGATGATTAATTGATCTTTCTTTGCTTTGTTCTTTTCTCCATGGCCTTTCTGTCCACTATTCATTTAATGTTGGTATATCACTTCGTTATTACCAATTTATTTCAGAAGTTTCCATGCAAGTCACTAGCACATAATTGGTCGTCAATTTGAGGTAGTGATTTCTTCTACGTTGTCTTTCACTATCAATCAGTTTCTTCCTTTAGTCAACCTCTGCTATATTCACTTTGAGATACACGCAGTTAGCTGCATTATATTCTAAGGATATTTGTAATTTTTTTCAGCCAATAGACATAAACATGGTGAAGCACTTCTCCATTTCCTTAAGTTATTTTCAACAGCTTTTGCCTTATAGTTTTCCCTATAATTGTCCCTATAATATTTTCCCTATCATTTTCCTCTAACGTAATGCACATTACTACTGCGATTGCGATTCCTTCTCACATTTTTACACAGAGCAGTTTCTTTCTTCAGTCTTCGGTTTTACGTTATCATTTCTTTGAATTCCCCCACAGGTATCAAATAAAAGTTACTGGATTCTTTGAAAAATATTCGATTGTGCTTATATTCTCTTTTTCGATGCCAACCTTCTAATGCATCGTTCTCTCTTTTAGTGTTACACCTTTTTTTCTATTTAAGTTCCCCCAAATCTGCCGTTCAATTTTTTTGTTATTTTACCTAGATATTACTGATCCAACATATTTATGTCGAAGGCTTCTAATCCACGTAAACAATCAAGCGAGGAGGTTGTTATAAAACTTTCATATACAAACCTGAAAGTAGACAGAGCAAAGGAAACAGAATATTGTGATCGTTGATTACAAGACTGGGCATGTGTGGCAATTGATGTAGCATGTAGATTTGATATATATCAAAGTCAAGTAAAACGGAAAAAGAAAAGATAGAATACGATAATGACTTGAAGTATGGCATTGCCAAATGCTAGAAAAATATTTGAGCGGGTCATGATCTTGTGAAATACTATTTGGATTTGGCAACAGTGGTGAAGTGTTTCAGTAGTAATACTGGGGTGGGTGCTCTAGCTTAATCATGGATCGGATGCAGTAGATTGGGTGTTTACGTGGATGAGCCCGAATTATTCGACAATTTCTAGTCAGAGTAAAGAAAGCTTCGAACAGCATAGAATATAATTGTAGCGTGGATTCTGTAGAGTTTCGAGCCGTCTCACTCAGATCCCCAGTTTAGAACCCCGGGCAAAATATTCCATTCTATACTGCAAAATATTCCATTCTATTTGAGGGGGGAGGGGAGTAGGCGATTTTATCGACCCCAGTTCGTAACTGGTACTCACTTTATCGACCCCCAGAAGGATGAAAGGCAAAGTCAACCCCGGGGGGATTTGAACTCAGAACTCCGGCCAAAATATTACGCCATAAAAGGCAAAGCTAGAAACATGGCCTTAACAGTGGCACCATAAAAGGCATTAACACCAACGTGAATATGATTCAAACAATGAGATCGGACGGTGAATATATCATGGGTAGTGGTTAGTTTATTTGTGAATTTACGTGTTAAGTAGTTCTGCGGAAGCTTCTAGGAACTTGACTAAATGTTATAAAAACTGGGATATTGAACTCCCAAACAGAACAACTTCAGGCACCACACGGGATTATGTTGGTCAATTTTCTGATAAGCTGTTCTCAATTTTTCTCCTTATTCTGCCTTTAACAACTATGAACAATTTTCTTAAACACTAATATATTTTATGTAATGAAAACTTTTAGTTATCACCTTCACTACCTTATGTATGCTGCTTTATTCAAATAAATACAAATGCTCTGTGTAATAAAAAAAAAATGGAGAATTGAACAAACATTAGTATGATCACTTTCAACTCCACTCGCAGCCTACCAGATATTGTGTACTTATTGTAAAGAAATATGATTAAATAAACGTTTGTCAAATAGCAGGCATTTTATTGTTCAACACTTAATGAGCAGTAGTCTTAAATTTCTTAAAACAGGTATCCAATGATACTTCCTATCGTAAATCCAGAATGTTTAAGAGAGTTACTGAAACGGTTCAGATCAAGTTACTAACAACAACGAAACAAAACACCGAAAGCAATTACGACAAAAACAATAGCATCAATAATTTTGTTTTCACATTTTGGCGCAAGGCCACACATTCTGAGGAGTTAGTCGATTACAAGGCCCTCGGTATTGTGACTGGTACATATTTTATAGACCTCGAAAGGATAAATGGCTAAGTCGAATTTGGTGGCAGAGGAATTCAGAAGGTAAAAACCCGGAATAATGTCTGCTATAAAGTGTATATAATAATGGCTTATATAAATGTTGGTTGGTTTATTTCTCCAGTCACGTTTTAAATCGTATAGAGAAAGGAGGAAAGAAAGTAGAACAGAGAAACAGAGAGAGAGAGAGCTAAAAGAAAAGGCGCAGGATGAGTACACTCACTAAGCTTCGTAGAAAACAATGTGTAAAGGAACGCTACATACACAATGAGCGGGAAAGTATCGTTGAGGTAGAACAGAGTGAGGAGAGAGAGAGTTCATGAGAAAATATTGATGGGAGAATTTAAACAAATGAGAAATTTTGATTTATTTCATTTAATTTTTAGGTAATGAATATTTTATTTGTTTAAATTAATATTCATTTCATCATTGTGTATAAGCAGCAAGAAATTTGATGAAGATTTAATGATAATTATTGTATGAATGTCATTGTTTTCTGATATTAGCCATGGGGGCAAAAGTATACTTCCTAAGTTAACCGTCATATGATGGGTAACACTCTGGTCGTTGTACTACTACTACTACTACTACTACTACTACTACTACTACTACTACTACTACTACTACTACTACTACTACTACTA
>JAOPUL010004099.1:29946587-29959256 GCA_027564515.1 Octopus rubescens
AGAGATTCCCAATTTTGTGCTATTGAGGAGGGCCAACAAAGATTTGATGGCCTTCATAGCTCGAAATAAAGAGATTGAGAGAGGGGGAGAAATTCCTGATATTAAGACACTCAAATCGCCGGAAGAGCTGCTGTTAGTGCGTATGCCACTAACAACGTATAAAAACATTAGGGAAGTCTTCTCCCCACGGTGTAGGAACCCTTAATGTAGAAGTCACTAAAAGACTTTTAAAGGGGTTCCCAGAGAAACCCCAACCTGATCCGAATGCCGGGCCATCCGACCGCCAACAGTACCGGCAGGGTAAGTAACCCCGCTCCTTTTCTTTCTCTCAACTCATTCCGACCGGCATGGCGATAATTAAAGTAGGTTGTATAACTTTTCGTGGCCTGGGATCGCCCTAGAAACAGGGTCGCTTGCTCAACGACCTCGGGATGTGACGGCAGTCAGTGAAACCAGGATTTCCGACACACGCGATCTCGCTTCCATCTTGGATGGTTTTGAGATCTACGCATCTCTCAGTCGCCCTGGAATGGTGAGGCGGGGTAGCAGTGCTGTTTAGGAGAGGCCTGGATCTCGAGGTACAGACGGTCTTCCTGGACCCAGAAGGTAAGTTGGTGGTCCTGGATGCGAGCAATAGCGAAGGTGGTGCTTTCAGACTAGTCGCTGTATACGCCTCAACAGAGGCGGGACATCCAGACTCCTTCGGACAGTTGGAGGTTTTCCTTTGGACTTCTCACTCTTTAGGTCTAATGGGCGATTGGAACGCTATCTTGCACGCACGTCTGGACAGGGTGGGGTTAGCCGATAGGAGAAGTGGTGTAAAAGCCTCACAAACCTGATCAGCCGCTTCTAACTAGCAGACAGGTACTGACTGAATTTCCCGAATGCTCCAACGTGGCCATGGGCAAACAGCACCATGTCTTCCAGATCGTATCTAGATAGAATATTTTGCAGGCCAGTAGACAAAAGTAGCATAGGTTGTCCACATTTCAAAATCGTCGGCTACACTGACCACAAATTTGTGACCTGCACGGTCGACCTAAATACGATCCATAGGCAGGGCTTCGGGTACTGGAAGTTGAACGCGTCCTTCCTGGCGCGTCAAGCATTTAGTCCATCGGAGTTTGTCGGGTGCAATCGTCAACAACCGATGGTGGATAGCCCTGAAAAGGGATATTACAGTAGAGGCGGTTGGGTTTAATAAGGAAATAGATTTAGATGAATCTAGGATAGAGGGAGACCTAGTTAGGAAGCTAGAAGAGACGCTTAGGAGAGCCATAGCGACTGACGTACTGGCGGCAAGATTGGCCCTCGATCAATTCTCCAATGCTAAGCACGAAAGTTACGTTGTCAGATCTAGGGCACGTGCGCTAAGACATGAGGGGACGAAAGCCGTTGGATAGGCCCGGGTGGCAGAGGTGCGACGGGGCAGCAAAGCCACAATTCGGTATTTGATAGATGCATACTACACGAATCCAGTCAGATGTGTACGGAATTTCAGCGGCACTTCGCCGAACAGTACGGAGCGCGTGGTGTGTCGAGGACGGAGGTGGATTTCAACTCCCACGTCGACAGTATGCCGCGCCTCTTGTCCAGGGACGCGGAGTTCTGTGAAATGTCGATAACAGCTGAAGACGTACGAGGCGAAGTCACCGGGGTTGGATGGTCTGCTGGCGGACGTCTACCACAACTTGCAGCAGAACGGGAGAATACCCAGTGATGTGAGCCGTGGAGTGGTGTTACTGGTGAGGAAAGACAATTTCAGGCCCATAACTCTGCTGAACGCAGATCATAAGATTTTGGCCAATGTGTTAGCCAAGAGGTTGGCGCTTGTCGTCGATAAGCTGGTCGGTGATGTGCAGACATGCGCTATCCTGAAAAGATCTATCCACCACACCCTCCACCCCACGCGCTACATCATAGAGAGGGTAGGGAAGGAACCTGGCATGGGTGGGCCCTGATCAATTTAGATCAATCAAAAGCTGTTGATAGGGTAGACCAAAGGTTCTCAACGGGGGCCATTTGGAGCACAAGGTCGGCGTTTTGGAGCAGAGGGGCTCTAGTGGGGACTTGGGGGACGCTAGAAGACCCTCATCTTTGGTAAGTTTAGCCATATTTTCACATCTCTGCGACAGTCAGTTTAAAAGAAAAATATGCCTCTTTGTTTCAAATTTCCAAAAATTTTAAAACACTTTTTCCACTTTGGCGACACCAAGCAAATTCCTGGTACCATGTGTAACTGGTGTCGCTAAAGTGAAACCCCAAAACAAAAACAAAAACTAAAAACAGATGAATATTGACAGACCACTAAAAGAAAAAGAGCAATGAATAAAAGTGAAAAGCTGAATGTGTGTGTTTGTGAGCAAATATATAAAGAATGGTGGTCAGAGTTTTGGATGAAACTAACTTTTGGGAGTGGCTGATAGGTATGTGTTTGTGTGTGAGTATGTGTGTGTATGTATGGGTATGTTTGTTTGTATATGATTGCATGCGTTGCCGACCCCTGGCTATTAAAGGCCCAACCACAAACACACACATTTGTTTTAGGTTTTGTACCCATTTGAACCGTGGCTATACACCAGATAAAAGCAAGTTTGTTTATAAAACTTTTGATCTGGCGAACAGTAGCATGATTATCCAGAAGATTATAGCATCATCGATTAAGAAAAAATAAAGACAATACAATGTTGATTATTTGCGGTTTGAATTCATTCCATCACCGTCAAACCACCTGTTACCAATGTTTAATCTGCAAGGAGTCTTTTTCTAATGAGGCAATGAAACTATCACATTTGAAAAGGCACTTCGATTTGAAGTATCCGGAAAAGAAAGGTAAGGACTTACAGTATTTTCAATCTCTAAAAAAAGATCATTTCAACAAAACAACGCTTTTATCTTCAGCATTTACTAAGGTTGAAGCGTCTAATGTTGACGGACTTATTGCATCATACAACATTGCCAACATCATCGTAAACCCCATTCCATAAGTGAATCATTGGTGGTTCCTGTCATCAGTGAGGTTCTTTCAACTGTACATCATCAGAACCCCGTACCGACTATTAAGTGTATTCCTTTGAGTAATGACTCAATAAGGAGACGAATAGATGAAATGGCAGATAACGTGGAACAAAAGTTGTGCAGCATTTTAAAATCAGCAGAGTTTGCTCTACAAATTAATGAGAGCACACACTGTGGAATCAAGTCTCTGCTGCTTGGATATGTCAAGTTCTTCCATAAAAACGAATTGCACGAGGAGCAGCATTTTGCTTTGAATCTGCCTACAGACACCAAAGGGGTTACAATATTTAACTCAGTCAGCACATACTTCAAAGAAAAAGCGATACCCCTCAGCAATATTGTTTCTTGCACTACGGACGGTGCAAGAGCAATGGTTGGTCAACATAAGGGGTTTGTTTCTCTTCTGAAGAAAGAAAAACCATCTGTTTTTGCTGTGCATTGTGTGATTCACCGACAGCATCTGGCTGCGAAGAATCTCAGCGAACTGCTTAGCAAGTCTTTACAGGTGGAAATTGATGTTATCAATTTTATTAAGCACCATGCCCTCAATGAGTGAGTTTTTCAGCAGCTCTGTCAGGATAATGATGAAATGTTCGTACAATTACTTCTTCACACTGAAGTGAGGTGCTTTCAAAGGGAAAGTGTCTTTGTCGGTTTTTTTAAAAAACTTTTTGACTCCATAATCAAGTTTCTTCAAGGACAAAATGAAGATTTGTATGAGAAAATCCTCGAAGGCAAGACTATGCCTATCTTGCCAATATTTTTGACAAATGTGACAACCTCATACTGGTTTTACAGGGGAAGAAGATCAGTTTTACTAAATCTAGGAGTGCTGTTACAACATTCTTGGCCAAGTTGAAATTCTTTGAGAGGAATCTTTGTCGAAGGGAATTTTTATAATTTTCCAAGTGTTGCAAATGTTAAAAACATTGGTTAGCAATAACCATCTCCAAATTTATGTCGCACACCTTCGGGCATTACAAGAAAATATGCGAGAATGCTTTGCAGACTTTCTACAAATAGATATCCCGATTTGGATTGCTGATCCCTTCAGTGCTAACGTCGATGACTTGAATATCAAAATTCAGGAAGAATTTATCGAGCTTCAAACAGATGATTTGAGGAAAATTCGATTTCAGAAAATAGGTGAGCCCCTGTTTTGGATGTAAGAGGACATTCAGCTTAGATTTCCTCTTCTTCGCGCAGAGGCTAAGAGATTTTCCCTGCCATTTCCAAGTTCATACCTTGTCGAAATGGGGTTTGGTGCTGTTTCCAGACTGCAAAGCAAGGCTCGCAACCATGTTGATGTAATTTTGTGTGATCTCCGATTGCCCCATACGAAGATCAAGCCTGATGTCAAAGAATTAGCTCGACACCACGAAGCTCAAGGTTCTCATTGAAATAGGGACCAAAGTAAAGATATGTATTCATTTCATAACTTCGATATTCTATTTCCATACAGCTTTATTGGCTGTTTTTCATTTGTTGGTAAAACAGCACTTGCAGCTCGAAACCATCCACCAAAATTTACTACTCAGCTGAAGTACAGAGATCTAGTTATTTTGAATCAGCCCCCTTTAATTTTGCTCAGATTGTTTTCAAATTTGGGCTATGGATGGAGTTCGGAATTTTGATTACACTCAACTTTATCTCGTAAATTAATGAATCTGATGTTATTTGGAATTTATATGTTCTATTTTGCCTCGCTGTGGTGAATCTTCTCGTCTGCATGCGGTCTCTCTGTACATTTTTCGATTTTGTTATTTTTGTGAAAACTTTATAAAATGTACATTACTTGCGCTTATATCAATTAGAATTTTATTTTAGGTATTCTTCGTGAATTTTTGTAGTATTTTACATATATTTCGGGGATTCTTTAAATGTTTTTTTAATAATTTTTTCGCCTTTCGTGAAGTTTTTCTGTGTTTGTTTACTTTTTGCTTGTTATTAAAAGCCTAAAATGACCGCATTTAGTCATTTACCAGTACCAGTCTGTAGGCGATATTGAAAATAAAGGTGGATGCTGCATATTATTTCGAGGAAAAGGGTGATATCCATAAAACACCAGAGTGAGGTAAATCTAGGCACAATATGACTAAGAAAGTGGTTTGTGGGAATTTGTATTATCGGTGCATTCGCAATGATTGTAATGAATGTTTGTTAGTAAGGACAGAAAGAAAAAAAAAAAAAAATTCGGATTGTTCGCGTGCATTCAACGTATCTGACCGCCAAAGCCACAAGAAGCCACATTTTTTTGGGGGGGGGGAATAAAGGGGGACGTGTGATGTGGGACCTCGGCGTTTACCCGGATCCCAGAAAAGAAAGATTTGGCTGTTATTTCTAACACACCCTGCTACCACGTAACATCTATTTCCGATAAAGGGCCAGCCGTTATCGCAAATAGCTGCTAATGCGGGTGCACTTGGAAAAATTTACTCAAACACATACAGACAATTACATTAATATAACAACAAAAAAATAAAAACATCAATTTATAAGGTATTTATTTTTATTTAGAAACCTACAATGAACAGGTCACACAAGGTACGACCTTAAAATTGACACCATTCACTACAAATAGACAGTTTTTTCGATTTATAAACGTCTGTAACTTTTTCGTCAATTTTTTTCTCAATAAATTCTTTGGTTCAAATGAATAAGAAATAAATGTTTAATATGACAAATTTTCAGATTGTTTTACTTCATTTTAAAAAGGGGCTGATTTTGTGACTCAAACTAACTTGATCGAAGTACAATGCATACCATCCTTCACAATTTGCTACTCATCTAAAGTACATATGTATTTCAACAATTTCTATCAAATACACTCTCTTTCTTGAGCATAAAAAATCCTCTTCCCGGGTGACAATAAATTATATGTCAGATTGTTGCACAAGTTCTAGCCGTTTTGATAAAGGAAATCGGAAAGGTTTGAAATGATTTCATCGGCATTTACTTGTACCAAAGAGCACTCTTTCGATAGACAACACGTCATAAGTGTCGCGTGGTGAAAATAAACGCAATTACCAAACTTTCATTATTTCGGGGTTTTTTTGTTGTTTTTTATTTCAATTTATACATTTATACTCCCGATGGCGTACAAGCCCATATGTAAAACGACGTCCTTTATTTTTTTTTAATCATTATCTGCTGATATTAAAATAAGTAGTATATTGAAAAATAAAAATATTTTGTAGGGAGGCCATTTGTGACTCCAAGGATCCAAAGGGGGCGTTTGGCCAAAACGGGTTGAGAACTCTAGAGTACTACGGCAAAACACTCAATAACACTGCTAGAATACTTGCAGACCACCAGTACAATAGTCCAGATGACTATAGTGCCATTGACAAAACATCATACGTAGTCTTCGGTCTAAATGCATCTACAACATCCCAAGACTTAAATACAAAACCATATTCCATTGTTAATGTTTTCTGTGACGAATCTTTAATCAAATCAGCGTTCCATCTGTGACGATCCTTCCATTTTTTTTTTTTTTTTTTGCTATTTTATGTTCACGACTGAAAATTTGAGAATGTTTTCTTCAAACTTTTAAATGATAGAGTGAAGTTTGAGAAAGATTTAGCGGCTATTTCCCGTATATCTAGCTACGATCTACAGATTAAAGAGCATAAGAATACCAGACGCCATAACAAGACAAATCCATCTTGTTTACATCTGTTGCTGCCAACACAAGATGTAAAGACATACAGACTATTGAAGGAATAAAACTCATTTCTTGGACTGTTACAACAACTATTCTTCAAACGTTACACATTTCAGAATGGTATAACTGGAAGATCAGATCTGTAGTGGTTCTACTGTTATTCTATGTGTTATTGAACCGTTTAATCTTGGGTGATGGGGAGCTAAATACCACAGACATTGAGACAGACGGAACACAGAAGAAAACTCAACATGGCTGTGTGTTTTAGAAGTTGGCTTTGTGAGGTCTCGGGTTCAGTTCCACTACACGGCACCTTAAGCAAGAAATTTCTTTTTACTGTAACCCTGGTTGGACCAATGCATTGTGCGTGAATTTAGTAAACGGAAACTGTGTGGAAGCCCGTCTTAGATAGATAGATAGATAGATAGATAGATAGATAGATAGATAGATAGATAGATAGATAGATAGATAGATAGATAGATAGAAGTGTATATATGTGTGTTTGTGTTTTCCCCCACCAGCGTTTGACAACCGGTGTTGGTTTGTTTACACGACCTTAACTTAGTAGTTTTCCAAAAGAGACCGATAGAATAAGTACCAGACTTAAAATAAGTAGTGGGGTCGATTTGTTCGACCAAAGCCTTCGATGCGGTGCCCCAGCATGACCGCAGTCCAATGACTGAAACAAGTAAGAGAAAGGTAAAAGAAAAACCCTTTGTTACACTGCCACATTGTACCCCATACAAAAGGAGAGAGTCCATAAAGGTACCCTCTAACTGGTTGAAGGTATTAATTAAGGGGAGGTATGAGGACTACCAAAGACCCACATACAAATAGTGAAGAATAATCAAATTAATTTTTTTTGTTTTTTGTTTTTGTTTTTCAGGATTTCGACATGGCAAAACGAACCGTGGATCTTTCGAATCACTTCATTGAATTATTCTTCAAGTTAGCCAACTCTTTAGACTACAGATCAGTTAATACAAAAACTATTATTATTTTTTTTAATTGGAAGGGAAAAAAACTTTGTGTGTACAGTACAGGTATATACACGCACGCTTGTGCACACACACACACACACACACAAACAACAAAAACACACACACAACTATGTTTGGAATAGAAACAATTACACACCAATTTCCAAAAATATAAAACGTAATGGATGTTTAGATGTTGAAGATTTTTTTCTTATTCTTATTCTAATTTATAACTAAAAATAGATTCTGGAAACTTTTCATTTTATATTAGAGACGGCTGTTTTAATTGTAGACTACTAAGTTCTCTTTTTTTATCCTGCCCGTAAAGAATTGTGTAAACATTAGTTTACATTTACCTGCTATATCCAATTACACAAGCAGAGTTAGTTAAAATCTTGTGCTACTACTACAATATATATTTACTCTCGAAGTACATTTAATTTGAAGGTGCGTGGTTTAGTGGTTAGAGATATTCGATTTGCAAGGTCGTGAGTTCCATTCTTGGCGGCGCTTTGTATACTTGAGCAAGACACTTTATTTCACATTGCTCCAGTCCACTCAGCTGGCAAGAATGTGTAGTATCTGTATTTCAAAGGGCCAACCTTGTCACATTCTGTGTCACGATGAATCTCCCTGAGAACTATATGAAGAGTACGCGTGTTTGTGGAGTACTCAGCCCCTTGCACGTTAATTTTACGAGCAGGCTGTTCCGTTGATCGGATCAACGGGATCACTCGTCGTCATGACCGACGGAATGCCAGTTACAATTAAGTTATAGTTTCAATTAGGTAATTCTCTTAATTATGTCACTGTTTCAACCCTTTCGTCGTTTCAAAACTCCTTAGTTTTTATATGACAACTATCATACATAGTTACATCTTAACAATCTCTCACAGCCCCGTACCTCCTTACTAATTTATTAAACTCAAGGTTTTGACAAGAAAGAAATATCTGCAGTTATTGTCTTCAATTCAAGTGGTTTTAGACAAAAGAGTAAATTCCAGATTAAGTGATTTTACCACCCGACTTCAGTCTCAAGCAATAAAGAAATATGTGTAAGAGAAACCATAAGTCTTCGAAAAAGGTGACAATATTACAAAATCTCTATTCCTCCGAGGTCGACTTAGCCTTTCGTCATTTCGCGGTCAATAAAATAAGTACCAGTTGAACACTGGAGTCGATGTAATCGACTTATCCCCTCCCCTAAAATTGCTGACCTTGTGCCAAAACTGGAGACCAATATTACAAAATCTCATTGTTTATTTTTCCTTTTTATCTCTGAGGCCAGTGTCAAAGAAATTTATAGCGAGTATTAGTAATTCTTTGCCTTGGCTGGCTGTCTTTTTGCAACCAATCTGAAATTCTCGTCTCCCCATGCTTGCCTCCCCTCTCTCTCTCTCTCTCTCTCTCTCTCTCTCTCTCTCTCTCTCTCTCTCTCTCTCTCTCTCTCTCTCTCTCTCTCTCTTTTCCTTTCTCGGTAGTTATATCTAGTATAATTTTCCGGTGGATTGTTACCAAATACAGAACCACAAAGCCTTGAAATTGAATATTTTTATGTCTATTAAAACGTCTAACCGCGCTGTTTCCATCCCTAACATACTGTTAATGACTTTTGCATTAAATAAGTATCACCGAGGGTACGATGATCTCAGACTAGCAAGAACACTCTCTATTTGATGAATGTTTTGTTAATACAAATCTTCCTTCAGATAAATCTTGCGGTAGATTAGCAGAAGGTAGAGGAGTCACTCACCTGGTTGATTTCAGGAAATCTGGTATTACCGGAAGTACGTAGTAATAAAAGGGGTAAATAGATAAAAGAAAGATTCAGCTAATTGACTTTGAATAACTAGTTCCCAACCTCGCGGCTTCTGCCGCAAACTCCGGTGTCGCAGCCCGCAACGCGGAGGAGAGGGAGGTCCGTAAGTACAGGAGCTTGGCCAGCCGCTATCAGTTCGTGCCGGTAGCCGTCGAGACGTCTGGTGCTCTTGGTTCTTGAACCACAGCCTTCCTCCGCCAAATAGGGCCAGCTGCAGCCCGCTGGAGAAATGAGCCCCGCGAGATGGAGTGGTTACTACAGCGAGTGTCACTGGCCATTCTCCGTGGCAACACCACCGCGGTTTACCGCGGTTATTACCGCGGGACGCGGCTGAATAACCCCTGCCCTGGGACCCTTGCCGCCCCTGCTGCCTGTCCCCCCACCTTTTTCTCTCTACATTTCTTCTTCTTTCTGTCTGTTTGTTTTTTTGTTTTGTTTTTTTCCTTTTCGTTTTATACTTCTGTCAATGTTACACTTATACATGGAGCTGAAATTCAGTAATAAATGTTGTTCTTGTTGCTGTTACTGTAGGTCACACTTTCCTTCCCTCGGCGCTATATGAACTCGCAGAGATACGAGACTACAGTAGACCGATGAGTGCCACAGCGCCGTTTATTCCCTTGCCAAGTACTTTCTACTTATTGAGTACGGTTCTCGTCTTGCAAGATGACAAACTCAATGTTGTGATTCATCGTTCTATGCCGAAATTGGTATCTCTGACGAGCATACTCACCAGAGGTCACTGCAAATCGCTGTTTCCGGCAGAATCGAGTGTCGTATCTAGTAATACAAAAACAAAAACTCATAAGAAGAAGAGTACCCTCTTCCAACCATGTCGGCAAAGGAGGCTTCCGATTGGCTAAAATTACATAACTGTAAGTGCTTCTAACTCTAGAAATGCTTCTTTTATCTAGAAAACAAATTAATGAGATTTTCGTCAACATGTAGAACTAAATTAAAACTATTTTCTTGTGAAAATTTGAAATATTTCAAGTGGTTGAAAAAGAAATTAAACAAGACACAAGACCGATAGTGTAAGTACCGAACTTAACAAAAAAAACAGAAGTACTGAGGTCGATTTGCTTGGCTAAAACCCTTCAAGGTGGTGCCCTAGCATGGCCACAGTCCAATAACAGAAATAAGTAAAAAGATAAAATAAATGTTTGGTTATTGGAGTGAAGTGGTGGGGTTGATTGTACAAAAAGTGGCTGCGACATTGATGTCTGTGGCCCTTTAATGTAGAAATAGTATTTTCATTTTGAAAGTGATTGGTGTTGTTGTTTAGCCCAGGGTCGGTCCTTACTGAGCAATATGATCAAAGACGATTCACCCGTGACCATCTTTTAATGACTGTGCCTCCAGAAATACATTATCCAATGCGTCATTTTGAGATAATATGGTGTGATTTCAGCGAAATTTGGCTGCTATATCTAGTAGGTTTAATGTGAGGAAGTAGGTTTCCATGGGTCTGCATACATTTTGTGATTATGAGGATTATGCCATTTTGTGTTCTTTGATATTTGCTGTAGTTGGAATGAGGCTCTGACAAGCCCTTATTTAACAGACCCATGAGGAAATACGCGCCAACTATGCCCACCTTGACTTTGTTTCCTGAGTATAATGTATTTAGAACTGCCTTATTTAATGTGTTGTTTCTAATATATTGTTTCAATTTTTAAGGTGTGTGATTTGAAGAAAATTTGGCTGCTATTCCTAGCAGGTTAAGTGAGCACAGAAGGGTATCTTTGTTTTGTTTATATGTTTTATGTCATTATTTATTATAAATAAATTTAACCTCGGGCAGGACTGGCAGAGCCATCCAGGGATCTTCTACACGGTCAGTCGATCAGCTAGAACTAGCAGTTAAATCTACCGCGATTTACCCCCTACTCACTGAACGTGAGAAACAATATTTAATATTACATATTTGAAAATCAGATGGAAAGGTCATGGCTGGAACGTCATTTGGCCAACAGAATGTTGAATGAGAAAAAAATGCGGAAATCAGCAACAAATGTGGGAAATACAAAGTTAAAAGTTTTTTATGCTATTGTTGCTGTTGCTGCTGCTGCTGCTGCTGCTGCTGTTGCTGATTTTATTGTTGCTGCTGCTACTGCTGCTGTTATTATTTGACCTTAGTTGAGTTCGGATGGAGCAGGCGTTCATGGGTATTCCATCATGAACATCCGATCACATCAGTGTATCCAGGACTACATTATCTAATGTATCCTTCCTGTTTTTAAACAGTGGGAATTGAGGTAGATTCGGCTGCTATTTCTAGGAGGTCGGAGGACCACGTTGAGCTCCCCCCACTACTTCCTTGTTAATACTGCTATTGTATGTCATGAAGGGTATGTGCGGTCGGTCAATCAGTACACAACTCAACACCCCTCCCCCTATAATTTAACTCCACATGATCTGTCTCTATATAATTACTGTACTTTCGGAACCCATTTCCTGGCCCCTTTTCCATCGACACTGGCGCAGTCTCTCTTCTGTTACTCCCACAACCATCACCGCCAGCACCCTCCTATGAAAAGAGCAACCCTCTCTTCTTTCACACATGGCTAGCTTGCACTATATAATGTCTTTGTGTTGTGACTAACAACCATATAATCAGACTGATTTACGCTGCTTCAGTCTTCACATCGAGTGCTGCTACTTCAATATTCTTATTTCCTTACAACATCGTTTTATTTGTCAGTAGACACACATTATAAAGCGATGAACAGGCAGAATCTTTAGCATGTCAGACAAAATTGCTTAGCGGAATATCTTCCGGCTTTATGTTTAAATTCAAATCCCGACGAGGTCAGCTTTGCCTTTCATCCTTTTGGGTTCGATAAAATAAAGTACCAGTCAAGTACGGGCGAATCAATATAATCGATTAACCCCGTCCACCAACATTTCAGGACTTCTGCCTATAGTAGAAAGAAATACTCCCCTAAAATTCCAGGCCTTCGTGCCCAGTATAGAATGGATTATTATTATTATTATTTATATTAAGGCGCAGGCGTAGTTGTGTAGTAAGAAGTTTACTTCCCAACCACATGGTTCCGGATTCCGTTCCACTGCGTGGCACCTTAGGCAAGTGTCTTCTACTATAGCCTTTGGCAGATCAACGTTTTGCGAGTGGATTTGGTAGACGGAAACTGAAAGAACCACGTCGTATATATATATGTGTG
>JAOPUL010004099.1:30412959-30424191 GCA_027564515.1 Octopus rubescens
TCTATCTATCTATCTATCTATCTATCTATCTATCTATCTATCTATCTATCTATCTATCTATCTATCTATCTACTTGTGTGTGTGTATATATAAATATATATATATATGTATCGAAATATATATATTTATTGATAATGGTGCGAAATTGTTATGATTTTTGGTCGATTACTGATGAGGAATGAGCATGTACATGTCTTGTGTGTGATGTGTGATTTTTTCCATGGGTTAATTTGTTTTCCTTCTGTGCAATATTTTACTACACACACACACACATATATATATACATATATATATATATGTGTGTGTGTGTCTGTATATATATCATCATCAAACGGACGTTAAAGGATGATGATGATGATGATGATGATGATGTATATACAGACACACACACACACACACATATAATATGCAACCTGCTTCTTTCAGTTTCCGTCTTCCTAAATCCACTGACAAATCTTTGGTCAACCTACTGCTATAGTCGAAAACACTTGCCCAAGGTGCCACTCAGTGGGACCTCATAATTTGGAAGCTTCATAGGTTGCACACAGTCATACCTGCGCCTACATACAGGTAAGTTTTTTTTGTACAATTAATACACTTTTTCTAATGACCAACTTTATTTAGATCTGAAGACAGTTATTAAGAACAATTATTCTTTTACCTGTTTCAGACTGTGGCCAAGCTTGAAAAATTTTAGTTGAATGAATTGATCCCAGTACTTATTCCATCGGTCTATTTTGCCACACCTCTAAGTTACGGGAGGACATACACGCACATACATACATACATACATACATACATACACACACACACAATGATAATGTCCAACCCATGCTTGTGGAGAAAAACGGACATTAAAAGATGATGATGATGATGATGATGAAACTTCTTTCAGTTTTCCTCGACCAAATCCACTCACGAAGCTTTGGCCAGCCCGACGCCATAGTAGAAGACACTTGCCCAAGGTGTCACATACTGGGATTGAACCTGGAACCATTTGGTTGGGAAGCAAACTTCTTACCACACAGCCACACCTGTGCCTATATATTCCTTTTTTTTTCTTTTTTTTTGGTAAGTGGTTTAATGTTAAGTAGATTGTTTGTGAGATCTTAAGCAAGAATCGATTACCTAATGCATTTGCTGACTAATTAAATAAAAGGTTATCCACCTACTGGTAAGGAATTTAGTTGTCGGTAAACATATAACTACCGGCTTTGGATAAAAAATAAACAACAGCAAAATACATGGCACAGTCTTTTCTGCTAAGTCAATGTTTAGTACAAGGAAGATGACGTCACTGTACAAGCCCAGAATTTCATTAGTTTTACTGATGTCCTTGTTGACCACCTCGTTCAATTCATGGCTGTGTGGTTAAGAAGCTCGCTTTGTAACCATGTGGTTAACAGTTCAATCCCACTGCGCAACACCTTGAGCAAGAATTTTTTTCTATTATAACCCTGGGTTGACCAATTTCTTGTGAGTTAATTATTTGGTAGACGAAAACTCTGTGGAAACCTGTCGTATATATGTGTGTGTGTGTGTGCGCATTTGTCTCCCCACCGCTTGACAACCAGTGTTGGTTTGTTTACGGTTAAGCAAAAGAGACTGATGCCCAGAATTTCATTAGTTTTACTGATGTCCTTGTTGACCACCTCGTTCAATTCATGGGTGTGTGGTTAAGAAGCTCGCTTTGTAGCTAAGTGGTTAACAGTTCAATCCCATTGCGGGGCACCTTGAGCAAGAGTTTTTTTTCTATTATAACCCTGGGTCGACCAATTTCTTGTGAGTGAATTATTTGGTAGACGAAAACTGTGTGGAAACCTGTCGTATATATGTGTGTGCACGCGCATTTGTCTCCTCACTGCTTGACAACCAGTGTTGGTTTGTTTACAGTTATGCAAAAGAGACTGATAGAATAAGTACCAAGCTCAAAAATAAGTACTGGGGTCGATTTGTTTGACTAAATTCTCCAAGTTGGTGCCCCAGCATGACCATAGTCCAATGATTAAAACAAATATAAGATGAACGGTATCTATCTATCTATCTATCTATCTATCTATCTATCTATCTATCTATCTATCTATCTATCTATCTATCTATCTATCTAACAAACTCATATATACATATTGTCGTCAACATCATCATCATTTAACGTCCGTCTTCATATAACTTGGATGGTGCTCCAATATCTGTCTTGGCATAGTTTCTATGGCTGGATGCCCTTTCTAATGCCAACCACTTTACAGAGTGGATTGGGTACTTTTCCATGTGGAACCGACACTAGTGAAGTTGCCAAGTACTTTGCAAGTGAAAGAAAGAAGTCCCTCAAGTGAGTGGGGTTGTGTTAGAAAGGGAGGTGTTGAGAGGTATGATAGAGGTATGACAGGCATGGATGTCTCTCTATAGATGAGATACACGGCTACTCTGGATGGGTGCTAGAAAGAAGACAAAGATGTCAGAGACTAGTCGCAAGATACATGAAGGTGAGTATAAGGGAAAATATGGACAAAGAATCAACAAGGGTGGGTGGATAAGCTCATTAGAGAGTGACAGATGGTTAGAGATGGGGGTAAAGCTGATTGTAGTTGAATGATAAACAGGAAGGTGAAAGAAATAGGAGTAGCTCAGTAAAGAGGAGGTGATAAATGGCAGTAGGGGTAGGGAGGAAAGCAGCAGAATAATAGATCAGAAAATAGGGAGCCGATGTGTGGGGTGGGAGATTGGATGAGAGAGGTGTGTATGTGTAGGTGCAGGTATGGCTGTGTGGTTAAGAAGTTTGCGTTCACTGTGGTTTTCAGGTTCAAACACACTGCTTGGTACCTTGAGTAAGTGTCTTCTACTGTGTCCTTGGGTCGACCAAAGCCTTCCTTATGAATGGATTTGGTAGACGGAAACTAAAAGAAACCTGTTGTATATGTATGAGTGTGTTCATGCCACATTGTCATGTCATTGCGCACTAATTTAAACTAATGTCACCATCATATAAACGGTGTTGTTCGTTTGTAATCTTTGCATAAAATCATACCCAGCTATTGTGCTATTCATGTTTGAAGGACTAGAGAAATATTTACCTTATTTGGAAACAAGTGAGGGTTGGCAATAGGAAAACAAATTTTGTCTAACCCATGCAAACATGGGAAAGAGGATGTTAAAATGATGAAGTGAATGAGGATGGTGATGATGATGGATATATTAATATGTTTGACTTACCTAGACCATAGATTATATCAGATGACGACACATGCTTCTGCCAAATTTTAGTATTAAGGAATTGATGTATACTGGCACCTATTGCCATTTGGTGCCCAGTAACGAACATTACTCCGACTGCATCGATGAGATCTTGGATGTTCTGTGGCATTGTATCTGCTAAACAGCCCAGTCGAGAACCGAAGAGAACATAACCAACAGCTGAATAATACAGAATCAGAAACCAGTTTTAAAAAGCATGAAAATATGAAATTAATTTAAGATAATCAGAGCTTTAAAGTTAGTTTTATTTTATCTGGGATAAACTCGAGTTAAATACAAAATTCACAAATTTGAACTACTTACATTCTGTGGCCCATTTGTAAAGTTCGTTTTGTAATAAGTCGACTGTATTGTCTTCTTTCCGTATTTTACGTATTCTTGTTAACAAATCTAATGCAACGGTATTTAACTGGTCTGTATAACATGTAACTGCTTGAGGCCGCATCAATCGTGGGGCAATAGCACTGCGGTACTTGTACCACTTGTGATCTGCTCTGTCAAAACAAATATATATACTTGAGATATTGAAGAAATGTTTTGTAGATAGAATTATGTTATGGAATTCCTTTAGCATAAACTGAAGTATTTGCATGGTTTAAACTTAATACAGAAGAATAAAACTGTCTCTCTATATGCTGTAAAACATGACTGGAGATGTTAACAAATCAATCAACATTTATATCGGCTATTATAATGTGACTGTGTGGTAATAGGCACAGGTGGGGCTGTGTGGTAATAGGCGCAGGTGGGGCTGTGTAATAAGAAGTTTGCTTCCCAACCACATGGTTCTGGGTTCATTGGAACAGATGATTTGTTTTATTTTCTTTCTTTAAATATTTACACCATTATAGGTTGTGTAATCATCCTCATCATTTAAAGTCCATCTTCTATGCTGGCATGGTTGGAACAATTTGACGGGATCCCGGTGGGTTTGCATTGTACTCCAATGTCTGTTTGGGTAAAATTTCTACGGCTGCTTCCTAACACCAACCACTTTACAGTATGTATTGGGGCTTTTTTTCATGGCATCAGCACTAATGAGATCACCATGCAGCTTGCAAAACTAAACCCCTCCCCCTGACTGAGTGGGTCCAAGGGAGAGAGAAAAGTGGCTTTGTGTTGAGAGATGAGAGGTTAAAGTATGAGAGAAGGGAGCAGAACACAACAGATCTCTATTCATATTATTGAAGAGATTGAAGTGACCAGGGTGGGGCTGGAAAGAGAGCTAAAATAATGGTAATGAGGTGACAGGGGAGACACTAAAGATATGAGGAGAGTAGAGACAAGGGAAAAGAATGTGTGGGCGAGTAGAGAGGTTGTAAGAGTGTATGGGGAGGATAAGGGGAATGGATCAGGGGATGTCATGTTGTGTAATGTTTTATTATTAATTTCTCAAAAAAGAAAAGAAAAAAGACGTGGCTCCAAAAACGAAATAAAAGCACCTTCAATAAGGTCAAATGGTGCATTGAGAGCGGATGGATCTGATTGGCTAAAATTAGAAAAATAATTCAGTCCTTAAACATCCGTAACATTTTTTTTATTAATTTCTCCAAAAAATAGTTGTGATTTTTGTAATTGGCATGAAAATTGACATCAGTGTAGAAATGTTAAAAATTGTTAGAAGTAGCATGTTGAACCGAAAAGATTTAGTCTACAGTACAGTAAGATTTTGGTCAACAAGAGGCTAAAGACATCAAAGGTATTGAGCAGTGGAATAAAACTTGAAAGTATGAAATGAACTTCTTAACAACACAGCCAAGCTTCTGTCCATCTTAGGATGGTCGTGAATCAAAGAAGACAAGATTTCCAAGTTGACCATTGACCATATTAATTTAGCCAGTCTTGGAAGACCCGCAACGCTACAGGTGCTGCTATTCCACCAAAAAGAGAAAGAATTCTCCTGCTCATATCTTATATTAGTTTCCAGATGTTCGGTAATCCAGCTTTGAATAGATCCAACCCATGCCAGCACAGCATGGAAAACGGACGTTAAAGGATGATGATGAAGCTCCACCAGACTTGTTTAGGACGGAGGCAGTGTGTGTTGGGGGGGGGCAAACCTCAAGAAAAAAAACAACAACAACAAAAAACAGTTTAATTAATAAACAAGCACTAATTGTATCCAGCTGAAGAGAAATTTACTGAGAATTGCATAGAGACACACCCTTAAGAAAGAAATTAATAGCGGTTTGTCGATAGCTTTACAGCATCGATGCCCAGCAGTCCAGAACATCAAGGAAGGAAAAAAAAGAGAGAAAACATCATTCATTGAAATTGTATTTTTATTTATTCATAATTAACACTAAGGAGAACGAACAAAAATATATTTACACACACACATGTAAGTATATATGTATGTATATGTATATATGCATGTATGTACATATATATATATATCTATACACACACACACATATATATATGTAACACATGTATGTATATATATATATATATGTATGTATATAAATATATATACATATATATGTATGTATACATGTATACACATATGTATATACATATACATAAATATGTAGTCATTTGTTTCATTCAGAGTAATCGGTGATCCGATAAAATCTCAGATCATCAGCTCTGCTCAGCAGATTATAGCTTCAATGATGAAATATTTCGGATATATATACAGACACACACATATATATATATATATGTATACATACATATATATACACATATGTGTATGTATATATTATCCTCTAAAACTATATTTTTAAAATATTCCAAATATGTAACTGTTTTCACACACACACACACACCTCCTCCATCTGAAGAATGCTGTACTTAGAATTAAACTGAAAGATATGAAGAAAATAATATTATGTATTTATTTACTAAAAATGACTCTAAATGTTGGCACAAGGCCAATCACTTTAGGGAGAGGGTGGGTGTTAGCTGATTATATCGGCCCCAGTACTTGACTGTGACTTTATTTTATCGACCCTAAAAGGGTGAAAGGCAAAGTTGACCTCAGCGGAATTTGAACTTAGAATATAAAGTGAAAGAAATACTGCTAAGCATTTTGTTCGGAGTGATGACTATTCTGCCAGCTTGCTGCATTAATAATGGTTTCAAATGTTGGCACAAGGCCAGCAAGTTTGGGGTGGGGTGGGGGGTAAGTCCGTTACACCGAACCCCCCCGTGCTCAACTGGTACTTATTTTATTGACTCCGAAAGAATGAAAGGCAAAGTCGATGTTGGCAGAATTTGAACTCAAAACATAAAATCGGTTGAAATGCCGTGAAGCATTTTGCTTGGCACACTAATAATTCTGCCAGCTCGACACTTTAATAATAATAATAATAATAATAATGGTTTCAAATTTTAGCACAAAGCCAGCAAGTTTTGGGGGAGAGGATAAATCGATTACATTGACCCCAGGCTCAATTGGTACTTATTTTATTGAACCCCTAAAGGATGAGAGGCAAAGTCGACCTAGGTGGAATTTGAACTCAGAACATGAAGATGGACGAAATGCCACTAAGCATTTTGCCCTGCATGCTAACGATTCTGCCAGCTCACTGTCTTAATAATAATAATAATAATAATAATTTAGGACGGGCAGCTGTAGAAAGGAGGATCTTTAGGGATAAACAAGGAACCCCACCATCCAAGATCTCCCTGGAAACCAAAGGCAGGTGCCTTTTCCAATTCCTTTTCTCTGACTCACATATCTACACTTAGAGCAGTATCACGTTGCTCTGCATGCACTTCGGACAAGTCCGTCTGACAGAAAGTTTACCTCAAACATGGTAGCACTGCCAGACCAAAGACATCTGGAAACTATCTACAACAGTTCCTGACTGGAAGGTCTTCCGGAACAGACCAGCCAGTTCGTTTTCATCGATGTCCAGAGTCTCCCCGAGAATGTCATCACACTTTCCCGCCACTAGTCCTCTATAAATTGCTAAGGCAGAACATTGACCGATCGCATTGCCCGACTGGTAGAGGGATGTGAGCGTCTGACAACATTCTAGCTGCTAGGTGCCCAGTTTCGGTCTATTCTTCACCCAGGACTGCAGCTCCATCAAAGAGACGAGCTGTGGAAAGACATGCCTCACAAACAGAGCCTACACACCCTCACCATACAGAAATCGTTGCAGGTGGCGCAACCTGAGCACTTAGAAGCCACAGCATGCCTAATCCACCACTCAGAGGGTGTTGGCAGCAGGCTGACCATTGGAACGCATCCCTTTCACAAATAAAATAACAGATGCTCCAACTTGGTTAAGCAGTAACTGGGGCAAGGCACACCAGTCAGACGATATAGGCATTTGCCATTTCTGCCCGCCCTTTCATGGATAGCTTCCTCTCAGCCCATTTCTGGGTAAGACTGGCCATACTGTTCATCACCACACCCCAGTTCTTACCCACCTGGAGGTTGGGAACAAACCAGACCTCAAGCAGTTTAACTGGCTCGTCGGCCCAGTGTCTGACGACGCCATCGATTTGCTTCTCCAGGTGCCCAACCGCAAGCCCGCTGACTTGTCGGAGTTGATTTTAGCCCCAACAACCGACTCATATTCCTCTAGAATGGTGCTGACCATCTCCACTTCAGAGACGTCTGATACCATGATGGTGACGTCATTCGCATATGCCGCCACTGCCCTCCTGTGTCTCAATTCGAGAGGGATGTCCCTTAACTGTCCCAACTTCCGCAGCAGTGGCTCGAGAGCCAGTATGTACAGAAGTGACAGTGGGCAACCGCAACGGACCGAGTGAGACATGCTAAATGGCTCTGATAGGTGGCCATTTACTTTGACCACCGAACAGGTGCTGCTGTGCATTGCAGTGATCCAGCCTCTGAAAATGGGTCCGAAACCAACCACTTCTAAGTAGCGATGGTCGACTCTATCGAATGCTTTGAATTGATCCAAATTGAGCAGAGCTCCACCGAAGCCAGCTTTAGTCCCAGCCCCTTCTATGATGTATCACATAAGGTGGAGGTTGTCGTGGGTAGATCTGTTTGGGATGTGCATGTTTGCGCTTCCCCTACTAGACTACCGACAACAAGCACCAACCCTTTTGCTAACACCTTGGCCAAAATCTTAAACTTTGTGTTTAGCAGGGTTATGGGTTGAAAATTCCCTAGCATGTCCCCCTAGTCAGCTTCTTTTCTCAGCAGCATTATGACACCCTGGCTAACAGCACTAAGAATTCTCCTGTTCTGCTGCCAGTTGAACCGCTTGCATGTCACAAATTTGTGGTCTGTGTAGCTGATCAACTTGAATTGTGGACAACCTACACTATCCCTATCTGCTGACTTAACAAATACTCTATCTAGATACGATCTGGATGACCCATTATGGTTATTCCATATCCACACTGGCACATCAGGGAAATCCACTCGATACATATCAGACAGTTGGAAGTTTCTGAGCAGGTTTTTGAGGCTTTTGTGCCCCCCTTCTGCTATGAACTAGCCCCTCACAGTCCATCCATGCGTCCAAAATACTATTCCAGTCCCCCACTAGTACTAAAATGCGAAACGTTCCCAGGAATGTTTCTAGACACCTGAAGAAATCTGGCCTCCCAGCACCTGTCAGAGCATAAACGACCACCAGTCTAAGGGTGCCACCTTCACTGCCATTCACGTCTAGGACCACCAACCTGCTGCTCGGGTCCAGGAAGATTGCTCTTACTTTGAAATCTAAGGATTTTCGGAATAGCACTGCTACCCTGCCACCCGCTCCCAACAGACCACGTGATGAAAATATCTTATAGTCATTGAAAATGGGTGCTAGTTCTTGTGCATTAGAAATCCTTGTCTCGCTAATTGCGGCCACATCTAAATCAAGTGACCAGGTCATTGAGCAAGGGACGTTGCTTCCAAGCTGACCCCAAGCCATGTACATAATAATAATAATAATAATAATAATAGTAATAATAATGATAATAATGATTTCTTTTTAATAATAATAATAATTCTTACTTACGCCGTCATTAAACCCGTTTCTTTCTTTCTTAATTCTTTATAAAGCACCCAGCTCTGATACGGTGGCCGATTCGGATGTTTCCCCTCGTTTCGCATGAATTCTTCCACTAAGTCTGGGTCTGCGAGGCCTACATTGATATGCGGGCCAAAGTTTAACCTGAACATCCGGCCATATTTTTCGTGGAATTTTAACTTTGAAAAAAAAAAAAAAGAAGAAAAAGAAAAAATATAAATAAGTGAAATTGACTTGGGTAGAGTGACTAAATAATACAGGGCATTGCTAATATTCTATCCCACATTCTATAAGTTGACAGAAGCTTTAATACCAAACATTCAGTTTGCACCGTTCCAACACATGATCTACAGAGGGGGAAGGGGTGGGGGACAACACAGGTGCAGTCGTGGATGTGTAGTAAGTTTGCTTCCAACCACATGGTTCTGGGATGTCTCACTGCGTGGCTCCTTGGGCAAGTATCTTTTACTATAGCCTCAGATAAACGGAAACTGAATGAAGCCCGTCGTATATATATATATGGAGGGGGGAGGTGTCTTGGGTCCCTCAATGCCACTTGATAATCGGTGTTGGCTTGTTTACGTCCCCCGTAACTTAGCGGTCCGGCAAAAAAGACCGATAGAATAAGTACCAGGCATTTAAAAAAAGAAGTACTGAGCTCGATTCATTCGACTAAAAATTCTTCCAGGTGATGCCCCAGCATGGCCACAGTCCAATGACTGAAACAAGTAAGAGACAAAAGATGACAAAAACCGATAAAATATTAAGCTACTTAAAATATGGGACTTTTTTGTTTCCCCGCCGCACCCCATATTTATAGAACGCAGTAACATCGTAAGAGTGGAGAGTGGAAAAATTCCGGAAAAACAAAAAAAAATCAGCGACTGATTTGCTTAACCGCTTAACTTGTTAAGTGAGAGATGCCTCTACGTAGACACACGACCAGCTAGAAATAACAGCCAATGCACCATCTGCCACTTTAAAAATGAGACCCATTGAATAACGTAGTCAAGTAGAAAAGAACAGTCTGGTCAAGGCTGGGACGTCTTTAATCATAGGTTAATTCGATTAAGGCTGACTCATAGCTATGTAGAAAATACACGACCATCACCACAATAACATTAACTTCAACGACGACTACTTCTGCAGCGACAACAATTTTCTGACGTAAACAAGAAAAAGGCTTGTTGTAATCGAACGATTTAAGTAACACGCCCTGTTCTTTACTGGAAGGTTTCGTATCCCATTTAAGACATCGTAGTGCATCTGATTAAAACTCCCTTAAATGTTCTGCCTCAAATTGCTTTATTTTTAACTGAGGTATTGGAAAAAGATGGTTTAGAACGGTGTCTCAAAATCAAATGACAACAATAACAACACATGCCCATGTCATTTGAAAGAACAATGTATTAACCATTTTGAAATCAACTGGTTAATCAAGGAACATTGCACACGCTTCATAATTGGTACAAGTTAACCAAGTTCTGCGGAGAAATACGATATATTATAATCAAAACGGAGATAATCTGAAGAGGCCGGCATAAAAACAAATGGTTGTTAGCAAATTACAACAACGAAATAAAGAAACTTTATGATTAATTGTGCATAAACAATTTAGTTGAACGGGAAACCATCTCCCAACGCTAAATGTAAGGTTGATTTCGTTAGTTTGGTGGTGGAGGTAGTGGTGGGAGGATCATTTTTATACTACTATTTGCAAACTAAAGTAGTAATATGAAAAACATTGTGTGCGCACGTGTGTGTGTATATATATATGTATGTATATATATATATGTATATATTTATATATATATATGTATATATTTATATATATATATGCATGTATATATATGTATATATATGTGTGTATATATATATGTGTGTATATATATATATGTATATATATATGTATGTATATATATATATATATATGTATATATATATATGTATGTATATATGTATGTATGTATATATATATGTATGTATATATATATGTATGTATATATATATGTATGTATAT
>JAOPUL010004099.1:30705752-30737664 GCA_027564515.1 Octopus rubescens
CGGAGTCTGCACCAGGCTCCTGTGGTTTTGTTTTGGCAGGATTTTACAGCTGGATGCCCTTCCTAACACCAACCACTCCTGCATGTTGGAATTTGTAGTGTCATTGTGCTTTGTTTTTTATTGCATTTGAACCAGTGGAGTTTTTCAATGAAACATATGTGTTGTGTATAAGTGTGTTTGTTTCTGTTATGGAAATATTTACCAATGCTGAATGCAAAGCCTACAAGAAAGAACTTTATTATAGAAATAAAAAAAAGAACATATTTCCAAGAGAGAAACTGGCATTGGTTTAAGTGAACTTAGTGTGGAGTATGGATTGGCCAGATCTACAATTTGTATCAATTTTGAAGACAAAGAATGAGCTAGAAAGTACAATGGTGATGAAAGCCATATGCAGGGTCATAAAAACTTGTGCCTCACATGGATTAGATGGAAAATATATATATCTTTAATGTGGATAGAAGAAACGCAATTAGCTGGTTATTCGGTGAGTGACTTATTTATTTGTGAACAACTTGGAAGTGATGTTTCTCTTACTAGTGATAGAAAACTAGGGTGGGTTTAAAAGCCATCAAAAGTTGGATTAAATCATTCAAAATATGTTCTGGTTCTGATTCTGGTCTTCAGTATCATTAAACAAAACTACTAGCTCAGACTCAGTTACTGCAGAATCGTATCATGCTGAAGTTTGTAAACCTGTGAAGGGGACTGAACTGGCTTTCTTGGAAATGTTGTAAACCTGTGAAGGAGAAAAATTTGTATTCTCATCAAGTTTTTAACTGTAAGGGGACTGGCTTTCTTGGGGAAAATTCCCAGACGGACCTACATCATAGAGTACCAAAAAATGGTACTCTATTATCAAGAAGTTAGGGGTACATTGACTGTTGATAGAAACATGATATTTACAGCAGCCAACCCATCGATTTCAAAAAGAGTTCTTGGGTTTTGAGTACATATATATATATATATATATATATATATCATCATCATCGTCGTTTAACGTCCGTTTTCCATGCTGGCATGGGTTGAACGGTTTGACCAGAGCTGGCAAGCCATGGGGCTGCACCAGGTTCCAGTCTGATTTGGCTTGGTTTTTACGGCTGAATGCCCTTCTTAATGCCAACCACCTTAAAGTGTGTGTTGGGTGCTTTTAACGTGCCACTGTCATGAGTGCTTTTTACATGGCACCGGCACACAGGCAATTGTTGGTCTGATGACTGAGACATATATAGACCCAGGACAGAAGAACATATAGACCATGGACAGACAGGGATGGACATGGACCATGGACAAGCAGACATATAAGACAGGGGCCACCTGACATCAGACCAGTGACAGACGGACATATAGACTGGGAGCAGCCTAACATAAGACTGGAGACAGACGGACATATAGGCCAGGGGCAGGTGGGCATTATATGGGGGAACAGATAACAGATATACATATATAGTCCGGAGGCCAGTGCACATGTGCCCGGACTGCTTTCATAGAGCGGTGGCCCATGCGCATGAATATTTTCTGCATTGGTCGCTGTAGGGGTGGGGGGTGGCCATAAAAAATTCATATAGCCTGGTAGAGTGAGAAACTCACATGTAAGGATATATTTTTACATTTCTAGCATAATAGCATAGACGAAATGAGACAAACACAACACAGACTTATATTGAGAACCATGTATTTTACACCTCTTTGGCACTGCCCAGCTGAATCTCATGTGCTTAATACTATCGGTAATTTTCATACAGCGAGGTGGAGTGGGAACTCGTAATTAAGGGTGTATTTCACATTTCTAGCATAACAATATAGCAGAGGCGAAATGGACAAGCTTAGGCAAACAAGACACAAACTTATCCCATATTGAGAGCCGTGTATTTGTTGGGACCTTGTATTTGCCAGAAATGGCTTCAGGGTTACATGTTTTCTGCCCTACCATACCAAAATGCCTAGCTTGACCAAACCACGAGTGCTCAACCGTATTGATAGTTAAATAATATTGATAGTTTTCATACAGCAAGGTAGAGTGGGAAACTCGTATCTAAGGACATATTTTCACATTTCTAGCACAACATAGTAGAGATGAAATAGGACAAGCACAAACTTATCTTATATTGAGAACCGTGTATTTTACATCCCTTTGGCACCTTGTATTTGCCCGAAAAGGCTTTGGAGTCTGGTGTATGCCCTACAATAACGAACTGTCAGTCTTGTGTCTGCCCTACAGTACTGGAGTGCCAAACCTGACCGAATCACGTGTGTTAAATAATATTGATATATGCAGCGAGGTAGAGTGGGAAACTCGCATTTAAGGACAGATTTTCACATTTCTAGCATAATACAGCAGAATCGAAATACGACAAGCTTAGTCGAATATATATATACAGGGTGCGTAAGATATTTGAGGCATTTTTATTTTTACACTAAAATGCATTGTAGAAACAGTTAACTACTCTTTGATACGGAAAAAAGCTTTGAGAATAAGAATAACATATTGTTTCATAAATTTATTCAATGAAATCTCTTTCAGCTTCAATAACAGCTTCTATGCGAGGTCTGAAATGCTTACATGCTAGGATCAAGTGGTCTGTGTTCATATTGGCCATTACTCTGACTATGGAGGCTTGTAGGGATTCCTTGGTGTTATGAGGGTGCTTATTAACCTCTTTTTCAACTATTCTCCATACATAGTAGTCCAATGGATTAAGATCTGGGGAGCTAAGAGGCCAAATGTTAGGGGTTATGAAGTCATGAAAATTATCTGCCATCCAATCCTGAAACACATAAGGTCTTCCATTGCGTACCTTATCAATTCATGGCTTAACTACTGTATTCAAAACCTCTATGTAAGCAGCAGAGTTTACTCGAAGACCTTGTGAGAAGAAGTGAAGAGGCATCACATGTCCTTCATTGCTGACAACCCCCAAAACCATGACAGTTGCAGGAATTTCGTATGCATTACTCTTGGAACTTCTGAGGGGTCTGCACATAGCCATCTCTCATTTCTTTTGTTTACTTTCTGATCTTGATCAAATTTTCTCGTCTGAGAAGAACCAAATGACATTTTTCTCTGCTGGGTTTTTAAGTTTGTTTAGGAGTGTTTTTGATCTGATTAGGCGATTTTTCTTCACTGTTTCTGACATTAAATGACCTTTTCTCATTGCATAAGAATTGTATCTGATGTCTTTGTGGACAACATTTCGGATTATTCCTTCTGACACATGGTGTTCTTTTGCAATCAGTCTCATGGATCTTCTGGAATTGTCATCAATAGTCTGCTTTACTTGTTGAATGAATTCTGGTGTCCTAATAGTGTCAGTGCATCTACAATGATTCTTTCATTTTGATACTGGCGATACATTTCCATCCTTAGCCTTTAACTCCTCGCGAATCTTGTAGACGAAGGATCTAGCTACTTTTAAAACTCGTGCTATCTCTATGTCGCTATGTTCAGCTTCTACAGCCACGATGACTGCATGACTCTTCATTTCTTGTGTAATCATAGGGTCTGCCATTGATAATTCTGAAATATTAAAAAATATTAAGTTGGTAAATATGCTGCTATAGTAAAAATAACATATGTCCTCAAATACCTTATGCATCCTGTGTGTATATATATATATATATATAACTGACTAATGCAGTTTGCCTGAGGAAATGAATATATGCGATAATGGCACCCCGAATAATCCATGGATATTACAAGTCATACTTAGAATATGCTATGGATGGGCAACCACCGACAGAAATTATATGATTTGTGGAAATGACCATAGCAAAGCATTAAAATATTTATGAATTCTATCCAATAGTTCTCATTTTTACTATATATATATATATATATATATATATATATATATATATACACACACACTCTCTCCCTGTGACTAGGTAACCATGTACCTCCTCTTCAGTAAGGCAGCACTTTTTGTCCCTCTGTCACACTTTAACCTCTCATTAACTAGCTCAAGGTCACTTCAAAGGATCTTTGTCTTACAAGTTATTTGGTGACCCCGCCAGTGCCGGTACCACATAAAAAGCATCCAATCCAATCTGTAAAGTGGTTGGCATTTGGAAAGGCATCCAGCTGTAAGAAAACCATGCCAAAATAGACCTCGACGGTGCTGGTACCATCTAAAAAGTACTCAGTCCACTCTGTTAGATGGTTGGCATTAGGAAGGGCATCCAGCCATAGAAACCATGCCAAAACAGACGGTGAAGCCTGGTGCAGTCTTCTGCCTAGCCAGCTCCTGTCAGACCGTCCAACCCATGCCAGCATGGTAAACGGACGTTAAATGATGATGATGATGATGATGATGACACACACACACACACACACACACACACACACACACACACACACACACATACACACACACACATATATATATAGTTCATCAGAATCTTAATTTCAGAGGACAGTGTAAGGATTCGATATCTGCTATGGCATGTTTCTACTGCTGAATACCCTATCTAATACCAACCACTTGACAGAGTGGCACCGGACTAGTGAGGTCACCAAGTAACTTACAAGGCAAGTCCTCCCGACTGAGTGGAGGTGCAGTATTGAGCGAGATGGCTTTCTGCCAGGTGTTGAGGGACTAAAGTATGATAGAGGGACTGATGCCTTGTTATAGAGGAGAAACATTGCTACCCTGGCAGGAAAAGATGGTGGAGGTGTCAAGGTGTACCCTCAAAATACAAGAAGGTGGATAAAGAGAGAATAGGGACTGGAATCGAGATGGGTAGGGTTAAAAGAGTGTGAAAGGAAAGTGACTGATGGTTAGAAATGGGAATAAATGTGAATACAGTAAATGGTGAACATTGGTGGAGACATGGACAATAGTGAATCTCAGTTTGGAGGAAGGTAAGGAAAATAAAACAAAAAAAGAGGGGCATTGATGGCAGATCTGAGTGGGTGTTCATGGAAAGGAGTGTTCAGTGAAAATAAAGTGATAAGTGATGATGCTGGTTGGGAGTGTGGGATAGGCGACAAGAGAAGTGGTTCCAATGAGGGGGATAACTTGTAGTGCTATATTTAGATGGGTGTTACAAAGAGGCTTGACAGACTGTGTGCAGAGACATAGACATTAATGATATGCTTTTACAACCTCTTTTTTGCTTGAGATGGATGGGTCTTCTTGAGCACAGCAAATTGTCAATCTTCTCAGTCCTTTGTGAAGGTCAACAACCTGAGGTCGGTCTTAACTATTTTGTCCCACATCTTCCTGTGTCTTCCTCTTCCATGCATTCTATCCACATTTAGTGATCAGTACTTCTTTATGCAGATGTCCTCATCTACATTACATGACTCATACCTGCACAGTTTTCCATACTCTAGCAATTATATTTCCTCCACTGCTAATTAGGTCACCTAGGGAACAGAAACTGTCTACCTCTAAGAATCCTCCTGAGTGTTTGGGGAAATCTATTTCCTATGTGTTCTTATAGTATATTACTTTTGCACATCTGCCACAAACAAAATCTACTTTCTCTATTAATCTTGCAGTGATTTCATAGCTGCTGAAGAGGGGCATGAATGCTTGTGCCTCAGATATTTTGG
This sequence comes from Octopus rubescens, assembly GCA_027564515.1. NCBI lineage: Eukaryota > Metazoa > Mollusca > Cephalopoda > Octopoda > Octopodidae > Octopus > Octopus rubescens. The sequence continues at coordinate 30,711,310 of JAOPUL010004099.1, forward strand.
TCTCACTGATAGCCACCACTTCTATATCTAGTAACCTGAGTTCGTTGAGTAGGTGACACTGCTTTCAAAGTGACACCAGGCCGTAAGCATTTACTCTGCCTCTTGTGAACATGGCCATGTTCAACAAGAGGGAGGAAACCAAAAAGAAACACTTTATTTCTATGGAAGGACAAGTGTTTCATCCTTCAGGCATTTCAACAAGCATTTCTTTATAGAGTTATATTTTTATGGTTCCTCAAACATTCCATTTCCTTAAAATATTTTGGGTTTAGTTTCTTATAAATTTCTTGCATTGCTTTTATAATTCATATGAGTTGAGATGTTACGTGGTGGTGTGATGTAGTCATTGTGATTAACGTTTGTGCATGCATGGATGTGTTTCATTAGGTCTTTGTTGTTTGTGTCTATGGCCATATACCTGATGATGCATTTTGTTTGTTTGGTCTGGGGATGCTGTTCTTCTGGTTGGTGTGGATTGGGTCATGTTAGTTTGTTTTGATGTTTGTAATGTTGGTGATGTTTCTAGTGTTAAAGGTGTTTGTTGTTGTGTTGGTAGGAGGAGGGTCGATTGTGTAATTGTTTGTCAGATTCTAAGCTGTTTGTTTTTAGTCTCTGCAGTTGAGTATGACTGTGTATATAGTCTAGCTGACTGGCATTTCTTTCGGCTATGTTTCTGTTGGTGATACTTTTCCTGAGTTGTAGCATTGGTGTCTTCTGCTCTTGTTGAGTGTGTTTCTCTTGATGTTCTTTTTGGTGCTGCTGTTGTTGATGATGATGATGCTACTTTTGTTGCTGTTGCAATAAAGGCATCAGCAGCAGTGTGTGTGTGTGTGGGGGGGGGCTCCCTACTTCTTTCTTTCTTTTTTATATTGCAGAGGGCAGAAAGCTCTTAGATGGCTTGTAGCTCAGGGTCAGTGTCTACCCAACTAACACTTCCAAGCCATCATCCTTAAAAATGGTACTGATCCTACTTACTGCTTTTGTGGTACAACCAAAGAAACAGTTGATCACCTCATCTCTGGATGCTCTATGTTAGCCTCAAATGAGTACATTGATCACCATGATAGACTTCATCAGTATTTGCATTGGATCATATGCCATAAGTTTGAACTCCCATTTGAGAAAAACTGGTGGGAACATAAGCCTGCCAAAGTAGTAGAAAATAAGGCACAACTGTTCTTTGGGACTTTAGTATTCAAACTGATTGAGCTATTCTGGCCAATAGACCAGATATTGTGGCAAAAAAATCAAATTGACAAAACATGTTTGTTCATAGACATGTCAATCTCAAAAGACTGCCGTAAAACACTTCCATAAAAACATTTGAAAAGTTAAGTAAATATAAGGAGCTAGAAATAGAGGTCTCAAAAATGTGGCATCTAAGAATGACAACTGTATCTGTGATCACTGGAGCTTTGAGGGATAATACCAAATGCCACTCTTAAATACTATAGCCAAATACCAAGAAACCCAAACGTATCAAAACTACAAAATATTGTGCTGCCCACATCCTTAAAAAAACACTATCAACCTATGAATACTTGATTCTCTTAAAACTCTTTCAAAATCAAAATATTACAAATCTAACAGAAACTTATTCCTCAAATTCTGGTCTTCTTTCCATACAATATATCATTGTTAATCATGAATAACACCCATAGTAAAACATCCAACTTGCTGTTCCTTGAGATCTCTGGGTGAGACTTGGAACAGCTCATATAAAACAAAAGAACAACAATAAAAAGTAATAATAATAATTATTATAATAATCCCTATCCCTTCTACTAAAAGATACAAGGCATGAAATTTTGCAAGGAGGGGAGGCTGGTTGATTACATCGACCCCAGCATGCAACTGGTATTTATTTCATCATTCCCCAAAAGGATGAAAGGCAATGTCAACCTTGGCGGAATTTGAACTGAGACCATAAAGATGGACGAAATGCCACTGAACATTTTGTCCAGCTTGCTGCCTTAATAATAACAACAACACCACTATATTTTATTGAGTCTTTTTTTTCTACTTCTAGATTATGCATATATACTTATTCTTCTATGCACTTTAAACTTGTTAGAATCCAGAGCCTAAGGAGCAATTTGAAAATATTTTTAAATATTTCAGTAGCAAACAAAAGTTTCTTTTATTGGGCACAAGGGTCCATGCAAACAATATAACACACCTCTTACAAAAGGGATTACAAGATGTACTGAAGTGCACTGATGGATGGTCAAACAGGCAGAGAGAGAGAGAGAGAGAGAGAGAGAGAGAGAGAGAGATGGGTTGAGGCAAAAATGTACTACAGTATATTCAGACAGTTTAAATTTAGTGCACTAAATGAACCACCTAGAAAGGATCAGAATCCACCACCAAATTAGGATTGAAGCAACTCACAATTCCGATGACCTCTGAATACTGCAATTTAGAACTTCTGAATATGTCCACAAGAATATTTGATGCCTTACCAAGATGAGAACACTCCCACATCTTTTTGGCAGCTGAACTTTTGCTGTTTATAAACCATTGTAGTGGTTTTTACCAATAGTCTATCATATAAGTATTCTATAATTTGGGACACCATCTCCTCCTCATTTTGTACAGTATTCCTTTTGTTTTCCTTCAGGTCATTTAGCAGACCCATCAGGCTATTGCTAACAGTTGTGAATCTCAGGAAATTCACTTACAAGACATTGGTTGGCCTGGGTACTGCATAGTAGGACTGAACCTGAACCCATGTGGTCATACAGTCTAACAGCTACTAAAAATATAGATGCCTCTAGCAGCCTTCTTACCTTTAGTCTAAACTTTTTTGTTCTTCTTTCTTTTTGGTCCCAGATGATTTCCAATGTTCTTCTAATCTTCATCTTCTCTCCATTTCCACAATATGGTGTTGTAGTGCTGCTGCTCATAACCTCTGATTGTTATCAATGGCCTCTGGTGCTTGTAGCACTGAAGGGTTCTCAGCACCCAGGAGCAAAGACAATTTTGGTGCTCCCACCTTAATTGAAAATCAAGAGGAAATTTTGAAATTTTATACTCCTTCACAACTGCACTGAGAGCAACTTCCTGTGTCTCATCCACCCTCCTTACTCTTCATCTGTGGGAGACCACTACCTGGCGGCTAAACATTCTTATAATATCCTACAATTCTTTGTACATTGTTATTGAATCAGGAGCACAATTAAAATAATTCATTTTAAGTCAGTATTAGAAATGACGAACTTGAAATACTTTCCATCAAAATTTGAATATTTAAAATGACAGAAATATGTAAAAGAGAGATAAAAGCAAATACAGCTTCAACTTATGTTTAAATTGAAGCATGTTTTACTTTCCTATAAATCAGGCAATACCACTGAACATACGAATTAAGCTCAAAGCTTCTCATTCCTTTCATTGCTTATAGATTAACTTGTTGAGTTTAGAAAAATACAAGCATTTTTCTATTTTTGAAAGCTAATGTATTTCACTATCAGCCATTTTATCACTTTTATCTCACTAGCTTAGCATCATTTGACTTCTCTTTATCAGCTTGTTTTTCTTTTTACAACATTTACAACTTCCTTCAAAATAAACAGAAAACCAATCTACATTTGAAAACGCCTGCTTCTTATACTACTAGTTATAGCACCTCAAGTATCTTTATAAGGCTAGCATGAAAAAGTATTCAATAAACATTAGTATAAAGCAGTGGTTCTTAACCTGAGCTGTAGTGCTCAATTTGGGATATTGTGAGCTCACAAGGAGGTAGCATATGTCAGGTGGGTTACTGAATGTTTCAATAGGTACAATACTGATATTTTAAACACTATTTCAAAAAATATCTGTCATGATGAGAATATGAATTGAACATTGTGTTATTAGTGAGCAAAAACATGACCGATGATGTGCCAAGGTCCAGTAAAATTTCACTATATAAATCTTCACTTTCTTCAGTAATTTCCATAAACATTCCCTACTCCATGAAAATATCTAAAAGGAAGTAATGCTAGATAGAATAGCACCAAGAAAACATGGATAATAAACTGCTGCACAAAATTAGCTTCTGTTTAACTAAAGTAATTGCTGGGTCCTTTTGTTTGTTTGTTTTATTTTTGTCCCAAATATGAAGAGGACTTTTGTAAAATGCCATTTGGTGAAAGTGGGTACTGGGAAACAAATGGTTGAGAACCACTGTTACAAAGCCACCAGAGTAGTGCACAGCAACATGTTCTTATACAGCTGCCAAAAAATGCACTATTAAACTTTTCTTTTCTTTGTATTATTTGTTAATGCTAAGAGTTTCTTGTTAACTTTATTGAATATTTAAATAATTAACTGAGGCAGTGTTTTTGTTCCCTCTTTATCTTAAATCATTAAACAATTGAATGCTGTGATTAATAATACTGATATTCCAATAATTGTAAATCATAAAGTAAATCAATGTTTTATTTTTTAACTGTGGTCACTGGAACTGCTCGAAATCTTTCATCTTTTACTGGCCTCAGTCATTGGACTGTGACCATGCTGGAGTGCTGCATTGATGTGATTAGTTGATCAAATCGACCCTATTACTTATTTTAAGTTTGGCCTTTATTCTATCAGACTCATTTTGCAAACTACTAAGTTACAGAAATGTAAACAAACCAACACCAATTGTCAAGTCGCGGGGGACAAGACAAACACAAAGACACACAGATGACAGGCTTCTACCCAGTTTCTATCCACAAAAATTCACTTACAAGACATTGGTTAGCCTGGAGCTATAGTAGAAGATACTTGTCCAGAGTGTTGCACACTAGAACTGAATCTGAAACCATGTGGTCATACAGTCTAACAGCTACTAAATATTCTAAAATCACACCCTGCCACCTTAAAAAGAAAGAGAATGCATTGAATAATAATGTTTTAAAAAGACTATGCCCCAAAACAAAACAGGATGGTCATGGCTGGAACACCTTCAGTCTTAGATCTGCTCAATCCAAAATGATCTATGATTAAACAATAACAACTATTTTTGAAGTCACATATCTATTTGAGAATATTTTATGTAGTCGATAAGCTGTGTAAACTTGTATTACAGCTCTAATATTCTTAATCAGAAATAACAGGAGTTGATATATTGAGGATAGAGTGGTAGAGCTTAAAAACAAGTTGGTATTACTGAGGTTTCTAATAGTTGTACTTCTAGCTAATATCGACAATTTTATTATTTTCATATTTCGTACAATATATAAGTTGTTTCTTTATCTGACTTTGAATCAATTATTGACAGTTCACAAATGGAAAATAATTCTCATACCCAAGACAAATATGTTTCTTATAATAACATAATATATCATTTGTTATTATTTGCACAAATTCCAGTTATTTGAGAGTGAAATTACTCTCACTGCAGTAGACAGAATTCTGAGATCCACGAGAGAGAGAGACTATGATGAAGTGACAAGGTTCCAACCCAATGGATTAGTAATAAATGAATATATGTAGTGGTTAGGCCTATATATTCTTTATAGCAGAAATGATTAAGTGTCTTACTAACAAGTCAAGGTTTTCAAGAGTAGGAGACCATCTGATATATGTTTTAGTAGACAGGGTCTCTGCCAGATATTCAGCCAATCATTTAACACTATACTTGTCACACCACACTATCTACCATTTATACAGGTGACCACTGAGGTAGACAGGCAACCACTGACATATGCAGGGGTAGGCACATAGCCACTGAGACAAGTAACCACTAGATGTATAGGTGACCCTGAGGTATACAAATAACCACTTAGGTAAAAGAGTAACCACTGAAGTAGACAGGTAACCATTGAGCAAGATGAGATATTCAAGATGGTGTGAAGGTGAAATTTAGTGAGAATAGGAGGACCTCCTGAGGTGTATAGTATTTCAGAGTAGTGGCAGCAAGGATAGGGTAATGAGAAGGATAAATAAAGACTAGCCAAGTATATTAACGCTTCTTCATGTATAAAAAAAGTAAACGTTTACAAAAAACATGTGGCACAATAATGGAGTTGTGAATAATTATTAACAATATGACTGAAAGTTAAATATCATATCAATCAGCAAGATAGGGTAAGTTATGAAGTTTTTCTGAAGATATAGAAACAACCTGTGAATATATGAGACACCAGTCATCAGTAACAATCAACACCAGCTCCAACATTTTCAAGAAGTAAAATGTTCATAATGCTAAAGTAAAAGGTGAGAAAGTTAGCTCACATAAAACTGTGGCTGGAATATTTCCAAGAATACCAGTCAATATTTAGTATAGCAAGTATTTAATTATGAATGAGAGAAGATTATTATAGGGAAATGACAACCACCCAACACATATTTCCCACAATAGAAAAATATTCAAATTGTGATGTAGTAAGAGTTTGTGCCACCCAGGGCAGCCCATCACCATGTAAACCATAGCATAATACACATCAAAAGTACTACCTGTATCAACTGCCACCTGAGGTGGACCACACCTTTCCTTTTAACTATGCTAGTGACTTCAACTTTATGACAGGATAAAATGTCAAGTGTCTCTCACACACACATACAAATGATAATAATATTCCCAAAGTTTCCCTCTCAATTATTTGAAAACATTTGTACAAAACTTCAGTGACAGTTGATATTTTAAAAGATTGATATTTTTCCTTTTGCTGGTCACACATGTCAATACAGTCGTTTAACTGTAAGATGGATTTTTGTTTTTACATACAATTGGTTTTCTCACAAAAAACTGTCCCACCTACATTTGTGAATAAATGTAAATAATTGCTGTTATTCAATTGGTTTAGTTCACTACTTTGATTTTCACTTAATTTTTGTGCATTGTTTGAAGTGATTGAAAAAAGCTGTCCAGTTGATAAGAATAAGTAAATGGTACCGCTCAAAAGCAAACCCTTCCTTTCATTCAGTATTAATCATTCTCTTCACAAAATAACAAATTCAAACAAAATAAACCTTAATTTTTTTTTTGTTTTAAATGTCTTTGCCTGTATTATCATTTTCAAAATCAATCAAATGTCATTATATTAATTTTTGACAAAGACACTTACTTAAAATTAAGGAAATGTAATAAAAAAAAAAATAAACAAAACATCTCTTTTCAGAAACCTCTTTGAAAGAACATAAAAGTACAACCTCAAATACACGTAAGTAGATTCCAAATTGAATTTTTTTTTTTAATTTTATATCAGATGGTTTGTATGGCAATATAAAAAAACTAGAATGTATTTTGGTCAAGACACCTCACTGTTAAATAGCTCAGTAATCCAAGCTTTCGCTTTGTAAAGTAAGCAATAAGAGCAAAGTCTAACTATCAAGCATTTCATTAATTTGTTGTATTTGAATCAAGTGCTAATGTGGGTGGACAGGAATCACTTATGCACAGTTACACTACATAAAAATGGAGTCTCCAGTAATCCATTAACATAGTAATTAGAGACAGTCACTATATTAGAATTAACTAATTATTTTTACAATCTAGAGTTTGATTTTTCAGTAGTAAGTATGAATTTGTCTGATTTGAAATGTTTACGTAACTCAAACTAATATTTTCATCTTAAAACTGAACATCTACGCCATTCAAAATAATATATTTGTAATTGTAAAGTTGAATAATGATATGTGTAATGACTTGGCCACATTATCAGTAGCCTTTCAAGAATAGTGGATTTCAAATGTTTAGTGAGAACTATAAGTTTGTACTTCAGCAGAATAATAATTGCAGCCTTATTTCTTGTATTTAAAAAAAAATCTATTTGTTCCCAGTTTCAATAGCAATTCATTCTTATATTTTTGTTTCACTTTCTTTGTTACAGAGAATAGCAGTAAATCAATGTTTGTAGTCTTTGACGATCTAAATAAGTCTGAAACTGAATCTAACACTGGCACTTCAAGAACCAATGACTGTTTGGGTCCCAAACCACCAGTGTTTATTGTACCCACCCAACTAATTGAAGATGGTAGTCCAAAACACTCATGTAGTAACAGTGGGTCCCAGGTTGGGGATCATTCTCAACAAAAGCTTAATTTCAAACCATCTGTCCACACACCAATTCAAAATTCTACTGAAGAAATGTCTGCAGTTCCATTTAATTCTTTGCCTGAATCCACTAGAAGAAAACAAACACCACTTTCCCCAGTTCAATATAATTCTCCTTTGGATATCTCCGGAAGTAAATCTCCTTCAGACATTCCTAGGCTGCAGACTTTAGAAAAACCATCTTCAAAAACATATTCTGTTGATCCATCTTCCATTGACCAACATAGGAAGCAAAGTACATCATCTACAATGGTGGCTGAACTAGAATGCAAAGATGGGAAGTTAGACAAACCAGAAAATCTGCAAAATGAAATTCCCCCAGCAATTAAAACCAGTCGAAGAAGTTCAACAGACAAAGATGAAATAATTGAACCAAAATCACCCTATCAAATAGACTCTGGTTATGTGAAATCTCAAAATAGACCAGCTGCAATTATTTTACCACCTGTTAATGTAAATTCCAGCAAAAAAAGTGGCCAAACAACCAACTACATTGCCTTGAAATCTCCTCGACAAAGAAGCCCTCTAGGTTTAGAAAATGCATTTTCTGGTGATCATACTGAACGCAGAAAAAGTTTTATAGAAGATAAAATGTTTGATTCGCCAACTCAGAAAGACCCTGGAGCTCCAAGATAATGTATTACATCAGAAAAAAATCATTGAAATATTCAGATATCTTCTTTACTAAAAATAACTTTTTTTAAGAATTTTTAGTTTAGGAAAATAACGCATCAGATAAATAAGAGAACGATTTTGTAAATAAGATATATTTTTCTCTTCAGAAATGATGTACCTTTATTGTTCTTCCAGATATGTTAACTAAAAAAGGTACTTAAAAAAGGGTTTAATCTTTACTATGTCACCTACTGTAGATCTGAATAGTACATGTGGTACCATCAAAGTATTTCTGTTTTTATGAATATCAATATTGCATCTAGAGATAAATAGGTGCATTGTCAGTGAAAATGTACAAGAATATTAAGAATATTTAAATGAATTCCATACTGCATGCAGTGGCAACTTTTGTGGTCCATAAAATGTAGTAGTAGAAATGTCAGATAAAATTCTTTACAAGATATAGTTATGTCTCTATATTTCTGAGATCAAATTCCAACAGGATTGACACACCACCATTGTTAATTAACTAAGTACCAGCATAGTCATAGTACTAGGTTAATTAAAAATCAACTATACTCCCACTTGTCTCCAAAACTACTTGTGGCCTTGTGTTAAAAATTAAGTTAATTACAATCAAATATGGTCTTGGATCAATGTAATTAATCATTTTGGCAACAACAAAAGACATATTTTATAAATACAAATAAATCTATAATCAACCAAATTAATTATTCTAACAAATTAACATGTTAGGAAGTAAAATTCTTGTGCAATATTTAAATGATTTACTTGCTGTTTTGGTTAATCCCAAACAGCTCATAAGATTTAAACTTAACATTGGAAACGGAAGATTCTTTTCATTAATAGTGCTTCTACTTCTTACAATATCAAATACCTGACAATACCCATTTACAGCTATAGAAATTAAGCTATTGAAGTTTGTTTTTATCAAGAACATAGCACATAGCCAGTGCTGAGAAATAAATTGTTGACCTCCCAATCACTAGGCCAAGGACCTTAAACACTTGGTCAGCTCCTTCAATCATTAAATAACTATTGGAATACTATTTTCTCCAATTCAACGCAATTCACTTTTGGATATCTCTGGGAGTAAGTTTTTGCCAGATATTCCTGGTAAGCAGACATTAGAAAAACTACTTTTTAAATTTAATAGACAATTGTAGATTTAATTAAATGTGTGGCTTCATAAAATAATTGTCTCAAAGTATTTTATCTCTGATCCTAAGAATTTTTATGTTTACTCTTTGTAAAGAAAAAGCACACCCCCACCCTCTCACTTTTCATTTAATATTTTCTTTTATAAAAAAAGTATTTGTATGTTGTCCTAATTCCCTTTATTCTCAACTCTATTCAGAATATCATGTCCTAATATGAAAGTTTGTATTATTCCTATATTTTGTATATATTTACTATTGCCAAAGTGGTTACAGATATTTTGAAGGTTATTTGGAAAATGAATCGTTTTATATTTAGTCACTTCTTTTTTTGATATGTAAAAATTCTCACACTATTTAGACTTGTTAATGATGGGTGAGTTATCATGCATTGTGTAACTCCGGAAGATCTGTTTAGTTTTATCTAGTTTGGTGCCTGATCTTTCAGAGTGTCAGTCTCCTCCTCTCCAGGGTCACCTTTGCTATTCATTTTTCTGGGGATGATAAAATACAGTAAAATACTGATAAGGATTCCATAACAATATTGACATTGCACCTAATTAAAAGAGATCAGCATTTAGAAGTATAACTTGATATGTTCAATTAGTCTTAATTGAATATTTCCTCATTATTATCTTGCCATTTACTTCTACTGAGAAATTATACTTTGTCATTAATTTAATGTGCATTTTACAATCATTTATTAAATATACATCACTACAGTTTCTTAGATATACTAAATCCCTTTGGAAAACCATGTTATTAATCACTTGTATAGAATATGCTTCTAGTTATCAGGATTCCATTGAGTTACCTATATAAAATTCATGATAAATTTTTAAGAAACTTTTTATCTACGTTGTGATAGAATCAGAAAAGATTAAATTTTCAGATGTGTGAATTCTGTGATAAACAAATTTCACTTTAATAAATTTGTTTACTTTTACTTTTGAAGCTGTTTATGTTTGAATAAAAGTTATTCTTACCCTTATTTGTTTGCAATTGTTTTTCCTCACATATGTACTTTATTTAAAGTAAATTCTTTCTCAAAAGAAATAGTTTTCAAGCAATTTTATGCCTGCCAAGTTGTTTAATACTCCTTAGGTAGGAAACATTAGAAATTAAATGTATAGAAAAGGACTGCAATAATGTCCAAGCCAGCAATACATTGAACATTTGCTTTTATCTTCTAGAGCTGACAATAACTATTTAAGGTACTGTATTTTCCAGCATATAAGTTGACATAGTGTAAGCATTCAAACAGTCACTATCTTTCCAAATCATGCTGCATTTCACATGGAATTTTTGGTCCTCTAAAGTCATCTTGGTGTATAAGTCGACCTACCTTTTTTTGCTGTAAATTTGGTCTGAAAAATTTGACTTGCATGCTGGAAAATATAGTATAACGAAATCTAGGTGACTTATTTCCCAATAAAAATTGGTTTTGAGTAGAGCGTAAAAAAAATTTTTTAAATTCAAGTAATGACAGGTGTCAAACATATTCATCATCATTTACTAACACAACCACTCCAGAGAGTGTACCAGGTGCCTTTAATGTGTCACTGGCACAGGTGTTTTTAACATGTCACTGGCACAAATGTTTTTAACGTGTCACTGGCACGAGTGTTTTTAACGTGTCACTGGCAAGAGATATTATTCTACATGTAAATTTTATACTAAGCCAAAACTCTAGATCTGTCTTTTTTATAGGTTTAACATTCCACACCTGAATAATGTGACAAACTCAGAGACAGAATAAAGTGTTTATCCTGCATAGTTTGATATAAGTTTCAAGAGTTCTTTGGTAAACTTTTTAATTCACTAAACTGATTAAGATGTCCTTAAAAAAAAAAAAAAAAAACTTTTGAAAGTCTATATCTACTGGCAGTAGATATAGAAAAGTAAATGTTTCATCTTAGTGTCAATAAATGAAAGAATTGGTACAATCAAAACTTTTAATTATCATCATCATTTAATGTCCACTTTCCTTGCTTGCATAGGTCAAACAATTTGTTGAGGTAGATTCCCTACAGCCAGATGCCCTTCTTGTGACCAACCCATACCTATTTCTAGGCAAGGTAACATTTCCCATAGCCAGACATGTTTTTCTATGGAAAGCTGTAAATGAACAACATAACTTGTACGACAGTGATTCTCATTTGCAACCATCACATGATGTCAGGACAAGGTACACACACACATACACATATACAACAGGCTTTCTTAAGTTTCAGTCAACCAAATCTGATCACAAGTCTTTAGTTGACCTAGGGCTATGGTAGAAGACACTTGCCCAAGGTGCCGCACACTGGACCTGAACTCAAAACTTAATTTCAATTCATTAAGTCCTAGATGAGACCATTATCATGATAAGCTGCCAGTTATTTGTAAAACTACTGCTAGGATATTGGTCTTGATTTATAAATTAGATCTTAAAAAGAGTTCTCCATGTTATGGAAGAAAGATGTTCAGTTTTATATCAAAAGTAAATATGGTAAATCATTTCAACTTGCACAACTTTCCCTTCCACCATGTATTTCAGAAGTCTCATATCTTTCTCAAAACTTGTATGCTAAGGTTTACTTCTTTGTCAATATCAACAACTAAATGTACTGAGTTGAGTTTTCACCATTATTGACTGTGAGCAACCTTTAGCTGAGCATCAGGAATGTTACATGGTTACATACTATAGAGTAACGTCCAATATTGATTACATCTTGTGAAGAAACATTGATTTTTACTTATATATATTTTACTAGCCTCAGCCAGTAGGCTGTGGCCATGTTTAATCACCGCCACTTTATGTATAATTAAGGTTGTAGAAGAAGCATTATTACTATCAGCCAATGTTTCCTATTTCAACATTTCATGAGGTTATACACACAAGTGTAGGCCACCCCAGATAGGTCAAATTGATGAAGTTCAGCTGAAACATATGTATATGGGCATCTGTAGAGAAAATAGAGGTGAAGTGTGGTATCCAGTATTTTTATTTACTCATTGTATGGTGGGCACATGTTTCATACAGACCTAATAAGAGTTGTGTGGAGCTAGCTAGTCCAGAGGAAATTATAATGATGAAAGAATACAGAGAAGAAACAAAGTTATGTAGATCAGAGATTGTGTTGGTGAATGACTCTTTGCCATTAAGTTGAATGACTTTCATTTATGCTTATGTATAGCAACAGGTGAAACACTGTCTCTTAGTAGTAGCATTCCAATGTAGTTCACAATTGAGCTTTCTTAGCTAGTCATTAGGGCTGAAATATTTCTTGACTCCAAAGTACAATTCTAACCTTTGTGATGCCATTTTTTCATTTCATATATTGTCATCATCTAATATCCACTTTCTATGTTGGCATGGGTTAGACATTATGACAGGAAACTGGCGAGCTGCAGGTCCGTGCCACACTTCAATCTCACCTTTGGCTGGATGCATCAACTACTTTATAGTGTACTGGGTGCTTTTTTCATGCCACTGACTGACTACGAAAGAGTGATGCTAGAGCTGTGAAATCTTGCATGCATTAATTTCAACTCTTCTTAATAACTGCATTGTTTCTTTCCCGGTAGACTGACATCTGACTGTTCAAAGAACATTTCAAAGGTAACTAGTAGTGACTTCTCTTGAAAATCGACAAAATATGGTGTCATGGAGTAATCAAGTACCTGCAGAAAAAGGGTTTAGCCTCCACCAACATTCATGCTGACATGGTTGCTATATTAGGGTAAGATGCTCCAGCTTTATCAACAGTGCAAAAGTGAGCAGCTGAATTTAGGAGGGGAATGGAGTCTTGAAGATGACCCAAGATCTGGACGTTCTGCAACTGCTACCATTGAGGAAAATATTGATCGTGTTCGCCACATGGTGATGGCTGACAGGCAACTGACTATCAGTGAAATAGCCAATGTTATTAGCATATCCTGTGAGATTTGAGAATATTCTGCACAACAAAGGTTTCTGCTCATTGGATGCCATGTCTTCTGACACCTGATCAAAAGTGCACCAGGCTGATCACATCACAAGAAAATCTGACATTGTTTGAGGCAGATCCAGTTGGTTTCCTTAAACATTTCCTAATCCAGGATGAGTGTTGGCTTCATCACTTTGAGAAAGAGATAATGGAAACACTCATCCTCACCTGCTCCGAAGAAGGCCAAGGTTGTCTCATCTGCAGGGAAGATAACCTCAGTTTGTTGGGATGCAAAAAGCATTGTGTTTATTAACTATCTTCAAAAGGGCCACGCCATCAATGGAGAGTACTATGCCAACTTGCTGAGGCAGTTACGAAAGGCTACGAAGACCAAATGTCCAGGAAAACTAATGAAAGAGGTCTTGTTTCATCAGGACAATGCTCTTGCATGCAAGTCCTTGATATCAATGGTTGCTGTGTGTGACTGGATTTGAACTTGTTGATCACCTCCCTATTCTCCTGATTTGGCTGGGAACCAGTATTGCAGTGATGATGATGTCATATCAGCTTTTGACTTTTTTGACCAACAGGATGAAAGTTTCTTCACCAATGGGCTCCAAGCACTGCAACACTGATGGAAGAAGTGTATGGATTGCAAGGGGGACTATGTTGAAAAATAAACTTCATTTGGTCACATTCCATGGAAATATTTTGGTCAGCCTATGAACTTTTCAACCAACCCTTGTATTACTGCAGGAAACAAATAGAACTGCAATGCTGTATGGTAGCACAATATGGGCCTTGAATGCAGATGCATGAACACTAGTAAGAAAGTCTAGTGCATGCCAATAGACGTGCGATGATTGTGTGCATAACACAGAGTATAAATGAGCTAAGCAAAAATGTTGGTATAAGAAGAATCAAATGTATTGTTCAAGTAAGGAGGTTGCACTGGTATGGGTTTGTGAGGCATATGGAGGAGAATTGCTGCATACAAACATACCAAGCACTCAAAGTTAGTGGAACTTGTAGAAGATGGAGACTTGGGAGAAAAAGATGAAGGATGATCCCAAAATGCCACATCTCATGGCAGAGATGGCAAAGGCCATGGTGATTGGCACTATGCAGTGCCACAGAAGACACACTAACATAAGGATTAAGAAACTTTAATGAATGTGTGTGTATTTCTTTCCATCAAGCCCATCTCACATCTTCCCTCCAGGGTTCTCATCTCTTCGTTTGTCACTCACACATGCATTTCTTGGGTTACCTCTATTGCCATCTGACACCTCTTACTATTTCACTAGCTGCCCTTACACCTCACTGTACCATTGTACTATTTCTCTTCATTACCTCCACATCTTTTTTTGTGACATTCTCACTTAGCTCTTCTTCCTCCTACCTCTACGGTACCCTCCAGTGTCTCCCACTTGCCTTCACTACTCTCTACCCCTCTTTTACCTATCTACACACCTCTTCATCTTCCTTTATTGCTCCCTTTCACCCACAACTAACTATACTTGTCCCTTATAACATTGTATAGCCCTAGGCTCCCATCTTACACAACCCACCCTATCACCTTTCAATTTTGTCCTTTTTCTCACCCCTGTGTAGTGACCACCCTCTTGACTAGGACCATTGCCCCACTCTCTCTTCTATTCTCCTTCAGTTGTATGAGCCACTTTAAAGCGTTATAGCCTTGTAAGTTACAAGACAATCATCACAAGTGCTGGTGCCTTGCAAAAAGCACCCAGTACACTCTGAAGTGGCTGATGTTAGGAAAAGCATCCAGCCATAGAAACCCCGCTAAAGTAGATATTGGTGCATGGTGCCGTCCTCCAACTTGTCCAACCCATGCCAGCATGGAAACACACACACACACACAGAGGGTGCCATGAAAGACCATCTGAAATTTGTAGCAACTTTGATACATGCAGTGATTTAGTATTTGTGTTGAAATTAGGTTGCTATATTGTCATTGTTGCTGTTCATGGTGTAAGGTGTTTAGGCTGCATGTGGAAGACATTTGTGTGAGAAAGATTAAGTTCATGCTGCAGTCTCACAGGAAGCTTCTAATCTAAGAAATGATAAACAGGTGGAAGCACTATGTGAGCAGCTTAACTAAGAGGTTCACATGTCAAACATTGTTGAAGACTATGCTTAAGTCAATGTGCCACAACACAGCTTTCGGTAAAGTTCTCAAAAGCAAAGGAACACGACATAGATATGACTCTACTGCATTGGTATTCAATGAGGAGGTTGAGAAACAGAAAGTAACATAGGAGGAAATAGCTGTTGACAAGTGTTTTCATTTTGGAAGTGGGAATGGTAAATTGGTAGATTGTGAGGTCAGAGAGGTTTTCTTTGTGAGGAAAGGGATGTGCAGCCGAAAGTTATGATTCACAGAGAGATAGGGACAGAGTGAAGAGTTTGATGAGGATAACAGTTAACTCTTAAGAGTGATGGAAGAAACACCATCAGAACCAGTTACTTTGTATTGGGTTAATATTCATGGAATCAAACCCAAACTATATAATTTATCAATCTCAATGCTATTCCACACCAATTTAGCAATTACTTTCTTTACTATTTTTATTGTTTGATTTATTAAAAATATTCAATTATATTTCCTTTAGTTTTGTAGCAGTGAATAATGATGTTACATCAATTAAGCAACATTCCACTGACATGGAAATATTCATTGAAAATAGTAGAGAAATTAGCAGAGGTTAATTCCTCATTTGGAAGGTAGGTAGAGAAGAGTAGCAAATAAGAGGTTACATTTTAGTTTTTTATTGGTTTGATCTGGTGGTAGAAACTGTACCGACGGCCTTCACAGTCTGTCACCTGATAACCAGGTGACAGAAGTGAAAGTTGGGCAGTGTGGAATTTACATATGCATCAACACCACCTTTCAGCATGAAGTTGAGTAAAGAGGGTAACAAAGACAGCAAAGATGATCTATAGATAAGGGGTAAGAGATTTGATGTAAGGTTTGTATTAATAAGAAGTGGTGTATAGAGTCTAGATTGGAGTCTATGGATGTTAGGAGGGAAAAAAATTGTCCAGAGGGTTTTGGTATATTTCTTAGCACCAATGTAGAGATTATAACAAGAAAAGTTGATTGTGCTTTGAGGAGGTGCCTGAGTAACAAAGGTACTAGTTGATACATGTTAAGTGAAAGATTACCGAGTTATTTAAATGTGGTATAAATAGAGCAAGAAGTGAACAAATATTATATGACTTGAACATCTTTGTCCTCAGATGGAATAACAATTGCAGACCTATCCAATGTAAACAGACATTAAATAATCATGATGGTGACGATATATGTCTTCATATATCAAACTATTTTGTTAAAAAGTGATACATGTCTTCATGAAATTGAAGAACTGTTTGATTAGCTTCAGATTCTGTGGAGTAAAACAAATGACAGATGAATCTTTACTTCATTTAAGATATCAGTTTACTGAAAGGAACATTCTAAGGAAGTGCTCATACTAAATGGTTAGGACATACCTGAGAACATTTGCCTGATACAATTGAAATATGGAAATATGCAGATAGATGTATTCAGTATATGCAGAACATTAAAATGACAATCAGGTGAAAAAACTCCTTCAATAAAGCCACTAAATAATAGCTTCATTAAAAATGAAGCTGCCTTTTTAAAAATGTTAACATCTAAAGCTAGATTAGCTAATTATTGTTTCCTGCTGACATTATATAGATAAAACCAAAATATTTGAAATATCTAAGAATTTGCTAATACACTTTGAGTCATCATAAACCAAAACAAGAGAGTTGTCAAAACCAAAGAGGGAACCTCGTTAACATACTAGATATAACAGCAAAATTTCTCTCAAAGTATACAGTAATATCTTACAAAAAGCATACATTGACTGATGTAATCCTAAATACCTTATGCCCTTAAGGAAAGATAAGATAGCCAAGGCTGGAATAATTTTGAATCATAGAAACTGTTCAACCAGATCTCAGCTGAGACTATACAACATTAATAAATTAATCAAGTAGGTTATAAAGAAAAATCTATCAAATCCAAAATTAGAAAGAAAAAAAAACAATCCTAAATGGATTATTTTAATGTTTGTTTTTGAAGACCTGTAGACTGACATTGTACAGAAACATTATAGCAGAACGTACAAGAAAAGTAAAATTACATTCTTTGTGGAATATAAGAGCTTCTTGTTTCAACATTTATAAATAAATAGAAATCTTAGACCAAACAGGAAAAACAAAACAGTAAAAATATCTCGAGTTAATCAAATTATATAAAGTCATGAGAATACAGTGTAAACATCACTGCAATTTAGTTGTTTCTTTTTATAACCTGAGCTATTGATGGCAAGTAAAAGGTATAGAAATGTATATGTGGGTGTGTAATAATACAAAGAATGCAAATTTGTTACAATTTAATTCAAACTCTTACATCAAGTTACATTAATGTAGCCTGAAGATATGCATTTTTGAAGAATATGAAGTCAAACATATTTGTGCATTATTTTTATCATTTATTCTAATTATTTTCCTGCATATTTTAAACCAGTTTTTTTTTATACTTAATATTCCAGAAACAATGTCATATTAAAAGAATTTCATAATTAATAATAAAAATGTCCTCATAAAATGTATACAGAGATATTCATAGAAATAATTATTATTATTTTTTTTTTTAATTATTTATTTACAAACAATAATGATTTTATTTTTTTCCAATAAATATCAATTTATTTTAATGCTCATGTTTAATTTTGATGTTAAATGAATTAAACAACTAATATTTTATACAGAGATCCATTAATATGATGAGAACAGTAATACAGATCCCAACCACACTAATAAAAAAGAAAAAAAATTATCATTGACATGGATAATACATATTTATAATGTGTATGTATAAAATTAATCGTTTCTGAAAATAAGCTTTCAATGCACTGGTTCAAAGAAATTGAATAAGAATTTGATAAGAGGATTGAGTAACTTGACCAATGCTAAATTATGAGGAAACTAAATGCAGTAGCGAAAATAAATTATTACACAATCCAACAGTGACAGTTTTGGTTTCTTCCTCTTCTTTGTACAGTAGTATTATTATAAAATTCAGTATTATGTGCATATTTATAAAGAATTCCTCAAAAGGATTAAAAAGTAGAAATGCATGTCCTGGATGTAAGAATTTAATACAATACACAGATTTATCTTGAAAATGCTTTTATACCTTTCACAATTTTGTTTCAGCAGTTGCAGATAGTCAAATATTTCAAGATTTTCACATAAAACAATTAATAAATGAATTTTAACAATTTAAATTTCAATATAATTAAATTTCACCTCAATTGTATATCTGTCACTATAGACTTAATCAACTATAAAATATTGCATTAAGTAATAATCTGATGCCCACATTTTTAAAATATTAAATTCTTACATTAGTTTCTCTCTAAACTTATCAAACAATATTGTTATATATTGCATTTTTACCTTAGAGGCTTTAAAAAGAAGACAACCATTGCATTCTGTTGAAATACATCACTGAATTCTACTCTCACATACACACACAAGAAAAAAAAAAAGTTTGTAAAAATTCCACTCGGTAGAATAACATTTATTTATCATTAGAATAATAAAAATAACTTAACTTCCTTACCCAACCCTATACGATAGAGAAATAACAAAACATTTACATAAAATGAAAGAATGAAACTTTAAAATGTAAATTAATTGTGTATGAGAGTTCAAGCATACACACACACACACACACACAACTTTTTCTGTCAATCAATGAATCACAGCACATTTTTGTTTTAAATATCTGGATGGTTAATTAGAAGGTAAGGTAAGCTACTGGTGTTTGTTAAGCTTGATCATAAACAATGCATAAAAATGTTTACATCTATTTTTCAGAGAAGCAATAAATTGTTAAGAAAATATGTATCACACTTAGTTATTAATGTAAATAACTGTAAAATTGATTAAGAGAAACAATAAATTAAACATTTTCGAGAGATATAATGCGATATAAAAACAATCACTGATTGCATTTTTTTTCTTCTTTGAATACATTAAAAACTTTCTAAGTATTATTCAATATTTTTAAAATATAATTTTAAATGTAGTTTTAGTTTAAATGTATTTTTAGTTTCAACCATATCTATTTATATCTATCCTCTGTCAAAATTTAATGATTTTTATTAGTTCTAAATTTGGGGAAAATGCTCTTACATAACAAATTTGTTTATATTTGCAAATAAACAAATACTGACTTTGAGGTAATCAAAATAACTATTTTCATTAAGTAATTCAGCTGTACACTATCCATAAACACAAAACAAAGAAAAAGTCATTAAAAAATCATCTAAAAAATGAGTAGATATAGAACATCTTAATTATTACCTAAATTTTCACCAATATTCATTTCACCTCAAAGCAATGAATGATATTAATTAACTAAGAGATCTGGACTAAGAGAGAAATTCATTCACTCATTCTGTTTTTAACTTTAGATTTCTACTTTATGGGATTTATAATCTAACTACAAAATGACTTCATACTAACCAATAAGAGACAGAAGGAATTGCAAAATAATTTGAATACCTTCAAATGTAAAAGTTGCCAACAACGAAATTTCTTCAATCAATAAAATGCTTCATCTTTGTAGGAGAGAGGGAACAGAAAATCTCATGATTATTAACAACAATTAAAAAGTGAAACTGTTATGCCTGGGAGTAAAAATAAAAATAGAATAGACTAACTAACCAAGAGCGTACATCTATATTACAGTACTTAATTGTTTGTGTGTGTATGGCTATAAACATAAGGATTGATCTAAATTATGAATTAATAATGATGCCAAGTTTGTAAATCATCTGTAACCTACTTGCTGTAAAATTGACACTAATACAGACATTTCAACAAATACTATTCAGAAGTGATTTTGAAACAAAGGAAATACAAGAAATTATTGACATGAGTTTGAGACACTATTTCTAAATTAAAGAATAGTACAAATGACTAATTATTAAAAAAAACTGGGTGATAGCTAATGTTTCTACTTAATATTAGCAAACAAATTTTTAATTAATGCTATTAGTAAATTCTGAAAAAGATATTATGCATTTGCTGAAATATAAGCTTATACATATATTTATACATATGCAAATTGAAATATAAACAATAGACAAAAACTAAATTTTCATTCTTAGTCTTTATCACTAAAAATTTATTAACAATAGTTAGTTTTCAACTAGAAAGTTGACATCACATTTGTCAGAAATCATTTAGAAATACAACTGTCAAAAGAGATTGATTCAATGTATATTTCTAGGAGAGAAAAGTATGAAAGACTAAAAAGAAGAAAAAAAGTATTAAAAGTCAACAATAAAAAAAATCTTAATCAAAATATATATATCAAAGCTTTCAATGATAATTTTCCTCTGTTCAAATTATCACCATTTGTAACGTTTCCTAAATTAATTTTTCAAAAGTAATTCTATCTTCAAGATTTTTTATTACATTAATTTATTTTAAATGAAGATAATTTTTTTCACATGATTATGAAGGGAAATTATATAATGATATGATTATAAAAATTTTTATTTTAATTAATATGCTTTTAAAAAAGAAAAAGAAAGATGTAGGTGAAAAAAAAAACTGTATTAATGGGCCAAGGAAAGGAATGAGTAAAAGTGTGATAAAGATGTAAGCAAAAATGGAGACAAAACTAAATTCATAATAGAGCAATTGGTGTTATATTTTGATATTTTTACCTTTATTTCTGCACAGCAGAAAAATGCAATAAACAAATGTATTTTTTGCAACAATACTCCACAAAGTAGTTATTTACAGTTCAGAAATACACTTGATGAGGTCATATTTAAAGGTCACCTCCACTTAACTGCAACCTCACTCCTCTTATATCTGTCTTTAAGACTGTATGTGTGTGTGTGTGTATGTGTGTGTATCATATACATATATAATACATACACACACACATACACATGTATGTATATATGTGTGTTCATAAAACCCCACAAAAGAAGATCTACAAAATCTTCAAAAATGATAAAATACAAAAATAATGATAATGTGCAAACAAAGATACCAATAATGAAATAAATTGTCCTAAGAACACAAAACACTCAAAAACAAAATGGAATTAATTTTAAAATAAGCATTGAAAATGTTGAAAAATTGTTACAATTGGTAGTAACAGAGTCTATCAAATACTTAATCGATGAGTGTAAAATGCTAGGCTTAATTTGTTTAATTTAAAGACAAAATTCTAATTTAAAAAGAATAAATAAAATGTTCTTATAAAAGAAAAATGAAATGCTAGAATCAGGTCTACATTCCATTTGAAAGTTACCAAGAATGTGCTGTTAATAATCTTGTACAGTCTTAACTTTGAAAATGGTATGAGTCAAGAATTAGGTATCAAAATGTATAGCAACATCATCAAATATACAAAATATTTCAAAAGTTGCAAAGTTGCTACTTCTTTAGGCCATGATTTTCTAATAGTTCATAAACTTGGCAGAATTATTAGCTTCTTAATTTTGATAAAGAAAAATTACAAAAGAAAAAAAAAAACCAATTACTATTTCCCAACACCCATAAAGTATTTTTTTAAATATATATACATATATATATATATATACATACATATATATACATATATATATATATATATACACATATATATATACATATATATACACACATATATATATATACACATATATATATACATATATATATATACATATATCACTTAGAATGATATTAATGGAGAGCTTGCCAAAAGTCAGAGATCAAAAAAAAAAATTGCAAGTTTTACATTATAACATAATTATAGGTGCACTGTATTTAGTAGGGAGTATTAACAATGAAAATTATTAATAAAGATGATATCAAGATATAGCAACTAAAGTAGTCGCTAATGGAAAGAATGATATGTGCTCCAGTATGACCACAGTCAAGAGACTGAAACCAGTACAAGAATGTGCAATTTCTAATATAGTTATTCAGAAATAGTGGTAGCAAGCTGACTAATATAAATTATTGTTTATATTAAAATAATTACCATACAATATTTTCTTGTTTTTAAAAATCAGTTTTCAATTAATTAATTATTGATAAATTTACAGCAGCCAACCATGCAGCCACAATTCATGAATGTAAGTTAGTAATTGAGACCTTTAAAATATGTTATTCAACTTTTCCATTCTCTTGTTTCCTCCCCCACCTAGAGCAATGCCCAGTAGTAGCATTAGTGTAAAACTTAAGATTGAAAATAAATTCAATCATCATAGGAATATAAGTATAAAAAGATATGACTTTTCTTGCAACTTTAAAGCCATTTATGTTTTTTTGTTTTTTTTCCCCTCCCAAATAAGACAAAAGTATATTTTGTAGAATTGTACAGAGCTAGTATAGTTACACATACATTTTATATTCCTAAGCTATGATTGTGCAATACAAAATTCCCTTGCTCAAAATACTATATATGGTTATCCTTGCAAAATAATTTCAGCAGTCACTAAATTTATAGCAAATTAACTGACTAATTTAATCTCCTATTTAAATTACAGTAACTTAAGGGGAAAAAAAAGGTTTTACATCATGCTATGTTGAGTTTCAGAACTTGTAACAAATTGTTCACTACTGGTAGAGAGATAGCATAATCCAAGAATTACATATTTACACAATAGTGCAAAATATAATTTGCTATCAGTAAATTCTAGTTCATCCATTTTCTGCAGTTTGGAGCCCCACACAAGCATGGAATTTTGTGCTGATCATCTTCAAAGTCAAATTTGTAATCATAGGTTAGCTGCAACAAGAAAAATATTGATTTTATAAATATATATAAACATGTATACATACACATTATATAACAAAAACTGCATAGAAACAAAAAAGTACTCAAAACTAAGCACAGAGGAATATAAAATTTAATAGAAACTGAAACTTCACCAAACTAAAAGGTGGAACTCATCAATAGACTCAGCTTCTATTAAATTGTGTGTGTGTGTGTGTGTGTGTGTTTGTGTGTGTGTGTGTGTGTGCGTGTGTGTGTGTGTGTGCGTGTGCATGCACAGGTACTTGAAAATTTCCCCCATTAACAAAATTAACTGAGGAAAAAGAAAAATATTAAGCACCATTTTTCATTTTCTTTCTTCATTCATTTTTATGTTCATATTCCCATGCAACTAAAATGAATTAGAGAAATATATTAAGGCATTGTTTTACAGCCATATGCCTTTACTGGTATAATTTGAACTTTAAGGACCTCAAATCAGAGACTATAAAAAAAAACATTTATCTTGATTACACATCCTTAAGAAGCAGGGAATTTATGAAGTGTGTGCCTTTCCATAACAAGTTTACTAGAAATGATTTAATACAGATACATCATAGCACCCATAATATGAATGAGAGACTGACTGACACATTATCTGGTCAGCCAATAATTATGTTTAAAATTTGAGATAGTTGGCATGGCCAGCCTGCAGAGATTGATGTGGTTAACCTACTGCACGAACTGTAGGTCAATGTCTGCAACAAAAACCAAGGGCGTGCTTAGTTCAAGATCTGGGAAATGGGCTGAGACCTAGTACAGATGATGAGAGAAGAGGAGATAGGTACATAAGGTAGGTTTAGGAGAAGGAGCTATGAAGATTGCTAGTTGAGAGGTCATTGCAATAGCAGTGAAAAATACACTGGCAGAAACAGCATATAAGTAATGGATGTAGAGTGCTGGTGAGAAGATTATTTTACCAATCAGCCAAAATATTTAGTCATAGGTGTTTGTGTAACAGTATTACTGACCTAGATAGGTGAGCAATATTCCAATGTGAGTTATATTTGACTTTTGTACAAAGTCAGTAACTCATTTAGGTAAAAGTATTTTCTGTCCTTGAATAAGAACCCTGGACTTTTGGACATAGTTGTAACTAGGTTATACAGGGAGTTCGGGCTAAATTTGACAGTTTGCATAAAAGGAAAAGAAAACAATTTCCCATCCAAAAATAAAATTTTTTTTTTTTAAAAATCAAAAAATATCAACAAGATTATGGCTGGGAGGTAACACATTACTCAAAGAAACCACCCTCAAGACAGCTCCAGAACCTGGTGAATGCATTCCTCACTATGTCCCTGGGAAGATCTTCAAACACCTCCTTGTTCTTGGCCACTAGCTCGGCCTTGGTGTGGCAATCAGAGCAGTTGCTGTCTTTCTCAACCACACCGCACACATAGTAATCCATAGGATTACAATCAGGGGAATAAGGAGGTCAGGAATTAGAGCTGGTGAAGTCATAGAAATTCTCCAACAACTACTTCTGACTCTTTCCGAAGGTATGGCAAGTAGCGGATTCTGGTTGCCATACATGTGGCCTTTCAGCAGCAACCGTCTCCAGCAGCTTCACGCAGTTGTCTGAATTGAGCCTAAGGCTCTGTTCAAAGATGTGGGGTGGTATGACGTCACCCACATTGGAGACACACCCAAAGATCATAATGGCTTGGGAGGAACTTGGTTTTCATGATACGTGGGACATCAAATGGATTTTAGGTAAGCCACCTATTGTTCTGGGTGTTTTGAAACTGATCCTGGTAGAAGTTTTTTTCCTCTGAGAAGAACAAGATTATCCCTGGCTCAACAGGATACCTCAACTTGTTCAGGAGTTTCTTTGCCTTCGTCAAGCAGTTCTCCTTGGCTTTGGCTGTCAGAATTTGTCCCTTGCGCCTCTTGTATGAGTGGTAGTGAAAGTCCTATTCAGGGCCAGCTTCATGGTGGTGACTCCAACACCCATTTCTCTTGCCAAAATAATAAAGGATATGGATGTTTAACAATTATTTTGATCGTTTTTGTGACACTTGAAGTGAGGGAGAAAGGTTGTCCTTGGGAGCAGACACAGTTCTGCATATTTCCATATATTGTGATAGTTCTCTTTAGAGAGAAAATTAGATTTAAGATTTTGGGAAAGAAAGGGAATTCTGGACAGAATGGTTAAGAGTAATGCAAGGAATACTATCAGGAACAGGTGTCCTGATAAGTTTTTGTACTTAGTAAGTAGGTGTAAATGATAATGAGTCAAGAAGAAAAATTTAGAAGTTAATCTATGTGCACAGTAGGGAGTTGGAAGCAACCCAAGCATAAAAATAAGTGGTTTTATCTGCAAGAGTGTAATCTACAGAATTATCTTGGTTAAAGAGTGGAGGACAAGAGGTTTTGCAAAGTGAGCCAGAATACCTAGCAGCAATTTCAGAGACAAATAAGTTTCAAAATTGTGAAATATATGAAGAGATAGCTCGAGAATTTCTCTGATTTGGTTTTTTGTTATTATTATTATTATTATATAAGAAGGCGGCAAGCTGGGAGAATCGTTAGTACGCCGGAAAAATGCTTAGTGGCATTTCTTCCGACTTTACGTTCTGAGTTCTGGGGTCGATTGAATCAACTATCCCCATCCCTGAAAAATTCAGGCCTTTGTGCCCAGTATAGAAAGGATTATTATTATTATATAAGGCGGCGAGCTGGTAGAATCGTTAGCGCGCCGGGAA
The DNA here is from genome assembly GCA_027564515.1 of Octopus rubescens. Taxonomy (NCBI): domain Eukaryota; kingdom Metazoa; phylum Mollusca; class Cephalopoda; order Octopoda; family Octopodidae; genus Octopus; species Octopus rubescens. Next base: position 30,737,631 of record JAOPUL010004099.1, read on the forward strand.
AAATGTTTAGCGACATTTCTTCCGGCTTTAACGT
>JAOPUL010004099.1:30737764-30748830 GCA_027564515.1 Octopus rubescens
CAGTGGGATTGAACCCAGAACCATGTGGTTGGGAAGCAAGCTTCTTACCACACAGCCACGCCGCGCCTATATATGCACACAATATTTTCTTATTGTCTGTTTTCCATCAATGAAGAAAAGTTTCTTTTCTGTGTTGATATAATAAAGAACAAAATTCTTCTGTTTGATGGATTCCATGACACAAAAATAAAGTTATTTTATTGATCAGGTTTATTTTATGAGAACATCCTCCTCCTCCTCCTCATCATCATCATCTATTTTCTATGCTGGTATTGGTTGGATGGCTTGACAGAGACTGCACCAAGCTCTGCTGTCTGTTTTGGCATGGCTTTTACGGCTGGATGCCCTTCCAAACACCAACCACTTTACAGTGTGGACAGGATGCTTTTTATGAGGCACCAGCACTGGTGGGGTCACTAAGTAATTTGCAAGGCAAAGATCTTTTGAGAGGGATGAGTACTGGAGGAGGTGGATTTGTGCCAGGTGATGAGAGGTTAGAGTGTGACAGAGGGACAGAAGGTGTCTTGTTGTAGAGGAGATACATGATTCTCACAATTGGAAAGGGAACGTGAAAGAGATCAAGAATGAGAGAAAGCAAGAGTGGAAGAGAGAGAGAGAGAGAGAGAGAGAGAGATGGTGGTAATGTGCCAAGGCATACCATCAAGGTATAGGGATAAGAATATAGTAGAGAGTCAAAAGCCCTGTCCCTTAGTAAACAAATAATCTCTTTAGATGATTGACACCCTTTGACACCCTCAACTCTGAAGTTGAGGGTGTCAAAGAGTTTATGTTTTTTGGGATCAGATGATGTACAAAGACAGATCATGCTTCCATCTTTTAACTTTTACTTGTTTCAGTAATTAGACTGAGGCCATGCTGGAGCACCTCCTTGAAGAATTTTTAGTCAAATGAATCGACCCCAGTTATTTTTTGTTAAACCTGTTACTTATTCTATGGTTTCTCTTTTGCCAAACTGCTAAGTTGCAGGGGACATAAACACACCAACACCAGTTCTCAAGCGGTGGTGGGGTCAAACAGACACAAAGACACACAATTATATATAAACAGGGTGACCCAAAAGTCACCATACCCAAACATTATAAATTCATTTATTTGTATTCCAGACAAAAGTTAATTAAACATTATTAATTCATTTATAAGGCGGCGAGCTGGCAGAATCATTAGCACGCCAGGAAAAATGCTTAGCAGCATTTCTTCTGACTTTACGTTCTGAGTTCAAATGCCGCCGGGGTCGACTTTGCCTTTCATCCTTTCAGGGTCGATAAAATAACTACCAGTAGAGTACTGGGGTTGATTAAATTGACTATCCCCATCCCCGAAAATTTCAGGCCTTGTGCCCCGTATAGAAAGGATTATTATTATTATTAATATGAGAACATTTGTTTACTAACCTCTTCGCCTCGCACGATTTTCCTGCTTGTAATGATAATAATTTTACTTTCTTTTTCAAAGGGCACAACTTCAGCTACACAGTTGGGATTGCATGAATGGTTGATGTAACGAGCTAAGCCTCCAACCATTGTGGCATCTATAACTGTGTCTGTATCACTGCGGAACATGTAGACACCACGATTCTGAAAAGCAATATAAATGGATATATATTCAAGAACCTGAAATACAAGAGTACATTGATGCAAAGTATTCTATGGTTGGATGCCCTTCCTATGAGCCCTCCCCCCTCCCCCGTTTCCAAGGAAGGTAATAACCTAGTGTATCGAACAACAAACAGCCTGGACATGGTTACACAGATAACTGGAAATGACATATGAATGAGCTTTTTGTTTACAAAAGTCATGCAACACGTCAAGAAACTTGGCCATTCTTTTGCAGTGGATTGCAAGCAAATGGTACTGTCTACATGAGCAGCAAAACTATTGCTTACAACCAATAAACACACAGGAAGACAAGGGGACTATGAACTCACTCACACACACAAGCATATATACATATATATGACACGCTTCTTTCAATTTCGTCATCATCCTTTAATGTCCATTTTCCATGCTGGCATGGGTTGGACTGGAGCTGGCAAGCCGGAGGGCTGCACCAGGTTCCAGTCTGATTTGGCTTGGTTTCTATGACTGGATGCCCTTCATAACACCAACCACTTTACAGTGTGTGCTGGGTACTTTAATGTGCCACCAGCATGAGTGCTTTTAACATGGCACCATCACAAGTGCTTTTTTATGTGGCACCAGCACAAGACTCTTAGCACGAGTGCTTTTTACATGGCACCACCAAATCCACTCACAAAGCTTTGGTCAGCCCAGAGCTACAAGTAGAAGACACTTGTCGAAGGTGCCATGCAGTGGGACTGAACTGGAAACCATGTAGTTGATAAGTGAACTTAATATCTATCGAAAGTTTATAAAACAGAGATGCAGCTATTTCAAAAACAGTGATCTTTAATAATTTTACATAGATCAAAATCTTAAGGTTCATACCTATCTTCATCTTCTCACTTGTTTAGCAATAGTTAACAAGACTGGATCATGCAGAGAAGAACAGGACTTCTCTATAACATCAGCAGTTAGAAGTGTTAACAAAGAACAGTACAAATTTATCTAATCACTTGCCAGCATGTAAATATAGACAGAAAATTGGGGTGGAAAAATTGTTTTTCTTTTGAGTTTGCTACTAACAGTGTTAAATTGTCCATGCTTTCTTGATCAGTTGCAATCATATTCAGTAAGTATCTGTGTAGTCAATGAACATCTATACATGTTTTATATTTCTACCATATATTTGGTGTCCTACACTCAATACTATTGCTAGTTTCAACCCAAGAATTATATTAAGAAACAGAAATTGTTTCTTTTGCCAAGTCATCATACTTTTCATCTTATCAGTTCAAGATTGTACTAATCTCCAGTTAAGTTGTGATTTGACAACAACACCTATGCAATCAGTTATTTTCCAAACCATACAAGAGGTTCATTGCTAAAAAATACTTTAGTTTTGATCATGTTCGCTTTGAAATACCTTCTACAAAATCTCTGTTCTATGTTTCAAATTTAATCTGCAGCTCCAGATTGTTTCTTTACTTCATTTTCATTACATAATCCATTAGTTTAATCCATTAAAATGTGTGTCATATATTAACCTTACCTTCATATCAGCTTATAATGGAGATACTAGAATAGACTTAAAAGATAATGATAAGCTAAATATTGATAACTGATTTTCAACATCTCAGTAACATTCTTCTTTGACTTACTTGTGCAGGTCTATATAAAATTATTCATACCTAAATCTAAAACTGATTTTTCAGTTAATTGAATGGATTAAGATTATTTTTTTCCCCACTTCCAAGCACACATTTTAAGATACAAATAAAAAAAATATCAAAAAATAAAACAATTTTTTAATAATTATATCTACATTTATCAAAATCTATAAAAAAATTTTATTCTCAAACATGAGATGCAAATAATCATAGAACAACAGGTAATTAAAGTTCGATAGGTTTGCGTTAATACCTGAGCTTCATATACTATTTCTCTTTTGTTGGCAACTTCATTACGTATTAAGTCTCCAATGTATTCAATTACCATCGTATGTTTGTCCAAATCTCGTGCAGAAAAAAGACCAAGGCCCTATAATAAATAACAAAGATTACAAAACTTTTAACTAGTAAAATGAAAAAACAAACAATCATACTAATTTAAAATAAATCAAATAACGTACTTGTATCCTGGAACGAGCCAAATAGACATTATTCCTCCATTCTGTTTTCAATCTTCTATATTGTTGAGATTTGGAATGAACAAATTGCTTCATGTAAGGGGAATTAACATCACCACTGACACCTGTCACTGTGGTGGGCAGAGAACGGGAAGTGATACTTGTTTGCAATGTATGAGGTCTGTAAAGTAATATAGTTAGAATCAGAAAAATAATTCCACTCTTGCTTAGTATGTGGGGTTAAATATAGTATTTTAGTAGAAAAAATATTAAATTTACATGGTTACAAGAATAAAATATTATTCATCAGGTAAATGGCCTTGATTGATAAGCAGGAAAGGTGGAGGCAGGAATGCCATACAGTATACCAAGTGCAAGCTATGGACACACAAGAGGTGCAGTGGAATGGCAGGAAGGTTAACAAGACATTGTCGATGCTGCCGCCTCAAGCAACAAAATTTTGTCGATATTTCCGCCTCAAGCAGCAAGACATTTCCATTAAACTCTCGATGTGGCCACCTCTTCGCAATGGGACTCTCAGTGTGGCCCCCTCTAAGCAACTGCACTCTCCCGATGTGGCCGTCTCATTTGCGCCTGAAAGCACTCTATGCATCCGTCCAAAGCAAGAGACTTTCTTGATGCTGCCGCCTCAAGCAGCACAATATTGTTGAAGCTGGGTTCGGCCTCATCCTTGCCAACAGGATTTAGCGCGGCCCTCGAACTTTTCAACCTGGAAGCTCTCGATGTGGCCATCTCAAGCAATAAACTTTGCACTAACTTTGGACAGTAACCTTCAGTAGGTTTTTCTGTAGGAACCTCCAGTTGTCCTCTATGCTGTAGTTCTTTAACTTCTCTTTTTTCATCAAATGCTTCAACTAAAATTTCTCTAAACTTCTGAGTGTTTGCTAGGTTTTTGAGCTTTCATATTTTTTCTTTTCCAGAGTGGTTTGATTCACCGAGTCCTACTAACTCTAAGTCTGTAGCCACTAACCACTAACCAATGTTGGGTTGTTCATTCTTCATCAAGGAAACAACTTTGCATTTACAAACTTCTGTCTATCCCATTTTCTAATGCAAATGTAGTCAATCTGACTAGTGTGCCGTGCCTACTAGATTCATAGGTGATCAAGTGGCTGGCTAGCTGGTTTCCTCAAGTTAGTGTTGCATCATAGAACTCCAGCAGCCTTATTCCCACCTCACTTCTAGTACCAAAGCTGTAACCCCCATGGACCGTGTAGAATCCAACAGGATGCTGCCCAACATGTCTATTGAAGTCACCAGCCACAGTAATGGAGTGACTGCCATTCATCATCAAGGTAATCTGTAAAAAGACCTCTTAAAATTGGTCCATCTGTTCATCTACCAGCCCGGGCTGTGGAACATAGGCAGATATAAATGTAACAGTTGATTAGCTTAACTATCCTATAACACACTCTGACTAACCTCAATTACTTTACCTATTTTCTGCCAAAAGTATGCCTACACCACCCACCTCATCACTGCTGCTTACTCCAAAAAATTTGTACCAATGTTTTTTGCTTGTGAGGAACCTAGTTATGGTTCCCTTCTATCTTACCTCTTATTCATTATAGTTGTTCCCTCACCCATTCCTTACAATCCCATACACTCTTGCAACCTCTATCCACACAGACTTCCTGTCCTTCTGTCTTCACTCACTTTTATTTACCTTCTTGTACTGTCAGGGGAGGAATTATGCCAAAGCAGACTCTGGGGAAAGATGTAGTCCTATGACCCATCAGACCCTGTTGAACTGTCCAACACATGCCAGCATGGAAGATGGGTGTTTTTTTTTTTATTAAATCCTCTTTTTATATATATATATATATATATGAGAGGAAAGAACATGGGCTTGAACTTGGTATTTCTTTATCACATCTGCTATATATCTTTCAATATTCAGTAATAAATGATGTCACACTATAAATACAATCCATAGATGCACTGCTTAAGTGCAGCATGCATACTCAAGACCAAACGCTTCCTCAGACAGACGAGAAATATTTCTTGACTGTGCATGCTACACTTATGAGGTACATCTATAGATTGCATTTATAGTATGACATCATATGTTACTTGCATTTATAGTATGATATCATATGTTACTGAATACTGAAACATGTAATAAAAGAATACCAAGTTCAAGCCTGTGTTCATTTCTCACATATTGATGTGCGCTTTATATTACATTATAACACCCTGTGGGATCATACAACAGTGGGAATTTAATGTGATTACCAAGAAAAGCTGAAACCTGAATGGTAAAATTGTAGTACACTAAACACATCCATTCCTACTTATATTTATAATCTATAGATATACATCTCATTATTGTCATAATTTTAATGTCCACTACTCCATGCTTGCCTGAGTCAGAATTTGCTGGAGCAAATTTTATACAGGATGCCGTTCCTGCTGCCAACTTTCACTTGTTTCCAAGTAAGATAATATTTCCCTATAACTGGACATGTTTTTACAGAAGATTGGAAACGAATGACACTGTTAGTATGACAGGGATATTCATTTACAACTATCATGTGGTGTCAAGCCAAGGAGACACAAGCACATACACATATGGCTGGCTCCTTTCAGTTTCTGCCTTTCACAAGGTTTTTCTCAGCTTGAGACTATAGCAAAAGACACTTGCTCAAGGTGCCACACTAGGACTGAACCTGACACCATGCAACTGTGAAAGCAAACTTCTAATTCAGACAGATATTATTATTATTATTATAATAATAATAATAATAATAATAATAATAATAAAAATTGTTGTTGTTGATTAACTCTTTTGATACCAACCCGCCCTGCTTCGATGATACAAACTTTCTATATAAAGTAATCTAAATTAAAATCTCCCATTAAAATTCCTTGTTAATTTATCTTCCAATTAGCAGCTTAGTAATGACCAAGATATTTTACCAAGTTCTTTATTATTTTCCAAATTAATTGAAACAAATGCAATGTAGTTCAACAGAAATACGGTAACAAAAGGGTTAATATAGCTACATTTGGAGCACCCACTCAGTAAGTTCCTGTTGTATCTCCAATGCTTCTCCCCTTTCTTCAATACTCTCTCTTCTCTCTATCACCCATCTTCTTCCCTGTTCATCCTACAATGCTACCTTTGCATTGAAAAATAGCACTGGACCTGGCCATATTCAATTCCATCCCTACCACCATTCATATCATTGTTCCTCTCCCTCTCTTGACAAAATGTCTGCATAATGATCGATTACATCAGATCTATCGATATCTGATACACCCCACCATCATTTTTTTTCGTAGTGCTAGCTATCACTCCTCCCTCACCCAGATCACTTGTTATTGACATTCATCACTTCCTCTCCCCATATCCCATTTCCATGATTATCTATCACTCACCCTCTATATTATCAGTATACATCACCCTTCTGTACTTCTGTGAGCCATCACTCCTTCTCCCAGAGGTCACCCATTATAAACATCCATCATTCTCTCTTACCATCTACCATCTCAACAACTATCCATCACTCTCTTCCACTCTCTCTATCCCCCATTCTCTCTCTTTCTCTCTTCCACTTTCTGTCTCTATCCATCTCTCTCTTTACATAATTAATGTAGCTGCCATGACTACTTCTCTCCTGTTACCCCCTGTTATGACTGTCTGTTGTTCATTACACTGTCCAGCAATGTCTCTTCCTTTAATCCTTCCTTTACCAACTTGTCACCCAAATAATACTGCTTCCTTCACCTCTCATTCTGGTTCATCTTCTGCCTTCACTCTTGGTCACATTGCCATGAACAAACAGAGATTATGTAATATAGTGAGTACTTTTCCATTTTGCAAAGTACAAGGCAACTTCACCAGTGCTGGTGCCATAATACAATGCACTCAGTACACTCTGTAAAGTGTTAGGCAAATGAGTGGAGGCAATATTGCGTTGAGAGGCCCATTTTGTCTTGCTGAAAATATAGCAACCTTGCTGGTGCCATGATAAAATGCACCCATTTTACTTTCTGTAATGTGTGTGGCCTAGTGATTAGGGTATTGCACTCACAATCGTTAGATCACGGTTTCAATTCCTGGGCCAGGTGCTGCATTGTATTTTCAAGCTAAAACACTTCATTTCATTTCACTCCAGTCCACTCAGCTATAAATGAGTAGCCCAACGAATGACAGACCAGCATCCTGTTCAAAGGGAATGCTGTGACCACCATCATAACATGAAAACTGAGTAATCGGACTCATGAGTCCTTGGGCTCAAAAAGTAAATTAACAAATACTCTGTAAATTGGTTGATAATAGAAAGAGCTTCAAACTATAGAAACCAAGCCAAAATGGAAGATATGAGCAAGATGTATTCCTCCGACCCTTTTAAGAGTTAGTTAGTTATTCCATATTACTCCATAAGAAGCATAGTGCCATGACCATTTCATGCCAGTGGATGCAATCTTGGGTTACCTCCTTGATTTCAGACCAAGTGAGACCAATTGCTTTTGCTTCATCCTCCACACATCCTTTCAGGTCTCTAGGTTGTCCAACTTTCCTCTTTCCTTCAGGTTTCCAGTCTAACACTTGTCTTGCAATGCTGCTTGGAGGTTTCCTTAGTGTGTGACCAATCCAGTCCCATTTCCTTTACAGAATTTCATGATTGATGGGAGTTTGGGTCATTCTGTCCCACAGATTTCTGTTTGAAATTTTGTCTGGCAACCAGATCTTGAGGATGTAGTGCAGACATTTTACTATTCTCAGAGGCTAGTAGATATGAAGTTGAACTGATTTGGACTGTAATGACATGTCCAACACATGCCAGCAGGAAAAGTGAAAATAGCAACGATGATGGTGATGCATGTATACAGACACATTTTGTGTGTGTGTGTGTGTGTGTGTGTGTGTGTGTATGTGAGAGAGAATTTGTATGTCTGTATATGAGTGAGTGTGTGTGTATGAGTATATCTGTAAGTGAGTAAGAGTATGTGAGCACGTGTTATGAGTGCAAATATTTGTGTGTTTGATTGTGTGTGAATAGGTTGCATGTGAGTATGTATATGTGTGAGTGAGTATGCATGTGAGAGTGTGTATGTGTGTATGTGTGTGTTTGTGTATGTATATATATATGTGTGTGTGTGTGTGTGTGTGTGTGTGTGTGTGTGTGTGTGTGCGCGCGCGCGTGTGTGTATTATGTCTGTATGTGCGTTTCTGCTACAAATGCTTATTGCTACGATTTTTAGATTTTTGGGGAAAGGTAAATAAAAATAAAATAAAAAAACAACATGAAAAACGAAAGAGAAAAAAATAAAGAAAGGAAAAAAAATCTTCTACACTTAAAATATATGTGAAGTGTTATGCATAAAATTCCTATATAATTACTTCTATCTCTGCAAAGAAGTGGTATTTAGCAATTAGTATAATTGACGTTTACGTAGATATATGGCTTGCAGAAAGCTCTTCAGAGTGGATTGGTTTTTAAACATATGATCGTGATAGCGTGCTTGGTTTCGTCTTGTGAAGAGCTGACAAGCACAGTTAATGGAGAAAGCTTTAGCTAGTGTCGACATTTTTCTGTAACGTCTCTTCATAAGCGCACAGGCGTGCACTAGGTGGTTGGAGTATTTGACTCGCGACCGCAAGGTCGTGGGTTCGATATCCGGCGGGTTGTGCTCCTTGAGCAAGGCCCTTTATTTCACTTTGACCCCAGTCATCTCTACAGGCAAAAATGAGTTGTACCTGTATTTCAAAAGGCCAGCTTTGTCACACTCTGTCTTGCGCTGAATCTCCCTGAGAACTATGATCCGGGTAGGTGTGTCAGTGGAGTACTCAGCCACGTGCACGTTAATTTCACGAGCAAGCTGTTCCGTTGATCGGATCAACTGGAATCCTCGTCGTCGTAACCGAACGAGTACCAGTTGATATATCGTAGTTATGCATGTACAATGCTTATCCGTGACTTCTCAACTCCTTGATGGAGTTGTGTGGGTGTCACTGTGACATTTGGCACATCTTGGGCAGTTTTTAAACCTGGTACAGCCAATCTCTTTCCAGGATTGACCAGTACTAGTTACTCCCGGAAGTGAGAAAGACGGAGAGTAAACAGACAGAGTGAGAGAAAGCAAAGAATTGACCCCAGTACAAGACTGGTATTTCGTTTATCAAACTTAAAAAGCTGAAAAGAAAAAAGTTGACTTCAGTGGGAATTGAACTCAGAATGCAGAGATCTGGAATGATTACTACAGAGCAACAATAATTGCAGATCGGATCAAGTGGAACCCTCGTCCTCGTGACCGACGGAGTACCAGGCATGGATGAGTGGTTAGGAAGGTCGTTTTGCAGCCACGTGGTTTCAGGTTCGGGTTCGGGTTCGGGTTCGGCTTCAGTCCCAGGATCTACGAAACTCTAAATCTCACCCGGTCCACTACATGACATGTTTTACATGTTATCTTTTATCTTTTACTTGTCTTAGTTATTGGGCTGCGGCCATGCTGGGGCACCGCCCTGAAGGGCTTTTACCCGAGCAAATCAACCCAGTATTTTTTTAAAATTCTGGCACTTATCCTATCCGTCTCTTTTGCCGCACCACTAAGTAACGAGAACGTAAACAAACCAACACCGGTTGTCAAGCGATGGTGGTGGTACACACACAAAGACACTCATGTACACACACACACACACACACACACACACACACACATATATATACGACGGGCTTCCACACAGTTTCCATCTACCAAATTCGTCCAGAAGGCATTGGTCACCCCGGAACTATAGTAGAAGACACAAACCCAACGTGCCGCACAGTGGGACTGAACCGGGAACCACGTAGTTGCAAAGCGAGCTTCTTAACCACACAGCCATGTCACCGATAATGAAATACCGCCATTTAAATAGCAAACTGACGACTGATGGCACTCAGAAGGTGTAATACAGACGGGAGCAGTCGTAATTTTCCTTTTCCCCGTCTGAATGTGCTTTTCGTTGACGTTCCAACAATGTCTGAGAGATGGAGTCTTGGTTTTGCCATAGAGATCGCAAGTCTTCCTCACCGCGGGGCTCCATAACAGGGAGGCACAAGGCACTGCATTTTATGAAGAAGAGAGCACAAAAGGTGCTTATAGTTGATATCGAGTCGACAAGTTAATCATAGTACAGTGCGGCATGTTTCCACACACATTGTGTGTGTGTGTGTGTGTGTGTGTGTGTGTGTGTGTGTGTGTGTGTGTGTGTGTGTAAGGGAGAATTTCTCCTCCGAGACAGTTACCACTGTGAATGTCTTGCGACAGTTAAGTCTACACAAACATGTTAAATACAACTGTTCACAGTTTTGCTTGATGTGAGTGTGTTTTTTTTTGGGGTGGGGGTGGTG
>JAOPUL010004099.1:30765228-30782828 GCA_027564515.1 Octopus rubescens
TATCTTCAAATGATGTAGCTCCAGGAATATGATGCAATAAAGCTCTCAGAATTGCTCCTGTTCCTTTGGTGAAACAAGGTAGATACACCCCATTGTGTATCATTTTTTCTGAGATGCTTAACTGGTGATTCCCAGTTAACTCGCAGTCATTCAGTGAGGGTGGACTTGTCCTGAGTGTGGATAACATGTTGACTATCATCATTAAAGTAAACGTATTGCTGTTGGGGTAAATGAACTGTACGCTGTGGAGGATATAAACCATGTAATTTGAAACCCCAAATCCTCCAGGCTGCCTCTGATGAGGATACATAGCAACCATTAATATAATTTTCAATTTCATCTTTGTGTTTCTGTTTCACATTTAAATTTGCTTATATATCTATAATTATGTTCTATGAATTGGACTGTTCATTTTGGTAATAATTTGAAATATATTTTTAAAAATTAACAGCCCAACTATAGAACATAAAACCTGAATATTTTAGAAATATAAACATATTTGAGACACTAACTTTTTCAAGATATGGTTTTTCTATGTGGAATTTTAATAACAGCATTCCAAATACACACACACAGATCTGAACATTTTAGTAAATGTAAACCTGGTTAAATTATTTTTGCTGAACTGGAGGACACCACTCTCTCTAGACTGAGCATATAGTCTCACAGACTTTGGCCACCCCACCACTGAATTATTCTACACCTGCTATATCAATTCTGATTTTGATGCAACTCTTGGGTTTTTTTCCCCCCTTTTTCCTTTCTTAACCATTTGTTTTTCATTCCGCTTTTTCTCATTCCACCTTTTGCATTCACCTTCCTCTCATCTTTTCTTGTGTTTTCTCATAGACCAGCATCCTTTCTCATTTTTTCAAATAAGATCAGCCATGTTGTGTATTTGAGTCGGAAGGATTGCTTGGAGGCACAATATATAAATTTGCTTATTTACTAATAGTATCTCGCATTTAAATACTGTGTATATTAAATGACATACACATACATACACAAACATTATGTGAGAGAAGTGAGTTGTGTGTGTGAGAGAGAGAGAGAGAGAGATATTAAAGACTAAAGGTGATAAGAAAAAGTTTATGATGACAAATTAACACCGTTTCTGTACTTCACACTAATACCTTTTGTATCCCCTACTCTATATCTATGTCTTTCAGTCTTTTTACATCTCCAACCCACCACTGGTTTATATTAAGAGAAACTCACTGCCAGCATATTTTTCTTTATGCATTAATCTAGATTATATTTGGACCTCCCAACAAAATTTGGTAAAAGCTCATTGACAAAACATCAATGCTTCACACACACACACACACACACACACACACACACACCAGGATCAGTAATAATATGCAATTGCTTTTAACATAACTTTTTAAAATGTATCTAATGAATGTGCTTGTCTTTTTCCTTCTTTGTGGAATTTACTCTCTCTCTCTCTCTCTCATATATATATATATCATCAAATATAAAGAAAAAAACAAGCCCAAGGGACATCTGCAGTTAATATTATTAGGTTGATGCTCAAAGAGGAGAAAATGTTATAGAGTAAAAGTGTAATGTTTTGGACATAGTCCTTCATCAGATAGTAGAGGGAAGTCCAAGAGAGACAAGGTGATAAAAATATTAAAAAGAAAGAAGAGGGTCAGTAAAAAACGCACAAGGGTTAGGATCATCATATGTATATATAAAACAGAAAATAAATTATTGATATTTCAGATATTTTATGTATGTTTCAATAATCAAATCAATTATGGATTTCATCAAATGACATCAATATCGAAGTATTTCGATATTGTCGGCTGATCAAATTATCAGTAATCAATTTGATTATTGAAATGTATATAATAAAATGTCTGAATTATCAATAATATAATTTGATTTTTGTTCATTTAAAATATGTTGTTCTTCTTACTACGTCACAGACCAAGTCCATATTGACTTCACTGACCACATTATACTGGTGTGAAAGTTTAATGTAGCCAAAAATTGATCCCTAATTTCTATGGTAATTTGATGTGCATTCAGCGCATCAATATTGGCAATATGCTGTGCTTGAGAAGACCCATTCATCTCAGCAAGAATGAGGTCATGTCAAGCCTTCACCCACGATTCATCTTCTAAAACCTATCCCTTTATCACTCTGATAACTGTGGAACTACTCACACAGGTGCTGTAAATGATACCATTTATCCCCCTACACTTCACATTGTCTCCCTATTATTGTTCCACTCCAACTATGCAGCAACTGTTTTATTTTACTGTTTGTTAAATATTTGTTCTTTGCTCTCAGCTTTGGTCATTTTCTCACATGTCTCTGCCACATCCATGATGAAGCATTTCCTGCTTTCCTCTGTAGCTGCATAATCATTGTTGGCTTCCCTTTGTTTATTCACCTGCCTAACCAATACACACATACATATTCTACAAACTTACACAATTTCCTTCTACTGAATTTCACTCACAAAGTTTTGGTTAATTTGAAGCCAATATAGAAGACATTTACCCAATCTGGCACGAGTTGGGTCAAAGTTGAACTATATGGTAACTATATATAATAAACTAAATGAAATATGATAATCTTATTAAACTGTCTTGAAATGCACCAAATGAAACAGATAGTCAGATAAAATAAAAAGATGCAGATGCTACAACAATATTTATGAAAGATTGAATTAAGAATCCACATTTTTAACTACATTGCATACAGATTATTAACTTTTTTACATTTTATGCTTTAAATTCTGAAAAAACTTTAAATTCTAATACAACTTGAGCTGTGTCATCAGCAAGTAATAACATTAATGATATTAAGTGATGGTGTTAGTAATGTTGATAATAGAATTAGTGATGGTGGTTTTAAAATACTTACGAGTCATATTATACTTCAATACTTCAGGAGAAGGAGTTTCACTAATTTCATAAGGGGGCACAGCAATCTTTAACAGATCAGCAATAGCAGAAATAACTCCTCCAATGTCATCTTCAGCAGTTGCTTTCAAAGTGAGTGTAACAGATACTTGCTGTGTAAGATTTTTAAAGGGCCGAGCAAGACTTGATGACAATGTTGGCATTTTGGCTGATAGACTGTCCTTTTCTATTAACCTGCCACTTAAGTCTGAATAGTTCTGAGTTTTCTCTCCTAAACTAAATTCAGGCCAGCTGGAAACAAGATCCATTTCTTTTTTGCATATAATTTTAGTATCTAAATCTGATGATAATTTACTTTCTTCTTTAACCGATGTGATACATGGACGAACTGGGATGGGCTGAATAAGAGGCAAAATAGGGGAAGAGGTTTCCCGAACAGCTGGATCTATAGGACGTAAAGCTGGAAAATCATCTCCTTCAAGAACAGTTTCAGGGGAAGATGAAGATATTATTGTATCTGGACTATCACTTGATCTAAAATAGAATTTTAAAAATAATATCACAAAATGTTTATAGTATTACTTATGTTAACATATAAATATCTAAAAATTATATTGAAATTAATTCTAAAAATAATAAAAAGGTATTTAAAATTCATTAATTTCATTATGAAATAACATACTTTCTTATAGTGAAAAATATTTATAAATAGAACAGAATTACCTGGAAGGATGGTCAAGTCTTGGCTCTATGAGTGGTGGGGGTGGTAATACAGGTGTATATTTAGGATAATTAAGTCCAACCACAGAGGTATTTCCTGCTTGTAACCAATCACTAGTGTTTGTTTTATTGGCTGATGCAGTAATTCCAGTGTTGCCAGGTGCTGTCACAGTAACTCCAGTATTCACACCTGCTCTAGCTGCTGCAGCTGCTGCTACTTGTTCTGTAGTGAGATGATATCTTTGTTGTTCTGTTACAGGAGCTGTAAATTATTCAATTTTATTTCAAATGCTAAACAAATTATCAAACGATCTTAAGAGAACAGTAATATTTCAGAATTACCATAAACCCAAAGAATAAATTAACCCTTTAGCATTTAAACCAGCCATATTCGGCCAAAATATTGTCTCTTTTATGTTCAAACTGGCCAAAACAGTTTGAACAAAATGACCCTACCATGTCATTCTAAAAATAAACTACATCATCAAACTCTTGAAGCTACAAGATAGTTCATGATTAATTCAAGACAATGTAAATAAATAAGTATTACATTTGACAGAGTATTCTGAATGCTAAAGGGTTAAACATTATTTCTTTTTAATTGAAATTTCAACCTAACATGTTAAAATAAGTATACATTAATTTTTTTTTTTTTCACAACATCTGTTAATCAGATTTTCTGCAATTTAAATATCAACAATACAAATGACATAATCTAATCCATAATGATATTAAAAACAAACATTTTATGACTTTACCACTGTCAATGAAAAAGTGAAGATACTTCTAGCACAAAAAAATAAATTCCAGTTAAGAGAAAAAAAAAATCAGATTTGAAGTAAAAGGTTCAATTGAATGCTTTTTATCTTAATAGGAATGTTTAAAACAGTAGAGTGTATATGGCAGTACACGAAAAGCCTTAACAGTATTTAGTTTAAACCCCTTAGTTATTCATGGGAATCCCTTCAGGGTCGATGAAATAAATTACAGTCGTCCTCTATACTAACTAAAGTGATTTTCTAAGGCTAAGATAAATAATGATAATCTATCATTATAATGATTTTGTTTTTAAACTCTTAGTGCTATTCGATCAAGATTAGGTGCTCTTCCTTTCTCCTACCGGAAAAGAAGAGAGATTAGCTTTCCTTTTTAGTAGCTTTCCATTTTAGTAGCTTTCCATTTTAGTAGCTGAAGCACACAGTATTTATTAAAAGTCATGTAAGAAATGCAATCCAAGTTAGCAAAACTGAAGTACATGAGCCTGATGCAAGTTCCTAGAAATAGTTTTAGCTATGCTTACATTTGTAAATGAAGTCAGTCCTAATCTAAGACAAATCATTCCTAAATCTTCCTACACCTATTTAAAACTACAGGTTGTATTTTCTCATTTATTCATACAATTTTTTAACAGTTTTATATATCATCAGCAGCAGCATTTAACATGTTTTTCAATCCATCTCTCTATGAGATAAATAATAGGGTCACATATTTAAAACTTTCATTATGCAAAACTTTTATCATGTAACCAGAAGAAATCTAATTTGATCAATCTCTTAATATCAGGCAACAATATAGTCATGTGGGTGGTTATAACAGATTAACAGATGCTGTCCGTTTCTCTCTCTCTCTCTTTTTCTTTTATAGAAAAAAGTAAGAAAGCATTCCACTCCACTGTAAATATTATTCATGCCTAAAATTGCAAAATGTTTTTGCTTCTTCAATAAATTAGAACTAACAATAAGTAACCATATATTTTATCTAAATGTCTTCATTATACTTTAGACTATCATTAATATGAAAATAATCATAAATCTTTGAAAGTTTACAGCAAGAAGTAAAGAGGTACTGAAAATATTACATTTCACAATGTCATTAAAAAAATATTAATATCATACAATCCATACAATTAGTAAAGTTATATTAAAAGATAAAGGAAACACTGATTTATATGTAATGAAAAGAAATGACATATTGCAAACATTTTTGGTTGTGTCTGTGTGTGTGTGTGTGTGTGTGTGTGTGTGTGCGCGCGCGCACACGCACGCATGTTCATGATCACATCTGTCAAAATATGATGAGATGAGTGTTTCAACATATGTGACAGGTATGATTTAATTGAATCATTACTGGGATTGACATCTTTTAAATAGTTTCCTTTATCTTCTATTTTTTATTTTAAAAAAAAAAGCTCAGATTTTGAAGATATTTTCAAGGATGGGGCATGAAGTTGTAAATATGAAATACAATCAAACACACAATTTAATGTAATCAAAATAGCTGACAACCTAGCAACAACTTAATTCCTATAATGGCAACAAAGCATATAAGAAAAAAGATTAGTTAGTGTCATCTGGTGATTAGTTGAAAGCAATTTCCAATTCTATCTCAAAAAGTATATGTACATGTAACAATTTAAGCAGTTAAATAATATCAATTAGACTTAAATTGTATTTTTTAGTAAGTGATCCATAATTCCATGAAGTTACAAAATAGCAAAAATATGTTTGAATCAAATGTTCAATTTGAATATAATCATGGCCACTTCTAAGTATCGTTTTGACTAAACTCCTAAAAGTAATTACGTTTAATCAAATAATCAAATCACAACTTTTTCCAACTAGCATGACATGAATTATTACACTAAATATGATACATGCATGACAGAATATATGCTTATTTCCAAATAATTTTTAGAAAAACTTGTTTAAAAATTTTGCAGAGTGATTAAATTAACAAATTATTTTTCAGATTTCAAACTTAATTATAAATATATCTTTGTAAAAATAACTGCATTGCTATAGAAAGATAATTAGAGACAAAATTAACTGCACCACTCAGATAACTAAATTTAAAATCAATAACATTAAGTTGAAACACAAACCAATTAATTTTACTTCAAAGTAAACTTATAATGAAAAATCTCCTGAACAAAAACTATATTGACCTTCAAACACTTAAAGCAACCTACTGTAAACAAATTAATATGAAACTGAGAGAAAAGTAATAGAGACTAAAGCCATTAAAGCCACTTTATTAATGCTTAAAAAACTGACATCACAAATAGTTAATGTTAATAAAAGATAAGAACAGAAATAAAACCAAACTGCATCTCATTTAGTTTAATCCTATTCCTAATCAATTGAGCTATAACTAACTCTCTGTAACTTTCATGACCTGGTCCAGCAGTTTGATACCTCTGTAGTTGTTTCTATCTAAGGCATCACCTTTACCCTTGTAGCAGGGTGTGAAAATTATAAGTAAAAATCATTAACTACAATAGTAGTAGCTATATTTAAGAACAAAAGTTTAAGTTATTGGTTACAGAAACACCACAATTGTATATAACATTTTATAGAATAATTACAGTTACAAATAACTTTTTAAAAACACACAATTATATTAATTTGTTAAAATTTAATTCAAAATAAATATTTCAAATGTTATTGAAAAAATGTAATTTAAAATATATTAATAAATTAATAATAGATGTATGTAGTAAACCTATTGAAATTTCCTTAAAATATCTGCCCAACTTATTTTATACCAAATGATTTGATAAGTACTATGACTAAATGCAAATAGTTTTACAAGATACTTTGATATTTACTAACAAGTTAAAAAATATCTGGCTTCAACCATGACCAATGCCGGAAGACTAGAACTACTAAAAGAGTAACAGACTAATTAATGTCTCATTTCTGTTCTATCTATATTGGTTAAACAATCATTATAATACTTCTGGGTAGGTATCAAACACACATTTGCTCAAACAACTGACAAGTTTCAAATATGGATAAAACTTTATATGGTATTTCTTTAAAAAAAGTACAAATCAAATTTCCCTGCAAAAACTCTAGCTTAAAAATAAGATCCAACATCATAAAAATTAAAATATCAAATACAGTGTTTTTAAAATTAAAATTATGTTTAGTTTTTTTCTATTTATATACTTTTACTTAAATATTGAACAGATTAGTATCTATGAAAGCATATTAAAAGACATGCAATTTTAAAATATTTGACCTTTAATTTATGTTTATATTGACCATAACAGATTGATTCTGAAAATATAAACTGAAGTAGCTAAATATAGATTGCTAGTTTCTTAAACAACCTTTGATTATCTAGAACTACTATACCATACTGTTAAAAACTAATGTCAACGTATTAAACCAATAAAGCCATTGCTCCTGCATGTTAGAGTAAATAACATTAAGATAGGCTCTGGCTATACTCCCGACACTAAAGTAACCCACAAGAGAAATGTACACACCAGAAAGAAGTAAGCTATAATAATATAAATAATTCTGTTTGATCTTGCAATATTGGTTAAAATATCACTTCAGAAACTATTAGAACTAATTTTTTGGTTTAATAGTGTTAAGCTTTAACCAAGATGCTCTTTAAAATCCAATTGTTCATCAGCATGCATCAGATCATGCCAGTTGGAAAAGCTAAGAAGAGAACCTGGATACTGCTTGTGTTCACCATCACTGAGGAACCTTCGCCGAGCTAGGATGTCACTATTAGGCATAGGAGGTAGAATTTGGGGTATCTGAGCTAAGCTATCATGGCTGTGTGAAGTTGTGCTGCCATAGAAATCAACCGCACCTTCCAAATATCCAGCACCATAGGACCCTGATAAACGATTTTCATCTGAAAATTGAACAAAAGAAAGATCGTATATAAAAGCTGTTGACAAATAAGAAGAATTTAGTTTCATTAATGTATACAGTATATCAGTTACTAAAAATATTTCTTTGTTTTTTTTTTTTTGTAAAGAATCTCTGGATTACTGATAACAATCCTTAAACACATTTGTTTGCCTGTATGCATTATAAGTATCACAATGATGAAATATAAAGAATAGGAAATTTGGTAACGGTTTTGTTTCCTTGTCTAAATGGTACTGCATTTACAGTAGGAGAAAATTAATAATTAATAGAGTTATTATTATCATACAGAAGATGCCATCACTTTTTTTGTTTTTAGATTAATTTTCTGTTTCAATGATCATTTCTTTGATGTTATTGAAAAATCATGGCTGACATAATTTGAAGAAGCAAGCCCATTCACATCAATGTACATAATAATCATTCCATTTTTAAACATTTATTTCTACTGATTTATGATACTATAAAAAATTTCAAGTAAAAACTGCAAAATTTAATATCATAGCAGAATCCAGTTATATAAAAAAAAATCTTTAGGGAATTCTATTTGAAAAACTTACCACTGAAGTAACCAACAACTGGACAGATATGATGATTAATATTCACAGTTGGTTCTTGTAAGGATACCATTGGCATATTTTTTAACTGGGCCATGAAGGAATCTATGTAAGTATCATAATCTTCAGAGCTTTTAGACTTCTTTGCTCTTTTTTTGGGTCCTTGCCCTTCACTTTCTTTTTTCTGGGACTTTTTCCTTTTTTCTTTCATTCCAAATTCAGAAATTATCTTTTTCTTTCCCTTTTTGTCTTCTTCAAGAATGCATTTTTTCTTTTCTTTTTTCTTTTTCAGTGCAACTTCCTGTTTCCGCTTCTCTGTAAATAATACAATTTCATTTCATTCTATCTTACTCGAATAGCAATACTCAAATTCAATTTATTATAATAGAAACTCCAATGTATTATATTCAGATGCAATCACCTTCTATATGCATCTGACCACCTCCAACCCACACTTGCTGATTCACATTCTTGGACATGTTACCCTGAGGGTAAATGCTGCCATCATGTCACCACAAGACATGATACTCCAGCCTGTTAGATCTTATTAAATCATTCAACCCATGCCAGCCTGGAAAATGGGACATAAAAATGATAGTGGTGGCAGCAATAATGATGATGACTATCTTGATTTATCTCTATTTCTTTGCTCACAATATTCCAACTCCATCTACCCCAGTACGGTTATCCACTCAGAAGAATTTGTACCTCATTTTCTTGCCCATAACAAGTTTCCCTTCCACACTACGCATTTATTTGCCTCTATTTCTGGTATCAATTAATTCTGCTGTCTTTGGTTTATATGTGCTTGGGTAAGCAACTGAAAGAAAAAGTACTTAATATACATAGCAGAGTTCATTTATTTATTTGAAGCTGGTGTATAACTGTTACTCAGAGTAGCAACAGAGTTAAGCCTCAGCTACAAATGAATGAATAAACTATTACATGAATTAAGTACTTTTCCTCCTGTTTGTTTATTCAAACATATATAAGAAGACAGAAAATTGGATATGAGAAGTATGTGAAAGACAGACTGCTGTGCAATATAGGTAAACGACATATGCTGGGGAAAAGAGGAACTTTTCTGGGAGAGACAGAATAAGCATTAACAGTATGCAAGAATATTTGTCCTCAGAGACAAGATGGGAGCATTAAAATGTCTTTAAAAATAAATACAAGACCCATACCAAACATACTAGCCTGAGAAACACAAAATAATGAGGATGTGATGACAGTAAAATAAAGTGACATATATATATATATGTAATGTATAGCTGAAGAATAACTGAGGTATAGGAAAAAGAAACAATATCACAAATGGTGAAATTTGACATTAGTAGTAAAAAAAAAAAATTGTAGCAAATGTAATTAAATATTAATTAAGAGCAGAATGATTGTTGACAATATTTTGACTCCAAGCTTGGTGAAAATAGAGACATTTTAACATACCTGTGCAATAAAGTCAATTTCTTGGTCTTTTGTGTCATAAACATTGATTACAGTAAAAAAATAGATGTTAATTATATTACATCTTAATAAATCTTTATTCTTACCCCATAACTTAGCCTGTTCTTCAACATTCAAGTTGCAATACTCAGCACTTTCTTCATTAATCACAGTTTCTTTACATAGAGGCATGTTGTCAATGAGTTCCAGCTGACGCAGCTGATCTGGAGTCAAGGAGCTGTCTTCATCAGCTTCCTGCAATTTTAATAATATATGCAATTAAATCATTTCTAAGCATATAAATTATCACATAAATTATTATTAAATAAATGTTAATAAATTAAATAAAGAAATGTGTAATTGAATGTAATTATTTACAAAATATATTTCTGAAGTAATTTCAATTTGAGATTCCATTCTATTAAAGTTTTTAAATATTTGACTCTTCCTCCATCTCCCAACTGATTTTCTTTATCATTACAAAAGATCTGATGGTTTATCTTGTAAGAAGCATAGTTCAGGGAATTTTAAAAAGTTTAACAAAAAATAAAGTTAACATATTACAATAGTTCTGATTATCCACAATTTCAAAGACATCAATAATATTGTTCACTTGTTTATGGCAGTGGTGTTAGCATAAGGAGTAGAGAGTCAAACTGAGTGTTTAATGGTACATAATTTAGTAGCATGTACTTATAAATCCGCCTCTGTTTACCGCCAGGTGGGATTTAGCTCATCGCTGTTTCTGAGTGTCGTTTGTCAGGCAGTCGCAGAACATGGCCAGCCAGGCGGCATCGGTGCTCTACGACCATCTTCTGTAGTGTCTCTGACTCGGCTCTTCTTAGAATATCTTCGTTTCTCACATGGTCGCGCCAGGACACACGAAGGACCGTTCACAAGCACCTCTGGTGGAAAACGTTCAGCCGTCTTGCTATCTTTGTCGTGCTCTTC
Organism: Octopus rubescens; assembly: GCA_027564515.1. Taxonomy (NCBI): domain Eukaryota; kingdom Metazoa; phylum Mollusca; class Cephalopoda; order Octopoda; family Octopodidae; genus Octopus; species Octopus rubescens. The sequence continues at coordinate 30,776,459 of JAOPUL010004099.1, forward strand.
CAGGTTTCACTTGCATTTTGCCCGGCGTACTAACAAATAATAATAATAATTAGTAGTAGTAGTATATTTTACTTCTCAGGGCTCTCGATCTTGCTTGCTCCAGTTATTCTGAGAGAGCAAACAGCAACCTGTTGTCAAAGGTCTCGCAAGGTCTCTTTCCACGAATTATAAGATTGGTACTTAGATGTTAAGTATTGTGGAAGATACTTAACACCCAAGTATCAATCTCATTATTATTATCATTGGTAGATTTACTCCTACATATCTGGATAAATCTAATATTTCCATCTAAAATAGTTTGCTTTTGAAGCTCAATTTCCAGTACCAAATAGTCTAAACTGTGAGTAGCCTTCAAGTTCTTCAACTTTAACCCAATATTATATATTTTTAACTTCTCCAACTCTTGGTTAACTTTACAAATAAACTACAGTATTTTTGTGCATACTCATTTAAGAAAATCCAGTTCTGAATGTTTCTGAAAGTTAGAATGGAAAACAAGAATTTAGTGGGACTCAAGTTGAATTTACATAATAAAAGTCAAGCAACTAGTCACATACCTCAGTGCGACTGCTGGCTGATGGAGTAGTTCTAGTAGGAGCCTGAACAGGTGCACCATTATTTACTGTTGCAACCATTGCAGCTGCAGCTGCAACAGCACTTGTAGGATTATGAGCTGATGAAGCCAGCAACTGCTTCAGTAGCACGTTCTGGTTACCCTTTGAATCAACAATGCTTGCAACAGCATCAATCTCACTCTTTACTTCACATTTATCTATAAAAAAATTGATTTTAATAAAATTACAAATAAAATTTAGCATTACATTCCCTCTGAATACAAAATGGAAATAATCATATAATATCGACATATAAAATGTATGATGAATTTGATAAATAAATTACTATTTTAAGCAAATTAATATTAAAAATTAAAATTACAAACTGATTGGCATAATATAATTTGGATATAACAACTTCTCAAAGCAACGTACCAGGCAAAGAAACCACATCTTCAGGTTCCTTTTTAATGTTAAATGTTGACACATGTGAGGCAGCTTGTTGCTGCTGCATGTGGACATGAGAAAGTGTAGTAATTGGTAAACTGGATCCAACTGAAGTATTTGTTGCTGAAACATCAACACCAAGATGGTGCATAGGAACACCTAGTGATGAAATAAAGAGTGAGAACATAAAGAGAAATAAACATAGTGTCAGATACTTCATAGCCATAACACTAATATTAACAATATTGTTATGAATATATACAGAAACTGACATACCTGTATTTCCTATATATATTTTTTTTTTTTGTTCTTTTAATATTTTTATTACTTCAAATCTTACTACCGAAACTCATCATCAATATTACGTAATTTAGTTTTACTATATGTCATTCTATAAATTGTATTTATTTTCTATGATAGCAAGTAACAATTAAGAAATTATAAAGATACTTTTTCTCATGAATATCTACTTTAGATTCCGTAATTATTTTTTAGGAAAAATAAAAACTATAAAAAAAATCTATAAAGTCAAAATCTATATAAAAATGTAAACTGTAAAATAGTACAATATGAAATGTCATAGAAAATTTAAAAATTTTAATTTTGAAGTATATTGCATAAACAAAATATGTTTAATTAGCGAACAGAAAATACTTTGTAGACAAATTTCATACAGAAGGTTTATTTCGAATATTAGATATAATAAAACATGCTTAAAGTAAAACTGTACAAGAGGGGTTCAAATATTATAATACCCAATCATGTTAACAACAACAACAACAACAAAAACAACAACAATTAAAAAGATGAAGCCCTCTGGAATATTTCTAATCGAAAGTGGGAAAATTTGAATTTTAGAGGACAACTCTCAATTGGGTATGTAAATCTAAATGGCTAGCCAGTCCATTTCAGGCAATATATATCAATTTGAACAACCCTTACACTAAGGTTTTTTTTCCCTCAATTTATTTTCTTTTTTGCAGTCAACTGACTGAAAAAAAAAAAAACAAATGAAATTTGTATTAGTCTCTGGTATTTTTAGTTATAATTGTTGAAGTAAATACTTTAGAAAGTCCTGTATATTACAAATATTAAATATCTATCTACTTTGTGTTTCTGAGCCATCGCTTACAAGTCATAAAATCCAGTTATAATACTATGGTTAATATGGCAAAAAAGGCCGAATTTTCAAGTGGTAAAATAACTAACCTTTGTTAATGGAATCTTTAGTGTATGCCTCAGATCCAGTAGGATTAACAAAACTCCTCACATTAGTACTGCTAATCCGCTGTCCATCCAAAGATAAATTGGAAGTGGAAGAAAAAGATGAAGATTGTGGAAAGTTAGACACTGTTAAGCCCTCTTTAGAATCCACTTCTTGCCCATTGTTAGATTGTTGTGAGGTATGTAAAACTTGAGGAGATGATGGAACTGCTGGTGGAGAGTGTTCAGGAAGTGGAGGTGGTGGTGGTGGAGGGGGAGGAGGTAGTGGTGGTAATGGTGGGGGTGGTGATTTGGGCAGAGGAGGAGCCAAAGATGACATTAATGATGTGATGGTTGTAGGAACAACTGCCTGAATGGCAGAATTTGTTGTTTGTTGTCCAAGGTTTTGCTGCTGGAATTGTTGTGAGTATTGGCCAGATGCTTGAGGGACAGTTAAATTGGATTCTGGAACCATAGTGTTAGATGCTGGAGACTGACGACTACTAGACGCCATAGCTTTTCCAGAATTTTTCCCACCATTGTGTTGCTGTTGCTGCTGTTGTTTCGCTTGCTCCTCTTTTTGAAGTTGCACATTAGTATACAAAATTTCAATTATTCTTCGATCTGTTTCAGATTGAGGTTTAAAATTTAAATCCATTGGCGGTTTGAAAGGTTTTGCTGATCCTGATGAATTCCCATTGCCAATTCCAGATGTATTTCCAAGAGTTTGTCCAATTCCTAAGGCAAGCAAACATATCAGGTCTTGAAATTTTTGGATATAAAAATCACTTTAGAGCTAACTTAGGTCACAAAACCAAAAAAAAACAAAAAACAAAAAAAACTTTAAAATGAGATGAAATTCTAATGTTGAATGAAAATGTAAACTATTTATTTCTGTTGAGCACATGCAAAATGGAAAAAAAAAAAAAAATGTTCACAAAGCATCTGAAGGGAGAAATCTTAATGAAAATATTTAAGTAAAATATATTTGAACATGGCTCATAGTTTTGGTTTTTCTGAACTGAAGTTACTGTAATACCAAAAAAAAAAAAAATGTATGATGAAATGAGTAAATTCAAATATACTTGAGTAGAATTATATGTATATAGGAGTGTTCATTGCATCATTTCCCTTCATTTTGAGGTGGGGGGAGGTAAATATAGGTGTTAAAAAATATATTCTAAATAAAATCTACCCCCACCCTATCTCTCTGTCTCTCTCTAACACACACACACACACAACTAATTCATCATTATCATCATAATGTCCACTTTTCCATGCTTGCATGGGGTCAAACAGAATTTGTTGAGATATATTTACTATAGCCTGATGCCCTTCTTTGTTGCCAACCTCAACTGTTTCCAAGCAAATTAATATTTCTCCATGACCAAAATATTTTCATGAAAGATTGGAAACAAATGGCACTGGTTGTATGATGGTGATACACATTTACAACTATTGCATGATGTCAAGACAAAGAGACACAAACACACATATACACACATGACAGGCTTCTTTCAGTTTCTGTCTACCAAATCTACTCAAGGCTTTGGTTGGCTATAATAGAAGACACTTGCCCAAGGTGCCATGCAGTGGGACTGACGCCTAAAATCAGATAGTTTGGGAAGTCAACTTCTTAACCACATAAGTCATGCCTGTGTTAGTTTGATTTTTAAATATTGAAAAATAAACAAATGCAAATGGTTATTTACAAAATAAGGCAAAGTAACCTCGTTTGCTAAATGAGATATGGGATATTAACTGACTGTATAGATCCAAACCATATAATATATGAAAAAATGTTTTTATTTTATTAGTTTTAAGGATTTTCTGAACACCTTAATACCATCAATCAATAATGTGAAATTCCTTTAGTGATGGCAGGCTCACAAAACAATTACAAAAACAATAGTTAGGAAGTTATAGGTGTTCTACAAAAACATGTTACACAATATCTGTGACCATAGGTGCAGGCGTGGCTGTGCAGTAAGAAGTTTTCTTCCCAACCATATGGTTCCAGATTCAGTCCCACTGCGTGGAACCAGGCTGACCATAGCCTTGTGAGTGGATTTGGTAGACAGAAACTGAAAGAAGCCTGTTGTATATATGTGTGTGTGTGTCTTTGTGCCTGTATTTGTCCCCCACAACTGATTGAAAACCAGTGTTGGTTTGTTTATGTCCCTGTCACTTAGCAGTTTGGCAAAAAGAAACCAACAGAATAAGTACCAGGCTTTAGCGAGATGTGGCAGGACACTAATTACTCAGTTATGAAACATGGTGGTATATATGCACCTCTGTTTGAATATTGGATAAAATTAAATGATGAATAACAAACCTATGCATTTAGAGAGCTGTAGTGGTTACATGTACTTTTAAGTTGATGATTTCAATTTATAGTCATTTTTCACTGTGCCATGTTCAAATATTTTGTGATGCTTTCAACAAGCACATCTTTTAAAGTAGGATGCTTTCTCTAGAATTGCTCACTTCACCATGAAATGGGTATTTTTTAAAAAAATTTCTAAAGAGCCGAAGTGTTCTGCATAAAGACAAAACACAAATAGTTTTGGAAAGGTGAAAATTTAGCCTACTCTGCCATCACTTATCACATGCTTACATGCAGTTTAAAATCATATCCAAGAATTAGTATTAATCAAGAATATGATAAAAAAGATTCAATGAGAATAAATTATTAATTGCAAACTAAAAAACTAAAATTTTTAATGTTTTACTGAACTTTTTACATCAAAGGTCAATTCCAAATTACAGAAGAATGGAATAGATATGGAAATGAAATTAAAAGCATCACTGACAAATCATAGGCATTTTCTAAACAACTAAATATAAGGGAAAAAATTCAGTCATTATATAGCCCCAGTTATTATATAAAATGAAATATACTTTTATAACGTTCATATATATATATATATATATATAATTTCTTTGAAGGTGATGATTTACTCCTTCACTACTCTAGAGTTTCTCACCACATTCAAATGAAAAGGCAATAAAAAGAAGATTCATCATTTAGTTGCCTGAAGGATCACAAATGGCACAAGACTCCAATAACTGAGTGAACCATCAATTTCAAATGAATAAATAAACTCTGCTATGTGTATTGTGTATTGGACTGCCGATAAAATTTGTGTACAAAAATAATTCTATTCTTTTAAAATGAACTGGCTTTTATGAAATATGGGGGGGAGGGGTATTTTTGTTTGGCTTCATTAAATACATTTCATATCTTCACAACTCTATATTCAAAAGAACAGAGTTTTAATTTTAGCAACGGGAAAGGTAACATAGCTTATACTGTACAATAAATGTAAGAAATAAAGATGAAGGTTATAAAATAAACTTTGTGTCCCTATTCAAAAAATTAAAAGAATATTTGATGCTTTATTAATTAATGATTAATTGCTATTTTTCAGAGATACATTAAATGATACATAAATATATAACAAAAAGGATCAAATCAACAGCAAAATTAATTACAACCATAAACTTGTTTTCAAAAATTTTCACCTTCAAAACGTTTTTATGTAATTTTCTCAAAACCTTCGATTACAAAGGAATGGTACATATTTTGAAACATGATATGAATTTATGGTATAATTACCACTATAATTTATATTTTAAGTTAAACACACTTTAGAATGAATTCACTTATTTTAAAATATAATCAAAGAAAGAGTGTATCAAGGAAACAGATGTTAACCATTTATTTAAAATATATTTAATTACTTTCAAATATTTTTTTATGTGTTTTTTATCTGTCGAAATCCAATTTTCAAAAATTTAGTTAAATTATATTTATCATATTCTAAAATTTCCAAGTTAAAATCATGTATAATTCAGCAATATAAGCACCAATAAGGGATCAAATAGCAACTGTTCTTAATCGTTTTAAAAGACTCCAAGTTAGTCTGACACGATCAGAAAAATAATAGCTCTTAAATAACAAAATAAAAATTAGTTTTAAAAAGAAGAAATAACAAAAGACAATGAAGGTTGAGATTTTCATCTTGAAAGAAAAGCAGTGGGAGGCAAAAGCAGCAGGAAAGGAATATAAATTCATATATATATATATATAAATATATACACACACACACATATATATATATATATAATATATATATATATACATATATATATATATATATATA
>JAOPUL010004099.1:30790802-30802296 GCA_027564515.1 Octopus rubescens
TGTGTGTTAGTGTGTGTGTGTGTGTGTGTGTGTGTGTGTGTGTGTATATATATATATATATTGAACAATAAAACATAAATTTTAATCTTAAATACTTTCTTATTTCAAAAACTCTTGTTGAATTCCTTCAGCCATTTATGTTTACGAATACAATTTAAACAAACATTTTCATGATCATGGTGCTTAGATTGCAAAAGTTCATCGGGGGGTTAGAATAATTATTTAGGATTAATTTCTGATAGTTACTAAAACTAACACAACAGTAATTTTACTATTTTCAAGGAATAACTTCTTGCTATTTAATCACTTATTCGGTTTTGTTTAACTAAATTTTTTCCCCTTACTATTTTGAAAACAAGTCTTAATGGTAGAATAACATAAACAGGTTGTTACATGTGTTATTCTTTTTTAAATCATTACAGATGTTTTTCTCAAGATATTTCAGATCATATGAGAAAATGTGAAAACATATCAAATGTAATTAACATATCTTTTATAGTTTCCATTACTAAAAATATAAATTAAGAAGGAAACTAAGAATGAGGTAAAGTATTTATCTACTTGTTAATTTCTTCATTAAAAAATGTTAATAAATGTTTAATTATTTTATTTATAGGTGTTAATAGTTTTCAATTTATTATAACAAATGATACATGTTATATTGTTGAGGGTTTCACAGATTTAGTTAAAATTTTAAACAGAAGTACTGTAGTAAACTATTATTATCAGTATCAATTGATCCTCACAGGATTGTTTCAATGAATCCAAACTCTACCAGACTGATTTTGCTTTTTATCCACCTGAGGTCATTGTCTGAGTGAGTGCTCAATAGTTTGTACTGACCACAGTCTCTGATTCTCACTTTATCAACTGTTAGTGTATTTCAAAGTTTCGTTTTTTTATGTCTCCAACACAGTTTTATGTAGATAACCCTTTTCACTCATCTGTAACTTTCCAGACCAACACACCTTTTCTATGAGCAGAGTCATAAAAAAAACATCATCCAGTGGGCACATAAAAACATAATCTCTTTCAACATCACCAAGACACAATTTCAACACATATCAAGGGATAGTCTTACACTACAACCTCTATATATATGAATACACAACACATTTTGTACAAATATTCCTGTAACTGCAGCCTTCAGAATAAATTATGTAGTTATTCCAACTAAATATTCACCAGATCAATCTTCTAATCAAGCAAGATCATGGGTACAGATTTTCCTCCTGACTAGCCCGTTAAAAAACATACACAAAAAAAATAATAATACATAGGGTTTATATCACTAAAAGAAATCATTTTATCATGATTTTGGGGGACATTTAAGTAAAGTAAAACAAAGAAAACTAATATTTAAAAAAGGTTATCTGAAAATCAATTCCAGAAATCCAAAAGAATACAGCCACTGGAACATAAAAACTTATGAAATCTCAGTCTACCAGATGTCATGCCATAATTCATTAATAATTTAAGCATAAGAAATTATTAAAAATATTAGGACATACAAATAATGAATACCTTAAAGCTATAAAAAAAAAATTTGAAAAATATTTCAGATGTTAATGAAACATAACTGAAATATTAAATACTGGAGTGCACAGGTGAATGAAGAAGTTCATAGAAGAGGAAACCAGCATTGAAGGCAAAACCATACAGTCAGACATCATCAACTGTGACCACTGAGACAAATTGTCAGAGAGTGGCCAAATTGATTTGCATGAACAGACAAGTCACAAACCGTGAACTTGCATTACAACTGGATAATGATCACAATGCATTATGGAAGATGGTGGAAGACTTTGGATATCAGGAAGTGTGTGCAAAATGGGTACTTCAGAAGTTAACACCTGATTTGAAAGAGATATGTGAGAATGTCTGTTATGATCTGCTGGGAGCATTTGAATCCAATGACAACATGTTTTTATCTGATCTGGTGATAGATGAAATGTGGGTCTGTCTTGATGATCTGGAAACAAAGGCTTAGTTCTGGCATCACACCTCCAAGCCGAAAAAATTTAAATGCCAGCAACTGGCACAGAAAGTCATGGTGACTTTTTTTGTTTCTTTTGTTTCTTTTTTTTTTTTTTAAAGACAAGGGCATCATTCTCCTTGATTTTCTGGTACATGGCTACACCGTGAACAAAAAGCAGCACAGTGAGACCCTCAGAGAGCATAGAGAAATCATTAGGAGAAAGAGAATAAATAATCATCTGAAAATTATCTACATTCACATTGACAAATTGCAACCACATATATTTGGTAACAAATCTGGTAATCAGCAAACTGAGTTGGTCAAAAGTCTCCCATCCACCATGATCTGACACTCTCCCACGTTCACCTGTCTGGTTCAATAACAACAGTCTTCAGAGACAATGATTTAATGATACAGACATGGTAAAAGTATCTGTGAAGAAGCAGATACAGCAGTGCACACCTGAACTTTTTCAAAGAGGATTCAAGAATCAGATTCAACAAGGCATCACTATTGATGGAGGCTATGTTGAATAGTACCTTTGTATAGAGGAAGAGTTACTCTATTGATGTGCAATTTGAATGACTTACGTCAATAAAAAAGGTATGCCCACTTGTGCATTACTTTTTTTAAAACCTTCATATTAATATAACTAGTGAATATCATATGCATTAAATCTTGACATCTAATATTTCCATAACAATAGTGCATCTATTCATTCTCTATACATTCTGGCAGATTTGAATGCGAATATCCACTCAATGTTGTTTTTCATCATTGGAGAACATTGCCTCCCTATAAACAATGTGTGTTTATAACTTACTCTAACAATGGCTCAGCTATAAAAAAAACTTCCCATCTAGCATCCTTATTCTTACTCACTGACAGTTTTCTAAAGATCAAGAGGAGTATAGTGCAGTATTTTCCAAACACAAGCCCAGAAAGAAAAATGACTGCCCTATCCGCATTTGAGATGCAGAAACCCACATATCAAAAGTACAAAAGTTACTTAAATTGCAACATATACTAATGAAATAGTTGTCACACTCTAATTCATTTTATCCTCACCATTGTGCAACTAGACAGTTATATGCACAAGCTTTCCAAATTTTGCAAATGATAACTAGAAGCTATTTTGAATAAAGTGGCCCAGAAGAGCAACAGAAAATGCACCCATGCAATACTCTCTCTCTCTCATATATACATAAAATCTACAGCTATTCATCCTGACTAATTATAATAATCTAATTCTGTGATAAGATGGAAGTATAACATAAAACTTATCTATCAAAATATTTATATTTCAATTTCATTATTACAAAGCAATTAAAATGCAGCCTTTTGAAATGAATACATTAATTAAATCAAGAAGAAAACAAAATAGGAAATAAAAGGTGTTTATAATAGATAAACAAAATCAATTACATGGACTATAGAAAAGACCAGATTAATAAGCTCACTGTAGGCAACAAAAAATAAAATGTTAACTGCAAATAAACGTAACCTACCAGGAAATCTCTGAGGAGGTTGGGGTGGCAACTGAGGTTGGGCTTGTAACTGATCCCCACTAAATCTTTGCTGCTGGTCTCCTGAGTATCTGTTTCCTAAAAATCTAGATTCATGCTCACTTAAAAGAGATCCAATATGGCCTTCTGGTGGTACAGCAGAGACTGGACGCTTCGGATCATATATCAGTTGAGTATCACTGAAAAAGGGAACCTGGCGAACACCCTCTGGCTTTTCTGTTGAAAAATTTTGTTATGAGAAAATTTTAAAACAATTTGCAAAAATCAAAAAAAGAAAGAAGAAATGAAAGAATTAAAAAAATGAGAAGTACAGTTATTTAAATATTCTAATCATTTCAGAATAAAATAAGATTTTATTCTGTAATGAAAATTAACTAAGAAAGTACACAATAGGAACACCTCTTTAACTGGTTTAACTGGGGCACTGCTATCAAAGCTTTTTAGTCAATCATATCAACCCTAGTAATTTGGTACTTATTTTAACAGTCTCATAAAAATTTTAAAAAAAGGCTAGTTGTCCTTCACATACAGGTATAATAAGGTGATCAGAACTATATACTCTTTTTATCCACTTTCTGGATGTGCAATGTCAGTGTGCATGAATGATAAAGTACAAATATGTTGAGAGAAAAACTGAGTGTAAAAAGAATCAAATGTAATGTGCAAGAGATGACAATGAACACAGAAGTGCAAAACAATGTAGAGAAATAGTACTTGAATACCAAAGGTAGAATAAATTACAGTGTTTTACTAAAGTTAAAAACTTCATAAAGTGTTATTCTAAGTTTCACGTAGCCGGTCAGTGGACAAAAGTGAACTTTTGAAACAACACAATGGTTTATAAATGGTACAAAAGTCATAAGAAAATAATTTAAAAGAAAGATGAATGAATGAATATCATAAATAAATAAATAAATACTTAAGTTTGGTATGGTAAACATGGAGTGAAAGACAGTTGGTGTAAGAAAAAAAAAGGAAGGAAAGGGTAATTCCAGAAAGAGAAGTAGAAGCAGTACACCTCAAAACATCTCTTAGCTACACTGTATATGATCCACCTTTGTAATAATATAATTTAATTCTTTGGAGTTTTTACCAGATCCTCATTGATGTTAAGATACTTCAGGTAACTGATGATCGTATCTATTCACTGATTGTGTACTATCACCTAGAAGCTGTGAATTATCATCAGCTACTTGCCCTGATTCAAGAGCTAAAAGATAAATTTTCATTGCTGACAACATCTACTAGCTAAGAGGTATGCATGGCACATCCATTGAATTCTAGCACTGTCATTGTCAAACAATATACAATATTTGATTCATGTTCTCTTAGCTACTTTATTTCACTATGTTGAATGCAAAAAATGAGCAAGTGAAAAATCCATTTACTTAACTCTTTAGCATTCAGATTACTCTCTCAAATGTAATGCTTATCTATTCACATTGTTTTCAATTAATCATACATTATCACATAGCTTCAAGATTTTGATGATGTGATTGTTTATTTTTAGAATGACATCGTAGGGTAGGTGTGAGAGGCCTGATCTGTCCAGTTTGAACATAAAACAGGAAGACTATTTGGGCCGGATATGGCCGGTTTGAATACTAAAGGGTTAAGTTACAAGTTATTTATCGCTATTTAAGATCTAAAGAGTGTGTTTAAATTCCAATTCAAGAATAATTTATAACAAATGATCAAAAAGAAGTGTTAAAACTTTTACCATTGACAATGTGTGTTGTCCCAAGATAATGCAGAGTCTTTATTTGCAAGGTGAACTAATTAAAAGTAACTACTCCAACTGTCAAAATATAATTAACTAATATAAGTATCAGTTTTTTTAAGAAATTTAATCAATTTAGCCAAGTGGACTAATGCTTGTGTATATTATTTTTATTTAAACAAAAGAAACAAAAATGATTAACTTTCTGCGAAATAGCTTTCCAATGTAATATAATTACAATTACTCTACTAGGGGCATCAAGGGACTTTAGAACACACAGCATAGTAACAACAAAGCTTATGCTTTGAATCAACAGTATTGATTTTATTAAATTTCTTATCTACTTTCCAACATTCATCAAGTATAATCTTACCAGTATAAGTTGAATATTCTATGAGCATTTAAGCAAATATACTGGCAAGATTTCATTTCTTTTTAATGCTTTTATTTCTCTAATTTCATTGTGTTCAAAATTTGAATCATTTACATATAATGTACAGCACAAATAGATTTAATTAATTACATACTTCATAACAGGTTTATTAGAACACTTTTGAAATAAGATTTACCATTTGACTGTTCCCCCTGAAGTGCCTTTTGTTGCTTTATTTGCTTTTGAAGTTGCATACGCTGTCTTTCTTGCTGTTCTCGCTGTTTTTCCAGCTGTTCTCTTTCTAGATAACCTTCACTAAATGGATTATTGTCCTGGAGATAAAAATCACATTGATACCTTTATACATGTAAGAGAACCTAAATTACACATATTAAATATAATGGTATGGAAACAAAAAGAAAATTGATATAAAAATGATTATTTAATTAATATTTTTATTTCTAATTTCAGTAATTATTGAAAATTAAAAAATAGTAATGAAAACTATCAATTATTTCATTGACATGTTTTATGAAAGCTATTTAAAAATAGATTCTCCCATAAACACTTTGTTCATCCCAGATTCCATATCACTGCTAATCTATATATATATATATCATTAGATGAGATAATATAACTAATAGAGAAAATTATTGGATATAATAATAGGATATTTTCATAAGTAAAAATAGTTAACTAATTATAAATATAATTTGAACAAGAAACAAAATCATAGAATACTGATGAAGTAAAACAAATGAGAGAGAAATGAAAAAAGGAACAGAAATGGGCCTCAAAACATCACATAGGTTGAAGCTGAAGAAAGATAATGATCTTAGTTGGTTGAAATAGATCTGGATCAAAGAACACGAAGAAAATATACCCAATTGAATTTCTGTCGATAAAACTTTAGTATCGCAGGAAGCAACCATTAAAAGGAAACCATCTCAACTTAAGATGTTCTACAAAAATGAGAAAATGCACTGCATACTAAGTTAATATTTTCTTAGTATTTGGCAATAAATCTCATTAGAAGACAATCAAATTGAACAAAATACATCAAGTAGCAAAGATTAGTATTGAAGAAAGTAAAGTAAAAGCTGGCTGAAATAGAATATAGTATGAAAGAGGGATGAATAATACCAGATGATACAGCATGAAGAAGTAAATAAAAAGGCTTTTAGTTATATATAGCTTTCAAAGATTTTACACAAAGATGTGACCAACTTAGAAACATTCAACAAAATTTGAAAATTAACTGTAATAATAAAAACCATGCATTTTTCTATTAAGATGTTAGAAACAACAATCAGTTCTAATCTGCATGTTGTCATCAATCTGCATCATAAGTAAAGCTGAAAAGGACTACTATGGTGTTTGATAATTTCTATGGGGATGGTACCAAAAATAAACAAGAAATTGAACCTATGACTTTACTATATGGAGATTTAATCAACTAAATCACTTGTGTTATGAAATATAGATTGCTAGAACAGAGCTTCAAATTTTCTAATTTAGTTTTGATTTTAACATTAATAATCATGAGAAAAATATAACCTCTTAGCATGCCCCAAATCAATTACATTTGCAAAATTATATAATAACCACATATATAACATAATACACAAACACACAAATATATATATATATATGCACAGGCATTGTAGAAAGTTAAAAGGTTTGCTTCAAAACCACACATGTAATTCCAATGCACCACATCTTACAGTAATGCCTTTAACAACATTTTGTAAAAAGGATTTAGAACATGGAAGCAATGTGGAAGCCCGTCCTGTTTGTTTGTGTGTGTGTGTATTATATACATATTACATACTACATATATACTATTATATATGTATATACATACACACACATATACATATAGTACACACACATATATATCACTGTATTATATCTGCTGCCATGCTAGCATGGGTTGCATAGGTCTACTCACTTTAATAGGTCATGGGTTAAGATCCTTGATTTCTGTCATGTTTTATTTTGGCTTGGTACTGCTGGCTGCACACTTCTTAATAACAAACTATTTTACAGTGTACTATGTGCATTGTATGGGCCACCAGCACTAAAAATGTGTTATTCACTTCAGAAGCCTTAAGGATCCTCATAATCTCACACTTTACAGACTCTACTGAGTACATTTTTCATGACACCAGCACTGGGAGAGATGGGGGTGCCCTTCGAACAACTGACGACATCTCACATTCCTGTGTCTGCTCACTCTTCCATCTCTTAGAGTGAGAAGCATGAATGATAAAGACATATATGATAGAGATGTGAGGTAGTGGAATGAGTGATACTAAGTATTCCGAGCTTGAAAGCAATATTCAAGGAAACATGACTGCGATGGCAGGAAGGAAACAGATGTCCTGGGAGATAGAGAGATGACAGAGGACCAGGATGTGTAGGAGAAAAGGAATAAAAGTATACCCTCAGGCAGAGTAACACAGAAAGGGAGGGTGAAAGTAGAGTGAACTAGGTATGAGTGATCCAATGTAGTCACCTGTATATAGTCAACAAGATGAGCTAGAGGGGTTGAGTGATGAGAGTGGTGGTATGACAAATGAAAAGTAGGTGGGTACTATACCAGAGAGCTGCATAAAAGAGTGGTGGAGAGTGGATCAGAAAAATTGCAATGGCGTGCTGACTGGAAGCAATATATGGTGAACAGAAGAGATCAAGAGATTCACTACCATCCTTAGTCATATTGTACAATGAGAATTGAGAAAAGGAGGGAGTGACAGAAAGGTGAGCAATGAAAGGATGCACAATGTATGGTGAATAGAAGATGAAAATAGACACAGGCAGCAGTAGTATGGGCATTAGTCAGGAGTAATAGAGATGTTATATTTTTATATATATACACATAACATATATATATATACGTAAAATATATATACACACACACATATATATATATAAATATGTACACATACAAACACATACACTGATTTATATAAAGTTTTTAGCCAGTCATTGATTCATTTTTTTTTTTCTAAGTAGATATGTTTTTCCTTCTGTGAAGGCACACATATGAATTTGTGTTTTTGTATTAACTGTAAACTGTAATTTGATAAAACTTAACAATAAAAACTATTAGAGGTAAGGAGGGGGGAGATACCAATGAATTTACATACAGGCAAGTCATTGATTGGCTAGTATCAATGCAGAAAATCCAATCAAGAGTAAATAGTGAACTTTATACTCAAGAGGTTGATAGAAAAAGGGCATTGCTGAAAGAAGAGGTCTAGAAGGCTGCAGAAAGTTTAAGAGGACAAAGATAGCAGATAATAGGGAAGTTATTAAACATCAACTTACAAGTGTTAAAGAGGTTGCAAATCTATGGATATGTTGCCATATTGAGTAAGAAGAGTATTGAAAGAATTTGGATATGAACAAAGAGTTACAAGACAGAAACCAGTGACTTCACTAGCTAAATAAGACCAAAAGGTTCGACTGAACTAATTACTTTGACAAATAAAGAGTTTTAGTCAATTTAGCCACCTTTCCAAATTAAGGCAGATATGTGTGTAGTGTAACAACACATATCTGGATTGTCCGCAAGGAACAGCTAAAGCAAGAGAAGTTGAGATAACGAATGGGGTAAGGTGGCAGTTTGGACAATAAGCAGATCAGAGCTAATATTTTGGTTTAAAATCATTTAAATTGCTGCAAATCCTGTCAAATATTTGAAAGTGGTCAATTACTCATCTGTTCCAATGTAAGAATTGATAAGAAGATCAATGTTTTTCAAGAAGATGCCATACAAGCAATGTATTACCAGCTTGGGAAAGAACTCAAGAGACAAAATCTTCAGAAATGGGGTGCTCATATATATAACACACAACCTAATAGAAGGTTGCAAGCAAGTTTTTCAAGAATTACATCAATTATGGAGCTGAAAGAAACATTGACCAATAATAAACATGAATCATTAATAATTTAATCAAATCCATGATGAACCAAATGAAAGCTGTGATATTAGCTAAAGAAAGGTAGACAAAATACTAAGACATTTCACTCATTTTGGATAGTTTTTCATAAAGTTATTACAAGTTAAATTAATATTGCATTTTATTACTTCAGCTATGAAGTTATTACAGATTGCTGTAATACATGACATGACATAATATAATATATATACACACAATAATAATTCTTTCTAATTTTGGCACAAAGCAGCAATATTTTTGAAAAGAAGGGAAAGTTGATTACATCAACACCAAGGCTCAACTGGTATTTATTTTATTTACCTAGAAAGGATAAAAGACAAAGTCAACCTCAGCAGCATTTGAACTCAGAATGTAAAGAGCCAGAAGAAATGCCACTAATTATTTTGTCCAGCACAGTAACAAGTGTGCCTGCTCACCACCTTAATAATAGTAATGATAAATCTTTTTATTTAGGCACAAGGCCATTAATTTTGAGAGAAGAGGGTCAGACATTGATCCTAGTACTTGATTGATACTTTATTTTATTTTTATCAAACTCAGGCTTGAAAGGCAAATTTGATCTCAGCAGGATTTGAACTCAGAATTAAAAGGAACCAGAACAAACGCTGCTGAGATCAAATTTTACACTGGTCTTGTGGTCCTGCAATAATAATCCTTTCTACAATAGGCACAAGACCTGAAATTTGGGGGATAGGGATATTCGATTACATTGACCTCAGTACTTGACTGGTACTAAATGTTTCGATCCCGAAAGGATGAAAGGCAAAAATCGACCTTGAGAGAATCTGAACTCAAATGCCACTAAACATATTGCCTGGCATGCTAACAATTCTGCCAGCTTGCTGCCTTAATATCAGGTTGTTCGGAAAGTTCTAAGCGATTTCAGGATTTGTGTCTTTGAGCCCTTCATGCAACAATCCTAATCTCAGTATGACTCCTATTTCAAAATTGCATGCAGTAATGAAGCCTATCAGCTAAGATCCATGTTAAAAATCAGCATATATTTTACTCCTTTCAGCCCTAATCGCCAAGTTGGAAGTTTCCAAAAGTACCATTCATGAAAACTTAGTGAAAATTGGGTATGTTTCTTGCTATGTTTAGGTGCCTCACAAACTGTCAGAACAAAACTGCATGGACTAGTATTCCATCTGTGATAGGCTTCTGAAACACAATGAAAATAAGCCTTTCCTGAAACAACCAGTAACTGGAAATGAAAAATGAATTGTTTACGATAATATAATGGCAAAAAGGTGGTGATTTGGCAGAGTCGTTAGCGTGTTGGCAGAGAAGCTTACGTTCTACGTGCTAGGTTCAAATCTCACCGAGGTGAACTTGGCTTTTCATCCTTTCGGGGTCAATAAAGTAAGTACCAGTGAAGCCACTGGGGCGATGGCATCGACTTAGCTGCGATACCCAGGTATGAGTTAAATACCCTCGCCGACCCACAGGCCTAGCATGGTGAATATGGCAATTCCCCAGGACTCGATTAGAGTTCTGGGAGGGGTTCCTCATTCTGAGCGAATACTAACCCTTTAAAAAACAATGGGAAAAAGATCCTGGAATTTATGTGAGGATCCTCCAAAATAGCTTCCAAAGCAGAATATTAATTCTAAAAAGGTCATGCTTTGTGCCTGGTGGGATTTTAAAGGTATTATTTACTATGAGCTACTCCCACAAAATCAGACCATCAGTTAGCAAATTTGAATCAAAAGATCAAGAAATTGAGGCCAGCACTTTTCAACAGGAAAAGGTTTGTGTTCCACCAGGACAATGCCTGATCACATGTGTCTTTGGCTATCCGCATAAAGTTGCATGAAATTGTGTGAGATCTCTTGCCTCATCCACCATACTTCCCTGACATTGCGCCATCTGACTATCATTTGTTTTTGTCTCTGCAGAACTCTCTAAAAGGAAAATCATTTAATGATT
>JAOPUL010004099.1:30834369-30847326 GCA_027564515.1 Octopus rubescens
AACCAACTTTGAAAGGTGCTACAATTTGTAGGCTATGCTTCCATCTGTATGTATGAGCAAATGTTGCAACTCAAATGACGGCAAGCTATTCCTGAAACGCATTACCACTAGAAAAGTAAAATTCTGTTAGTGGTTATTATTACCCTCATAATTTGACAGACCTCCACAGGACAGAAAAATAATTGATGGTTTTAAGAGTGTATGCCCATGTCAGAAAAAGAAAATTGTTGGTGGTTTTCTATTGAAAAACGTCCTAATATGCATTTTCAGGATTGCATTATGTTGTGATTCTTTTTACAGTCGACTGAATTTATCTGTTTTGTGTAAAATGTATTTGTTGTATTCTAAACACTAATTTATTACACAAATAAAGCAAAGTATTACAGTTGTTGCATGAAAGCTATCTAAATTTTTATTTTTATAATTAATTTTAAAAAATTTTTTTTCTTTTTTTTTGGTGGCGGCGGGTCTATTCTGGTTACAAATGGTTTAATGACATGGATAAAGGATTAATGATATAGAGAATATAGACCAGAAAGGTATGGCATAAAATGCATATAGAGCTAAAAATTAATGAAAATGAATAAACATTTATCCAGCATGTACTGCAAGAAATGCATGTAAAATATGATGGTGGTGTTTGTTGTGATGCATAGCTGTTAACAAAAGATGGTTTTAATTATTTACATGGCAAAGGTTGTAATTCTTTAATCAAATGTAAATACAAACAAAATAGAGTAGAGTGAAAAACATATATTGAAGCTGAAGCTGAAATTGAATGAAACATCTGAAATATTGTAAAGCCACATCAGAACCTCATATTAAAAATTCTGATTAACTAAACTACACCCAGTCCTTAAGTATAGAAGTAGAGAGGTATTGCACTTCTCCCTCATGATAATGAATAAAGGGGATTTTTAATACATCAATGTTATATAACAATAAATATAATATTCAGATAAATTAAATTTACATTTATTTACTAGGTATTAGATATTATCATCATTCTTTTACTTAGTTTTTGCACTAAACATTTAGAACAATTATTTATTTCAAACCAAATTTTAAAATGGTTTCTCTTTTTGGCTTTTAGCTTCCCCCACCTCAATTCACTAAGTCCTATTTCATTAATAAACCAATCCTTCAGTAACACACACACATTCTCTGCAAATTATTTTTCTTCTTTTTTAAAGTCAACTGCACAAGGAAAAATATGTTTCAATTAATATCAAATTGATTCATAATTACACTTAGAAGAAATATTTTCATTCTACTAATATATTTAAATAATTAAATAAAACTTGTTGCCCAAACATACAAGTTTGTACTTGTGAACTGCTCCATTAAACAAGCTAATCTAAATTAAAAAGTTCATCACTCTCACATTTTATTGAAGCAATTACCTGTTGTTGATATATAATTACATAGTTAATGGCATTTCTTGAACAGCAATATTTTTAAATGTTACTTCAAATGTTCTGTTCTAAGATTAAAAGGTTTCAATAGTACAAAAACAACCATTTATTAAATATGAATGGTTAATCGAGCACACTGTTAAAAATAAGCGGTTATAAATCATTAGCAACAATTACAATATAGCACAACAATATAAAATGAGCAAGCAAAGAAATAACAAATAACACCATAAATACAAAACTTACCCCCGAAGGAAATTTAAAGATAGGCCAGAATCCATGCTCAGGATGCCTACGTCGTCTATTAGCATACAGGTGATGTAGCTAGAGAGTAAAAACAGCAACACAACTGGAGTTGAAAGCACCAACGTGTTAGCACAATACTACAAAGCATCACTTTAGACCATTCATCAAATAAAGCTGCAAACTTCATAAAAAAGTTAGAGGGAATGATTTTTATCTTTTAGAATTAAATCCCTTTTCTTTTTCTTTTTTGTCTTAATTTATATTTTTATCAACTGACAATGAATGACAATGCTTAATGCATCTTTCTTAACTAAGATCATAAAGTAAATAGCTGTAAGCATATTAAACTATGAATTCATCGAATTCTACCTCATATAAAGTATTTATTATTATTTGCAGCTTTATTTGGAGAAGAACAAGCACGAAATATTCATTGAATAAGTAAATGAATAATTAAAAATAAGCAATTAGTGTTGATCTAGCTCAACTGAATTAGTATCATTTACTTTATATTAAATTTATAAAACTGAAACAAGAAAGATTCACAGATATTGGAAACTGAAACTTCACAAGTCATTATTTTAAATTTCTAATTTCCCATCTTCAGATGGAACATTATATAAGAAAATGGTCCGTCAAGTTCTTTTAAAAGACATCCAGTGGCAATATGTGAAAATCTTGACAAGTTATGATTAGATATGGTTGAAATAGAGAAGCTCCTTAGTTGATCATATGAATGTAGTATACAAAATCACAGATGGGGTGTGAGGATTTGCCAGTTAGAGAAGAGAAAAATGAGAGAAAAAAAAGGATCAGTATAATATGTAAATAATGTATACTGAAAATATAATTTAAAAAAATAGTAATTGTATAAATGTGTAAAGGAAAATAAGACAGCTAAACTATGCAAGGAAAATGGGATGAAAATATAATTATAAAAGAAAATGCTTAAAATCTTCAGCATATGGAGAGAAGATGGTGCCAAAAAATGGCAATGAAACAGTAAATTGTTTAAAGAGAAATCAAACTGTTTAAAACCATTTAGCAAGCAATTTTACAATTTATCTGAAAAGCTACTACTGCAGAAAGCTTCATTAAGAAGTGTTAATGAACATGCCACAATGTCTCAAAGTATGAGAGTGAACCATGAACTATCCTGAGGAATATTCTTTAGTTTAAACTTGAGAAGAAATATCACCAGAAAATTCCTAAATTGAATTTCTCTTCTCTTTCCATCTGACAAATCATAGATATCATAAGATCTCTAGCAGAAACTCAGTTACAGTTAGCTATTCTTGCTGTAAAAAATTTTGCTTGCTGAAATAACTGCTTCAATTCAAAACTTTAGAGCAGGTAGTACTATATACTCATGGCTCCTTCAATTCAAACTTCCATTGTAAATTCAGTTTGTGAAGAGTTTAAAATTTGTATGCATTAAAAGATCTTAAGGCTTTGTGATTATTTAACCCAAACAGTTAAATTCTCTGCATCTTTTGATCATCTGATATTATCCTTGCTGCTTTACATTGAAGATTTTAAATATTTCCTTCTTATATCCTTATCATTGCCTGTTATTTCTCTTGCACATAGGTATTTTTCTATTCATTTCTATTTAAAGGTTTAAAATTCTTTTTCCTTTTGATAATTTCTCTCAATTTCATTTCTTTTACTTTTTTGTTGTATTCATTTTTTGCCTTTACATTCAGGAATTTACATGATTTTATATTCCTGTGTTATTTTTTTGGTTGACATTTTTTGTACATGTTTGTATTATTTTCAATATACATATTTGCAGTAATTTTTCTTCTCCATCCAGTAAGCCCCACCCCTCCCCATCTTTCTATTTTGCATACAACAATTATATGGTCAAAATACTTTCAATTCAATGTTATTTGATCTAAACATGCCTAGATATTCAAAATATCTACACTGTATGTCTGTGAAATGCCTCTCTTGTACTCCATTTCTCATAATCCTCTGAAGATCAGAAACGCAATACTCCGAGTAATATTCTGTAAAGTTTCAGCTTCCAATAAAATATAATATATAATTTCTTCTAGTACTTAGTATCTGTTTACTCCTTGTTCACATTTTATAATTATACAATTTTTCAAACATTGTTAACATAATTAAAAGTAGATTAAAAAATTTTTGTAAGTTATTTTAAAGTTATTAGGAAACATTTCAATTTGTATTATGTATTGCTCCAAGCAGAATCTACAACCAACTGAACAAGCCTTAGTTCATCAATTAATTTTAAACATTTAATAAACCAGATAGTTTCATTTTGGTTACTCAACTTTAGTACATATCATTTCAACTGTGAAAAAGTCTCATGAAGATTCTGCACCCGATCAAATCTCAGAACCTATTGTGATATAGATGTATGACCAGAGTCTGTTCATTCATGAGTAACTACTTTGCTTCTATTTTTCCTTTTCTCTCTTTTTTTTTTTAAATTCACTCGAACACAAATTAATACTATACATCCATAAAATTTATCTTATTCTTCTTACAATTTTCCATGTGTACTATATTTCCTCCTCATACATTTTCTTTACAAAAACTTTAATTACATGTTCCTACATACCATCTATTCCAAACTTCCATGCACACCCAAAATACTAAAACACTGACCCAGTAGTTTTCAGAATTCTTTCTCAATAAGACCTCCTATGTCCAAAGATTACCAAACAATCTGAGAATCTATTCAACTTCAGCCTATACACACACACACACACCCCATATGTCATAGTAACCTATGTAAGCACCACAATCACATTCAACGTAAAGCCATCACACCATTCCTTCCAAAGCTCTAAAATTTGGGAAAGCTATAAGCTACACACCTTTCAAAGAGACCTTGTGCAACAAATGGCTGTACCAAAATGCACAGCTGACATACCCATGAATTACCTACCCAGTGAAACTAAAACTATAAATACAAAAATTTCATAAATGTGCAAGTGATATAATTACTTAATGTAATAGGCTTTCAGACAAGTAAATAGATTATATGTCCAACCATTTCAAATTCCTAGACTTAGTAAAATATTGGAACAAAATTACAACACCATCCTGGGATCACTTTCTCTCCCATATAACTCAAATAAACAAATCAAAACAAAAAAAAGGTCAAGCCCATTTATATATTTTAAGCTAACTCAAGATCACTTTTGCTGCAATCACTAAACTTTCACATATTATAAAAGCAAACTATATAAAAAATTGTTAGGTCTATTGAACTATGACATTTCAAATACTAAACATGTGTGTGTTACTCTCATATGTTTCATTGGCTACATCACCAGCATCCTCCACCTCCTCTTTCTCATCATCATCATTATCATTATTATTATTAAGGCAGCAAACTGGCAGAACCGTTAGCATGCCAGATGAAATACTCAGCAGCATTTCATCTGTCATTCTGAGTTCAAATTCTGCTGAGGTTGAATTTGCCTTTTAACCTTTTGGAGTCAATAGAATAAGTACTAGCCAAATACTGGGGTGTTGATGTAATCAACTTCCACTTCTCCTCAAAATGTGTTGGCCCTATGCCAAATTCTGAAACCATTATTATTATTATTATCATCATTATAGGTCTGCATTTTATGCTGGCAAGTGTTAGATGAGTTGTAGTCTAAGTTAGAATTACTCTCCTCGTGGACAGGTCAGAAAACCACATTTCCCTCTCACAATGACTTTTGGCATGGCATCTATAGCTTGATGCCCTTCCTAATAGCAAGCACCTCACAAAGCATACCGAGTGCATTTTATCATGACACCAGTGCTAGTGAGGATGTCATGCATGTAGCAAATCTAATGAATCCTCTTGACCTAAAATTATCTCTGAATGATTCACTAACCACTTTACAGAATAAAGTATGGGTGCATTTTAACATGGCAATAGCACTAATGAGGTTGATTTATATCTTACAAAACTGAAGAGTCCCAGTACTCTAAAAGGAAGAATAGAAGAGGGGATAGGATAGTGACAAGTTGAACTAAGGTGAAGTTAGATAGAAGCAATGATTTGTTTGATAAGAGGAACAAAGTTATTGGTGTGAAAGTATCATAGGGAACAGTATAACAAAAGAGACAGCACCAAAGGGATTAATAGAAACAGTAATGGGGAGATTAATGCAAGACAATAATGGGTGTAATTAATGGATGCCAGGGATTAATGAGGAAAAGCTACTGATAGCAACAACCTCTTTGATGGAAAGAGAGAGAATTATTGATAAATAACTGTAGAGATGGGCAATTGTAAATGAAGTATGATGTATATCAATCATGGGTGTGCTGGGGGACAGAGAGTGATGGCCAAGTGAAAAAAAAACAGTAAGAAGAATGATCTTTCATTTTACAGGTAGTGTGATGGGAGTGAGAGGTAGAGTGATAAAGCTCGGTCCAGTGCTATCCCAAGCTATATGGCTAGCATAATATAGTGAATATCAGCAGGTGATTAGAGAGAGAGAGTGGGTGACTGGGAAATGAGTTGTCAAAAAGGTAGAAAGGAAGTGATAAGATAGGCACAGGGATGTCATAAAGGCAGAGGAAGAGGGTAAATGAGGTGAGAAGATCCTTGCCCTCATCACTACCACCCATTTTAGTATGCTTTACAATGTACTGGCAGAGAAATGTGTTCCCCCAATCTTCCCTGTCCTTTGTTGTATCTTTCTTAAGGCTCAGCATCTTAAGATCAGTCTTCTCCTTGCCCTATGTCTTCATAAGTGTCTGTCTGTCAGCCTATCCGCCTATCCCCCCCACCCTGAAAGTTCCCATTAATTTTGAGTGCTCTGTATTTTTATATAGCTGTCATTTTATACACATCAATGCAGTCAGTTCTGCATATAACATTTGATTCCACACATATCCTGTTTTTCTCTCACCTCATTTGTACTTGTGTTCAAACATACTCAACATTACATATTCAGTAGGAACATATTCACTTCATTTCATTACAGATTTTGCAAATCCTCTCTACTTCATGTTCCACAAGCATGCAGCGTTACACTCTCTGATACATTTTGTTAATAACACATCATGATAAATCACTCCATGATAGCATTAAAAGCTATCATGCATCAACTAATTTCCTTTAAACTTACTTCATGTATGGTCAGGAGTTCAAATCTTACTAGATTAAGCCTTTTGATACCAACATACTTGAGAACATTCCTGGTTCTATGATACAAACTTCCTATTTTAAATTGACCTCAAAACCTTCCATGAAAATTTTATGTTGATTTATCTTTCAAACACCAGCTTAATAATGACAGTTATTTTACTAAATTCTTCATTATTTTTAAAACTGATTTAAACAAAGGTAGTGTAATGTTAACAAAACAATTTCTCCAGTCAGCTGAATTGTTTGACACTTTTTAGCACTTCAATTTTTATCTAAGTGCAGTCAGTAACTGCCAACATCACTATCATCATTTCAGTTGTAGCCAGTGCCTAAATATTTTGTCTGCTTTTCTCTATTCATATTATCCATCTATTAGTGAAAATGTCTTCTAATGTTAATAAGTACAAATAAGAGCAACAAATTTGGGAAAGGTGTGAAAAGAAAGCATGTAAAACTGTCACACTGTATCCAGTGATTGAACTAATAATGCTCGAAAAAAGGTGAAAAACCAGAACATTATTGTGCATAAATATAACATAGGTTCTTCAACAATTTATGATATTAGAGAAAGTAAAAGTCAAGCTAATGATATCTCTAGCTGACTCAGAGACAAGTAAGTTGATGTGTGGAATCATTAAAAAGAATCACCCAGAACTAGATGCAGTGTTGTTTAAGTGGTTTAGTGCAAAGCATTCTAAGAGAATGTCAATATAAGGGGTCAACAATTATTGAAAATTCTGAACAATTACATGAAGATATGAGTATTATGGACACATATGTTGGGTAGTTTAGAAACTTTAAAATATGACATGGCATTCATAAATTAAATTCATCCAGTGAAAAGAGGCTGGCAGATATTGGGATTGCTGAAAAATAGTTACATATTTGATGACATGATTAAAAACTATGATTTTATTGCTTTAAGGCTGAGTTCTAATACACCAGTATATTTGATAATCTGGAATTACAAGAGTGGGCTGAAAAGTTCACAGGCTAGAGCTGTGAAATCTTGCATGCATTAATTTCAACTCTTCTTAATAACTGCATTGATTCTTTCCAGCTAAACTCACATCTGACTGTTCAAAGAACACTTCAAGGGTGGATGATGTTACAGCTTAGGAGATGATACTACACTTAGGGGATGATGCTACAGCTTTATCAACAGTGCAAAAGTGGGTAACTGAATTTAGGAGGGGAAAAGATAGTCTTGAAAATGACCCATGATCTGGAGGTCCTGCAACTGCCACCACTGAGGAAAAAAACATTGATCATATTCACCACATGGTGGTGGATGACACGCGATTGACTATAAATCAAATAGCCAATGCTATTAGCATTTCTCATGAGATAGTTAAGAATATTCTACACAATGAACTTGACAGATCCAGCTGGTTTCCTTGAACGTTTCCTAACCCAGAATGAGTGTTGGCTTCATCAAGACCAAATACCCAGGAAAACTGATGGCCCCATCTGACTTATCTGTTCCCCAACATGAAGAAACACTTGGCTGGGAACCAGTATCGCAGTGATGATAACGTCGAATCTGCTGTTGATGACTTTTTTTGACCAACAAGATGAAAGCGTCTTCACCAAACACTGCAACACCAATGGAAGAAGTGTGTGGATCGCAAGGGGGACTATGTTGAAAAATAAACCTCATTTGGTCCATTCCATGAGAGTATCTTGGTCAGCCTATGAACTTTTCAGCTGACCTTCATAATACTAGTCAATAGAAAAAGTGCTAAAAGTGAATCTGGTTTTCCTTTTATAATAGAATAATTTCATTTGTCCATTGTTTTTGGGTCAGCTTATTTCTAGAATAATTATTAATTCCTTCACATTAATAACAAGAAATTTACTACTTCTACCTACATAGCTTATGGTAAATGATTATCACAATATGTCCCCCATACTTTATCACCATTTAGTAAAGATGGGATGCATTTTTCAAGTTTGTGCACTTCTGCATATTTTGGGGGAATTGTTCTATCTCATCCTAACCACTGAAAAGTCAAGCATGGGGGCCTGTTTTATTAGTCAGTGAAAGCAGGAAAAACAAAATTAAGAGAAGGTGGAAGGAAAAGAGTTTAACTCTAACAGTTTGAACAATATCTTTTCAGTACAGATTGATAATGCTTTAACTGAAATTCCATAATCCATAAACTTCTAAAATCCTCCAAAATCCAAAAGCTTTTCAAATGAAATAGGTGTGAAAAATAGAAAATTTGCGAAAGAGCTTGAAAAGTTCAGTTGTTGCAGTCATGTGACTAATTAAGAAAGTAGGGATGCAGACATAATAGGTATATAAAAAAGGATTCCTAAAATATGTAACAATCATTCAAACTTAGATTAATCTGTAGATTAAGTGAAAAGTTAAATGTAATTTAGATTAATTATAATTTAAATTACTTTAAAATAGATATTTAGCCAATGTTTACTTTTAAAGGGGAATGGGTATTATATGTATTGTAACAAAGAACATTTTTAAAAATAGTAAAAATAGATAAACTCTATATGGACTGTATAATTCAAGTTACCAAGCTTACCTACTACACAAAATTATACTTTATATTAATGAAATGACTGACAGAGCAAACAAATAAAAAATGGAATAAATAAATTTCTGTTAAATATGCTAAATCTCTCCTCAGCTTACAAGGAGATAAATCAAAAATATATAAATCTATACAGTATAAAATTAAATCAAAGAAATTATCAAACAAAAATATGAATTACAAATTTTAAAATGATGTGTAGTGAGTGAGTGTGCATGTGCATGTATTTGTGAAAAACATGACAATGTCTTTCTTATCTAATCTATACTAACAGAAAACAAACATACAAGACTAAGCACCAGGGTGGATTGACGATATAACGATCTCTGAAACAACTAATTACACTAATCTATAAGCTTTTACTGCAATGACTACTCATATAATCAAAAGTACAAAGCTAAACAGCAAACACATTCTCACTGCTATATTGTTACTTTCATAGTCAAATACTATATTACAGAATGTGCAGCATAGCACATATAGCATGCTGTATCAATAGTTTGTGCATTAATAGTTTTGTCAGTTTGTGGCATATCAAGGTAACTCAAGTATATGATAATGTTAACAATCATTCGTCATACATACATGTATAACAATGTACATAAAAAGATGAGTGCCAGAATGGAGAGACAGACATCAAAATTATGACGACAGTAAAGATAAGAGATACATCTGAAGTACATAATTATCAAATGTAATTATTCTTTCCTACTTCATATGCATATATTTCATTAAAAGCACAACTGAAAAGCTTGTTGACAAGTTTAAAAGTTATACTTTCTGAAAACTCTCCATGTCCAAAAGGAGAGGTGAAGTGTTAGTTTTCCTCAACTGAGGAGTTGACAATGACTTCAACTAAACTTATAGCCAAAAACAGTGTAAAGCAGGGTTATTAGTATACTAAATAATTGGAGGAAAATGTGTAGAAACTGTTATATCCATAAATTTTTAAATAACCAGACTATTAAATACACACTACAACTGATTTTATCAACAACAATTAACTACTTCATACTCTGTGTGGGTTTGAAACAAACAGCACAATGGTATAGGTATAAATACCTCAAAGACGCATGCACACCAACATCATGATCATGTCTAATGTTGGCATTAGTCTAGGTCTGTCATTCAGATAATAGGTGATCTCTGTGAAGCTCAGCATTTATAGATCAGGCTTTATTACTTCTTCCTACCTTTTCCTTTGACATAGATTACATTTTTGAAACTTTTACACAAAGTAGTATTGTTTATTCATAGCATGCTGTCTCTTGTGCAGTTTTGTCACTGCTGAATCAGATAATCAACTTACTATACCCAATTTTTCATGCAAGTTCAGTTTATACATTCAGTAGACCACACTCATATATTTCTCTTCAGTGTGTGCAGATGCTTTACACCACATATACACATACATAATTGTTCATATATACATATCTGTTAGGTATAAAATCGAAAAGAATAAAGTAGCACCTACTTTGAAAAAGGAGGGGAATAGATAATTATAACTCAAATAACAGCTGTAGCATTCCTGAGTGGTCACCTACAAAAGCCACTGACCAACTCTGAAGAAGTAGGGATCCATGCTGATAGTGCAATAGGACTATGAGAACTAAGAGGTAAGTAAGGGAAAAGTGTAAGAAAGGTGAAGCAAGAAACAATATTAATAAATTTGTCAGAAAGTTTTTGATGTCAGGAGTATAGGCAAGAAAGTAAAATATTAGGAAAGAAACCGAAAGTAAGAGATATGCCAATCATCTTGCCTTGTGAAAACATCAAGATTTCTGAATTGTTTGTGCCCATATGTCATTGAGAAAATGTGTATCCAAAACACTAGGTCGTTTATTCTCAGTGATAGTGGGGGGGGGGAAGGCATAGACTGCCTTCTATAAGAAGTTAAGTAGGATAGTAAGGAACTACACCAAGTGAAATAGTACACAAACCAGCTAATAATATTAGCTTCAGTAGAAATAGAAAAGCTGTGAAGAAAATAAACACAGCAAGACCATCAAAGATAGTTGAAAGTACCTTAATCAGGTAGTACATTGGAATGCCATCCCTAATGAGTGGCATAACAATATCATCAATCGTTATAGGGCAATAAAGATTCACTATACAGGGAAAGTTTAAAGATCTAAAATTCTTTGGGTAAATCTCAGAAGTAGCTGAGAAGGTAGAATTCAGTTATCATTGAACTGCAGAAAATGGTCCAAATCTAAGGGATTGAGTGAATCCAATGATCTATGTCAAGATAGTAAATAGTAAAGTGCTAGTGAAAGAAAGCATGAATCTAAGCTGAATATGTAAGAAGGTAGTAAGTAGGCACTTGATATTTATATACTCAATACAAATAATGAGTACATAAAAATTATGTACAATCTAAGAGTGACAGAATTTATGAAATAGTTGCAAGAGATTAATTAGATAAGCTTGAATGAAATGTCTATGCACAACGCACAAGACAGTTGATAGTTTTTGTTTCCTTCATGATCTAATTAGTGCTGAAGTTGGCTGAAGCAAAACCTAGCAGCCAAGGTTAAAATGAGAGGAAAAAACAGTTCAGGGAATAATTGCATCTGATGACAATATAGCTTTCTATCTTCATGCGAAAAGCTGATACTAGGAAGCATGAGAAAGTAGTGTAATGGTGCAAGGTACTGTGTAGTATGTGCACTCATTGTAGAAAATCTGAAAAATTTAGTGTAAATTGAGTCAAGCACAATTCAATGGATGTGTAATGATAACATGCATTAGAAAGAGAAGAAAAGAGAGCCTTCAGAGACATTGGAGAAGAACAATGTCAAATTAGACATGAGACGACTGTGTTGATAGGAATACAAGAAGAGCTGATTGAAAGTGTGCCATTGACAGACAGAGATAACAATATAGAGAGAAATATAATGGGTGTAAAAGGTGAGAAATCAACAGACTTTCTAAACGACATACAAAGAGGCACATAATTCTGGGTAGACTGTACAGCAGACCACTCCAGCCCATGCAAAAATACTATGACTGTTTATTAAGCTGAAAATAGTTGGGAATATATAAAATGAACAACAATACAAGATTAGGACACATATCCGTCCAATGTATATTATATATATATATATATATACATACATACATACATATATCGCAAGCTGACAATCTACTTTGAGCTTCATCCTGGACAGGGCTGTATATGACCGCGGAGTCGATTAGATTGTCTGTAGTTTATTTAAGGATGGTTCGACCATGCATGGGTGTATCTATATGGTGAAGGTGATAACTGTCTTTGGAAACTAATTTAAAGATACTGAGATTATTTTAGGAAGTTATATTTAATAATAACTTCCCAATTCAGTCTCTACCTCTTTAATTTAGTTTTGAAAGACAGTTATGTCTCCTACGTACACCTATTCAAATTTCACCAGAATGGACTGTCGTCTTTGATATAATAAATATATCTATCCTCTCTAAGCAGCGTATTGAGCTCGTTCTATATCAGATAATATTTGCACCGTAAAAAATATATATTCTAATATACTTGACAAGTCTTACATAAATATACATACATACATACATACATACATACATACATACATACATACATACATACATACATACATACATA
>JAOPUL010004099.1:30847426-30854926 GCA_027564515.1 Octopus rubescens
AAATGATAAATGGAAATGCGGTCCATGATAAATGGAAATACGGTCCAATGATAAAATGGAAATGCTTGACGGCAGGATGAGCGTGCGATGCCCCACTGCCATACAGCGGACGTATGGGAAGCGGCGTCCCACTATATTGTACGGGAGGCGAGCATAGAAGGTCTGGTGCCGGTGGCACGTTAAAACACACCCGAACGTAGAGCAATCTTAGAAGGTCCTGTGCCGGTGGCACATTAAAAGCACCCAGCACACACTGTAAATGTGGTTGGCGGTAGGAAAGGCATCCACCTGTAGAAACCAAACCAAACCTGACTGGAGCATGGTTGGCCCCAGCCTGCCAGCCCCAGTCAAACCCATGCTTGCATGGAAAAACGGACGTTAAATGACGATGATGATGATATAAATACACACACATACATACATATATCATCGGTCCAATCCAATAGTTGGAGGCACTTGCCCAAGGTGCAGCACAGTGAGAGTGAACGTAAAGCATGTGGTTGCAAAGCAAGCTTCTTAATCACACAGATGTGCCAGAGTGTATATGTGTCCTTGTCTTGAATTGTGTGTTGATTGTAAACAAATGTCACCATCATAAAAAAAGTGAAATTCATTTGCAATCTCCTGTGAAAACATGTCTTACCATCCTGTTGTGCATTTCTGAAGGACTAGTGAAAATATTACCGTATTTGAAAACAAGTGAGGGTTAGTGACAGGAGGACATTTGTCCATACAAAATCTGCTTCTACAATTTTTTGTCTGGCTTATGTTAACATGGAAAAGTGGATATTAATATGACACCAATTTTTGCCTGTAGATGCATAAATGCATGTGTATGTGCACTGAGTGCATGCACACACAAGTATAAAATAATTCAGATGATTATTTTTAACAATACAACTTTTCAGACGTAAGTGACAACCATTAACTAAATAGCTATAAAGGAGGAAGATATATCAAATGAAGAGGATGACATGGTGACACAATAGTATAGTAGACATAACCATAAAAGCCAAGATGCAAGGCTGGAAAGAATGGGGAAAAGGGTCGCAAAAAATATCAGGTAGCTAAGAGAGAAGCTTGATGTCAGGTATAAAGTTAGATGTCAAAAAATGCGAGAGAGAAAGAGAGGGACTGTAAGTAGACCTATAAGAGGTTGGCTATATAGTTGGGAAAAAAACAAACAAAGGTTATGAAGGCAGGGGAAAATATCACCATCAGTAAATAGCTGCCAAGATATTGAAAATATCTGGCGGAGTACATCCTGTGTTAGAGACTTACATAGTCAATCAGGTACAAAAGGAAAGTGCTATATGCAATAACTGGCATAGCACCTTTAAGTGCTGTATAGTCAAAAGAAATGCTAAAAAATCAAGCAACTAGAGGCATTAAATTAATAGACAAAGCTATGACCATGACGTTGTATAATACAGCTAATTAGGAAAATACTTATCTTAGATAAGAAGCAGTTTGTGTTTGCTGAAAGGAGAAGCACTAATGCTCTCTTCTTAGTGAGCCACTATACCTTGCATTTGTTAACTTGAAAAGAAAAAAAAGCTTTTGATGGAGTACCACACTGCATTCTGGTGGTCACTAAGAAATCTTGATGTAAAAGAATGATCTGTGAGAGCGATGCAAGCTATGTACAGAAACTGTCCACCAGTGCTCAAAGCTCAACCAAGTTCTCTTTCTTATAGTTCTCCAGGCCACACAGAGGAATTCAAGACTGTGGGAACTCCTGTGTGCCAATAACTTATTTCTCATAGCTGTATCATTTGTAGAATTAGAGAAAAAGTTTGAAATGTAAAAGTAGGGCCAAGAATCAAGAGGCTTAAAAATTAATTTAGCAAAGACTAAAATCTTAGCAGGAAAGAATACAGAATTGTACTGCTTTCAAGGAAGAATAGACTACTATACTGTGTCCCAATGCAAACAATAGCTACACAAAAAATACAAGGACATCTCAAGCAGACTGACAGAGAAGGAAGAGTTCATACGCAATAGATGCCATGGCAGAAACTACAAATAAGAACACAGAGCATGATGACCTGTCCAACACATGCCAGCACAGAAAGTAAGCATAAAATGATGCTGATTTTTCCATGCTGGCATGAGTTGGAAGGATTATTACAGTCAGATCTTATTTGAAGTTATTGCTCTCCTGAATGGATCAAAAACCACATCTCGTTTGTAGATTACATTTTTGTTATGGTTTCTACAACTTGAGCTTACAACTGCTTTACAGGGTGCAGTATGTGATGGCAAGAGCTCAAAAGAGTTGGTCTTCACCCTGGCGAGACTAAAGAGTTCTCCCTACACTATCCCCATTTTTTTGTTCCCTGGCACCAGAGAAGTTGTCTTGACTCCCATAAATTATAGTAATTCCTTTCCAGTCACCATTAGTTTAGCTGTTCTATTCTTAACAACATACTGAGTGGGAAGAGAGCCAGTTTGAGAGAATGATAGAAGAAACAGTAATAGAAGAGAATTGTAGTGACAGGAGAGAGCAACCAATAGAAAAGATGGAAGATAATCAGAATGAGAAGGTGACAACCTTAGCAACAGGAGTGAGAAGGTGATAGAGAGAGGTGGGAAGAGATTGAATAGAAACAGTAAAAGTGAAAGAGATTAAGTGTAAACATTAAATATCTCTAACAAATATACACTCTACTCAGAATTTGCTTTGGTGGTGTGATAGGGGAAGTGCAAGTGATAGGAGAGAAGTAGAGTACTGGATTAGGAAGAGAAAGAGTGATGGTAGGAGAGATGAATGTCAATAATGAGTAAAAGATAGAGTAGTGTGTGTGTGTGTGTGTGTGTGCGCGCGCGCGTGCTCGCATGTGAGAGAGAGATATGTTAATAAGAGGAAGTAATGGGGAGAAGAAACAGAAGGTTGGAGGCAGGGAAAATTAATGTGGATAGAATGGACAAGAGAAATGAACATGTAGGTATCATATAACCCAACTTCCATCACTATCATCATTATTATTTTACATGGATTAGGCAGATCTCCATTACAGTGTTTCGCCACTTGTCACAGATTTTTATGAGCTCCAGTTTCTTGAGATCAGTCTTCACCATTCTTCTAACATCCAACTCCATCTCTCTGTTTCGCATGTTCTGCCCACCTGGAGTATTCAGCACATCTTCACTTCACACCACATTTGACACTTTACACATATGCAGTTTTTTCCCTCAGCTCATTTGTGCACAGTTATTCATGCACATATTACACATTAAGCAAAGCATGCCCAACTCATTTCTTTCCAGTTTTTGCAATTCACCTGCATTGTTTCATTACCCTACAGTATCACACTATCAGTATCACAGTATCAAACTGTCTTCCAAAAGTAAGCTCGAATGTAACACAAAGGAGACTGAGGTTAGCCGGTCATGCTCACTGACATTCAGAGTTGACACTGCACTCAATACTCCTGTGGGAGCCCCTACACAGACACATTAGAAGAGGGAGACTGAGGTTGACATACATTGATGCCTTAAGGACAGACACTGGTCTCTGGGAGACACAGGATATAGACCACTGGAGAGAACTCGTCCATGTATCTTGGGGATTTTACCCACCCTAGAAAAGAATATACACACAAACACACGCATGTATACATATATCTACATACACACAAGTGTGAGAGAGGGGAAGGGGCTATTTTCTTTTTCATCTAGTTCTTACTCTAGCAACTATCATTTGTAACGTCAACCTGCACTAAATCTAGGGATCCTTGCAAGCATTTGAAGATATTTATTTCATGTTCACTTTTACTGCTGATTACTCCTGTGCAGCTTCCACATAAGGATACCTTCCCTGTCAGTCTGCAATTTACATTAGGTAGATTGCATCATATTCCTACCTATTTCTTTTCTGCATATCAAGCATGGACACCTTCTAAATGGAAGTGGATTCCTACCTTCATTCCTGCTAAGATTTTAATCTTTGTTAGGTTTACTTTGATGCCTCTTGATTCTAGGTTTTGCTTCCAAGTTTGGAATTATTTTTCTAAATATTAGATTCAACACAAGCAATTTCCACAGGAAGCCTATTTCAACAAAATTCTTATGCAAACCTCTTATTCTTGGTGTCTTCTCTTGCTAAGTATACCTAATGCCTAGATTCTCTTTTAGTTATTTGATACTGTTCTTGAACACCCCATCACCTTCTTCTAGCCATTTTAAACCTGCTTTTATGGTTGTATCTACAATATATTTATTTCCCCATCATGTCACCTTGTTTGGCTGGAATCCTGCACCAACCACAGATCTTGTCTATTGCCTGCAGTATGTTGTCTTAAAGTAACTCTCAAGTGTCCTCTCTACCTTCTCCTCTTCACTATTGTATGTACCTGATAAAACTTCTCTGAACCTACACCAAGTCAAGGGTATTTCTACTTCCATATTTTCTTTTGCCAGATTGCCATTCAAGAAATAAATTCCTTCCGCTGCTCAGAAGGCTCACTAAGAATAGTAGATAGTTTCTGTTAAGTAACCTAATCAACAGTGAAGGTGATTATAGCAAAAACATAGTAGCCAGCATAAGGACAGGGTGAAAAACAAGTTCAGGGAACAGTCGCTTCTGTTGTCGCCCAAAAAATGGATTCTTTCATAGGATAAAGAATAAAATGTATAACACTTGTGTATCAAGGGCAATATTGCATGGTTGCAAGATATGAATATTGAATGAGGATGTTCAAAACCTGGAAAAAAATGAGGTGAACATATTCTTGGATGTCAGATCATCTGTACTCCATTGTTCATATATACTAAGAGAAAAACTGGACAGTCATTTGCAAGAGAGAAAACTGCTTTTGTACAGATATGGGATGTGGATGAAGGATGGTAATTGGGTGAAAAAAGTGTCAAGCTATCCAAGTGGAAGGCACCTACTGGAAAGGAAGGCCAAAGAAGACACCAGAACAAGTAGTGCATTCTACTCTCAGGATGTTGGATCTCATGAAATAAATTTTGAAGGATTATAAGAAGTTACAGGCTGCTATACTAGGCCACTACACTAGAACGAAGCCATATAACAGATGGTGGCATGGAAAAATGAACTGATGATGATGGTGCCTATATATGTAAACATGTGTACATAAATCTTGAATTTCTATTTCCTCAGTATGAAATTTTGTATTTTGTAAATGTTCAAGTGATACCTGTGTATAGACATGCATTTATGAGTAAAACAGATGTGTCTCTATACACACAGGCATGTCTGTTATATGCATATACATGCTTGTCAGAACCATGTGCTATGCCTTATTTTTCTAAACCCTTCGGCAGTGAAATTTCCATTGATAAGTTGTTTGGAATGGAGTTCAATGAAACTATAAGTGAAACCAAAAGCACAACAAACAAAATGCATAGTTTAGTATTTCATAATTCAATTAAACAATGAAGAGTCACTAAAAAATAAAGATTTTGATAACACCAATAAATAATAAAGATATAAAACTATATATATATATATATATATATATGAAAATTAGATACCTATGAAATTATATTATACTTCAGATTATCCTCTCTATACACCCAACAAAAAGAAATGAAACAATTAAAAACAAACCATTACTCTAATGTATGCATCTTAAAATGGTAACATTTGTAATATTTTGTATATAATTATAGCCAGTGGTATGACAGCCTTCACATTATTCTTGTGGTTCAACTTGTAACCTCTGAAACAAGTTTATAACCAACATAAAGAGTATAAGTACAATGTTATTGATAAAACTACTATGTAACTAAATATAAGAAGAAAATTTTGCTGATAAAATATAATAGAGTACATTTTCAGCACAAATAACTATAAAGCATAAGTAAACCACATATTGACCTCCTGTATACATTACAAATATTGTAAAGAACTTTAATATTATTCTTTTGAACACTTATAAATTACCACAAATAACAAAAACCAAACAAGTCTAACCTGGTTTTACATTAATCACTGAAGTAAAAAATACAAATGTGGAGAAACACCGTAAGACTTATCGATAATAAATGCTGTTTCACATTATCAAAACAAAAAGATTCTAACTGTCACGGCATAATTAGATTCTCCCACATTGAAAACTAGATTACTTACACATTGAAATTGAGCTTCTCCAAAATATTTATTCACACACACATACAGAGAGTGTGGCCAAACAACAGAAAGTAGCACACAACACATTTGGTAGGAGTAACATATATTTTTTAATAACAGTTTGACTCAGCTCCAAGTTTCATGACCA
The DNA here is from genome assembly GCA_027564515.1 of Octopus rubescens. Lineage (NCBI taxonomy): Eukaryota > Metazoa > Mollusca > Cephalopoda > Octopoda > Octopodidae > Octopus > Octopus rubescens. The sequence goes on from JAOPUL010004099.1 coordinate 30,853,675, forward strand.
TCTAGGACAAACCCTTATCATCAGATAACATTCTCCCAATTTCTGATGACATGAGTTCATCCTATGCACCCACGTCATTTGGACGAAACTGTGTGTTTGTGTTCACAAATTTATATTGCTTTTCAGTATTTTCTTTCATAATGTATATATTACTTACAATATTAAAAAGTAAAATACCTTTCTAAAGATATTACATACACACATCTTGCACAAATGCCACACTTTGCCACACTTTGCACACAACAGTTATGAAGATTTAATATAAGCCCAACTTAAGTTGCAATGCACTAACTAAAATATGATAGTCAAAATTATTTTAAACTAAAACACTTCCTAAATGATATGCAATATTTAGCCTCAGCTTTCCTTTTGTTAATTAAAACCTTTTAAAGATATTTTTAGAAAAAAATAATAGTTATATAAAAACAGAAATAATTTGAAAAATATTTAAAATCTACTTGACATCAATTATTTAAAACAATCTTTATAAAGATTTCTTAACGTTAGCAATGACCTATATAGTCATGGTTTCAAATCTTACAATAATCATTAAACTGTATCACTAAGTAACTCTTCTTACGTCAGTCTGCCAATATGGCAACATGTTTCACTTAAAATTTGTAGTTAACTTGACAGTAATACTTGTCTGAAGTATGGAGGGCTTTAATCTAAGTTGGAAAATTGGATGTGAAAGACTGGGCTTCTACAGTTGCTCAGACAACTAAATACATCAGTTAAATTTTCATCAGCAAATTCATGTCTTTGTATACTTAGCATACTACAGCTGTTGGTAGCTCATAAAGATTTGATTGGCTGCTCAATGCCACAGAGTTAACAGAATAAGCAAAGTTTATAGAGTCTACTAAACAAAATAACTAGATATAAAAAGAGATAAAGAAAGAAATTTAAACTTAAATCTGCCGACCTTATTTCTCTTTCCAAAGATTAATTTTTGACAGGCTTTAATATACTGCTTTTCTCTCTAATTGTTTAATAAACAAGCACTACACTAAATACTGTCAAATTCCCAGATGTCCCAGAGAAAAGATCTGCTTTGTGAGAATAAAAAATTACATGAGATAACAAAAGCATTCACATAATCCACAACAATAAAACATCTATGTATATACATAACTAAAGCAGTGATTGGCAAGATAAGATTTACAAAAAGCACAACTATGTTTGATATGAAAGTTAGTGTTAAGACACACACACACACACATACAACAAAAAGCAATACACAACATTTAAT
>JAOPUL010004099.1:30858428-30871327 GCA_027564515.1 Octopus rubescens
TGTACAAGTACGAATAAACAGGATTAAAATAAAATAAAACAAAACAAAGTACAAACCGTGACATGTCCTACCTCTAGAGAGGTGGTAGATACAAAGACAAATTTCCAACCTCTGGGAGGTGGTAGTAAGAACACAGAGAAATCGACAGAATATGAACGAAAAACTACGAAATAAGTATACGAAACAGGACGTGCTGGGTGCTTTTAATGTGCCACCGGCACCAGATTTTCGACTCTCGCTTCCATCTGCATTTACAGTGTGTGCTAGGTGCTTTTAACATGCCAACAGCCCCAGACTTCCGATGCTCGGGGCGTCGCCTCTCATATGGCCACTTCAGTATGACATTTGAGTGTGACAGTTGTATTTCGCTTCGAACAACTCGCTTCCCGAAAACAGAGCAGAGACAATTGAGAATGCCGACGCTGTTGCCTCAAGTAGCATGACATTGTCGATGCTGGACTCAGCCGCATCCTTGCCACAGGTTTCAGCGCAGCCCTCGAACTTTATATACTATACACACACATATACAGACAGCTCTGTGTGAAAGGAAGATTGTATGATGCATGTATATGAACAGCAATGCTACATGGTAGTGAGACATGGGCCTTGAATGTAGAAGACATGCTAAGGCTAACTAGGAATGAAACTAGTATGCTGCTCTGGATGTGCAAGGTCAGTGTACATGTGTGACAGATTGCTAGTGGTTTGAGGGAAAAGTTGGGCATAAGAGGAATTAGATGCAATGTGCAAAAGAGAAAACTGTGCTGGTTTGGTCATGTGATGCATAACAATGTAGAGAGTTGCATACAGAAGTGCCAATCACTTAAAGTGGATGGTACTTGTGGAATAGGGAGACCCAAGAAAACATGGCACGAAGTATTGAAGGCTGATCTCAAGACCCTGAGGCATATGAGGGAGATGACTATGGACCAAGATATCTGGCATATTGTTGTAACCAAGAAGACCCGTCACTGAGGCTTATGAAGGAGATGACTAAGGACCAAGATATCTGGTGCATTGCTGTACTCAAGAAAACCCATCACAGCAGAATTGATACTGGTGCCACATAAAAAGCACTCGTGCTGGTGCCACATTAAAGGCAGCCAGTACACTCTATAAAGTGGTTCGCGATAGTAAGGGCATCCAGCTGTAAGAACCATGCCATAACAGACAGTGGAGGCTGGCGCCTCCCCTGGCCTTACCATCACCAGTATATCTGTCCAACCCATACCATCATGGAAAACGGTCATTAAATAACAATGATATATATATATATATATATATGCACACACACACACACACACAATTTAAATATATCTGTGTGTGTGTGTGATATTTTAAGCATCCTGATGGGTCTTATCTTCATAAACTTAATTGCTTTGGCTAACATACTGCTATCAACTACAATGCCTATTCCCTTTGTCGGTTTCATTTAGAATGACTCTCATTCTCCCTTTCACTCTCCACATTCAAAAGCCTTTCATGATAGCACTGCCAAACCTCTCATGGCTGGTGATTTTAATGAAAGGAAGAGGTTTTGTGAATATTCTAGAGCATGTGGACCAGATGCATGAGGACCAGACGCATGATGTGTATCAGAGAAAAACAAGATGTTGTGAGAGAGAAATACATACAAAGATGATGGTACACTTGCACCTAATGCTTCTGTAAAAGAAAATGGTATGAAAGTGCTCTTATGAAAGGCTACAAAATGTGAGACTAAAGGGGAGAAGAAGTCTTCCTAATGTGAGAACCTGACAGGGTGGCCAGCCATTCTAATTGACAGCAGCATGATAGACAAAGCTTTTTAAGGATATGAAGACAAAGAAAGCCTCTGGTCCCTAAGGAATTACCACTGAAATGCTTAAGATATCTAGCAGAGTAGGATGCGGCATACCTGACAATATTGATAAGACTTCATATAACTATACATTCATTTATTCTTTTACTGGATTCAGTCATTGGGTTGTACCAGTGCCTTCGAGTGCTTTATTTATATAGATCTCAGTATTTATTTGGGTAGTCATACATTTGATAAAAACGCAGGTTACTTCCCATTAGTGACATAAAAAGATGTGTCTAAAGTGTGCAAGTGCACGAGAGTGTGTAAATAGTCTTAGCATACTTTCCGCCTACCAAATTCCACTCACAAGACATCAGCCAATGGTGAAAGCTAATTACCAAGGTGCTGCACAGCAGAACTGAACCAAAAGCCATATGGCTTTAGACCAAACTTCTTACCTCCATAGTGGTGCTTAGGTAGAGAGAGAGAGTAACTAAAAAAATGTTAACTTACTATTTTGATGTTGAATTGACTGCTGTAAATGTTCCAGGCGGTTCACTGGTGTCTGAGGTGATGGACTTTGTTGTGGTGAGACTGGTTGTGGAGATTGAAGAGTAGAAGAAGGTGATGGAATTGAGGCATAATGTGTTAATGGTTGATTTCCTATTTCATGTTCACCTGATGTTCCTGGATGATTAGGCGATGACAGGCCTGTCAAACAACCTGGATGTGTTGGAGGTGGTGGTGGAGGAGGTGGTGGCATCATAGCTGCAGCCTGTTGAGCAGCCACTTGACGGGCTTCCATCTGTTTTCGTTTTATTTCCTGATGACAATAAATGAATATTATATCATTAATTACTAATTAGAAGAGAATGTGCCCGTGGCACGTTAAAAGCACCCAACACACACTGTAATGTGGTTGGCATTAGGAAGGGCATCCAGCCATAGAAACAAAGCCAAATTAGACTGGAACATGGTGTATATGCATTTTTTCCAAAATATGGTTCAAGTCACCTTTTATCATGTGAATTTCATCACTATTCATTGGATTACACATTCTTCAGGACAAAATATTAAGAGAAGGGTATGTAAAAATCAAAAGAACAACACCTTCACTCCCAACCAACACAGATATTTGGTCACCATGAAAGATATTCAGAAATTGTGATGTTGAGCATTTGTAGTAAGTTTCAGAGATCCAGGTATATGTTTGAATATGTAGTAATCTATTGTCACATACATCTAAGATGATATTTTATAAGGACTTTTATAGAACATGTTTCTTTTTTTTTTTTTATCTGATTATGTAATTCTGATGTGTAATAAAATAAAGTTTTATAAGAGAGGCTACAATTGAGATATTTTTTTAAGTTTTGTATTTGGGATTTAATATAAATATTAAAGGGTTAATATAAATGTCTAATTTGTGAACTTTAAGAATATAACTACAAACATTTTACCTAAAAACAACTTAATATGATTAAAAATTACAGAGAAATCATTGCTTCTATGAAGAAGTAATTTTAAGACATAAAAATATATTTCAAATGCTTACTCTGTGTTCTCTTTGAATTTTGCTGCTTGCCCTATTCTTTCGTGCTCTTAACTGAAAAGACAAAAACAAAAGTTTCAATGAACAGACATACATACAGTCTATGCCATATACAGTGTAAAACAAGATTAAAAATTATAAATAATTAACTTGTATAGCATAGGTTTGTTAAAGGGATGAAAGAAGGATGGAAAATTGTGATTCAAATGATTATTATCTGCCTTCAAAATTTTCCTCTCTTACAAAATATTATACCTTGAATCAATTTTGAAGAGCTATCACCAAATGATTTTCAGACAAAGGTGACCTGAAATATTTAGTTTTAAAGAATTTCTCTGAAATATTAAATTACTCGGTGCATTTACTGCAGAGTAAGCTAAATTCCTGGCAAGCTAACTTCTCAAATATACATATATATGAACATTAATCTACTTAAAATATGTTTGTGACATATTTTAACTTCTAAAAGCAAATTCACTGCAGTTACTAATGGAGGAGAAATTCTTGCTTACGGTAAAAGGTGTAAAAACACTTTATCTAAGCAGTGATGAAGAACAAACAAACTTTCAGTTAAAATATGTCACAAACCTATTTTAAATAACCTAAAGTTTGTTTGTTTCTGATCACTGCTATTTCTGTGTACACATACACAACATGCTTCTGTACAATTTCTGCCTACCACATTTCACTCACAAGACATTGGTCAACTTGAGACTATAGTAAAAGGAACTTGGCCAAGGAGACTCACAGTGAGATCAAACCCAAAGCCACATGGTTGCAAAGCTAACTTCTTACCAACAGCCATATCTAACATCATGTAAAATTTCAAAATAACCTTCCATTTCCATCTTCCTTTCAGGGCTCTCCTCTCCAACACCTGTCTACATTAGTTCTTTATTATCAAATAGTAATGGCAAACATGAACTTTGTGTATAATTGTATACTTTCTGTGAATGTCTAGCTGCTTTCCTTTAACAAGATTTACTACAATATCAAAATGGCATGTTAAGTTTCAACAAGAGTAAGTTTAAATATTTCTGGATACATTTGGGATCACATTTCTCTGTATGATAGATTATGACTCTTGCTTATTGGTTAGAAAATCAGTTTAATGTCTTTGTTTGTTTGTTATTTTATAATGTAAAGTAATTGAGATATTTACCAAATAAGGAGATTTTTCAAGGGGTGTTAATTTCTTCCAGATTTTGTTTATTTGCTTCACTCTTTCTGTCCATTCTATAAAAAAAAAATAAACAGAAATTGTATTATTTCAATATATTATTTTGTGCTGTAAAAATTGCAATTACAAATAAGGAATTGAAGCAAATAACATATTTTAATGGCAGTGCAAATGAGATGAAAACAATGTACTCCCCACAAACAGAATGACAATACTGCAATCAACAATGTTAAAAAATTATAAAATGAATAAAAATTATTAAACATAATAATTAAATGATAATGGTCGTCACAAAATCATCAGCTGCAAAACTTTGGAGAAAAAAATTCACATGAACTAGAGGGACTTCATTCATATACAAATTCATTTCAGTCAATACTGTTGAATATATAATCTCACTTCTATCCAATTTTCAATACATAATAGCCACTAAATAAAAACTGTAAGTCTTCTCAACATTCCTATTTGATAAACACACTACAGATAAATATCAGGTACTAAAATTAGAATCCAGATATGAGCAGAAACAATTCCCAGTAGTGGTAAATGCATTCAATGCATGGCTGATCCAGATTGAAGCAGTCTGGTAAAATGTATTTGAAATTTAACATTGAACAAGTTTAATTTGGAGATAACAAAAATAAATCAGAAATTCGATTTTTAAAAATTGTCATATTATTGATTTCTGATTTATATGATCACATCTGAGCAATCATATACATGAAGAATGAATAATGAGAAATGAGCTTGAAATAATTGATTGAATCTAAGCAACTTTAAAAGAATTCTTTAAAATTTTCAACAAAACATAGCATGTAAATAAAACTCACCTGGGATTTGTGTCTTTAATTCCGGATAGTTTACATTAGCATACAAAACTGGAGATATAGTAGCATTCTGCCCAAGAGCCTCATCAGTTTCCCATTTCAATATATTTCGGCGACTTGAACCCTCTGGTTGATCTTCATCTATTACACCAGACCAAGGAGCAGGACTGGCTGGTGCTTCATAATGCGTAACAGGTTGAGGTGTAGCTGGAGACACACTGGATATTTTGTTTTTTTAAATCAAAGAAGAAGTTTGCATTGAACATTACAAGTTTCATTTCATTTTTAAAAATCATAAATTTTAAATTCAGAAATTATTTGATTTAGTGTCACAAGCTATTCCAATCTTTACATATTCTTAATTGCTAACCTAAGAAAATTCATTTAAACCTTTCATTACCAACCTGTCTTCTATGTTACAACTTGCTGTATTAACATATTCATATTTAAAAACAATTGTTTTATGGCTACTTCTAATGGGAATTTCTGCACAAATCTTGTTAGTACATTCATGAAAACACATGGTTTCACAATGTAAACAATTGAGTTTACACTGTCTGCCATTATTGTACATGATATCTGAGTGCTGCAAATTTTTGGAGATTTTTTTTTTTTTTTCCATTTTTCATCCCACTTCGATTTTCTGAAATGTTTCACTATAGATGAAAAATGCAATACTAGTTTCATATTGTCAAGCAGTGAGTTTGAATTTGAAATATTTTCGAAAAAAGACAGAAAAATCTAAGAAAATATACAGCAAACATAAACCAGATGTGTGATTATGAATCAGATATTTCTTTTTCCAAAAGTGAAACAAATCTGACAATAGCAATAAAGCGACAGGGGAGGGGGGCTCAATATGGTAAGAATTTAAGAACTGTTTTTCTTAGCTATTATTAGGGAGATATTAGACCTAGTAACAATGTTTCCCAAGGAAACAAAAGCATTAGATTGTTTTTTTTACTTTTTCCTTTGAATCAATTACTGTGGAACCAAATTGTTACGCAAAACATAAATGAAGAGGGGCGAAAAATAGTTAGAAATTCGGGCACTTTTAAGAATATTTTGTGTGTGTGTGTGTACTTGATTTATAAATATTTTTTCCCAAATTTACCTCATTTTTATTTACCTGTAAGATGCATGGCAAAGTTTGATTAATTTGAATTATGAACCCTTATTATGTATTTGTCTATTTATGTATACATGTGAGTTTATTTCATTTAGTTGATAGTGTACATTTCATTTCCTAGTTTTCTTCTAAGACAAATTCCAGTATTTCGTTCTGTTTTTCCTTTATGGTATGAAGTTCAAAAGTCAACAACTTAATTTTGTAATAATGAAAACCCTATATGTAATGTAATCCTAAAGGTACTTAATGGCATTTGGTAACAAAATTTGAGATGAGCTTGCTACTTTAGTTTAAAATGAGAAAAGATTACAGAGGTCACATCACATGCAACTAAAACTTTGAAGAGAAACTACTTTGTACTGGGAATTTTTTTAAAAGATATAATTCAGTTTTATACGGAGATGGAATATTATAGTTACTTGAATTTACTCTATTCACTAAGCACCGAACCAGATACTACATAATATTTGTAACTATCTAAATTCTAATGTAGTAGGAACATTTCAGGATACAATTTCGCTTTATACCACACTCCTTAAGTCATAAATTTTAATGTTTTCTTTAATCAGCTACTTGTTAAACCAAAGAAATGCTTTCTTTGACCAGCAACAGACTCATACTTATCTGCTCAAACAAAGATCAAGTATGAACATAAGTCTTTTCTATTTTAGTTTCCCAAACTTATCAATAACACATATAGAGAAAGAGATGTGTGGGGAAGTGTATACATAAACATAAGTATTATATAATATGAAATGATCAATAAGTTATAAAATTGGAATTACTTTGTCACAATATATCATGAAATACGTTACTAAAAAATTTATCAAAATAATTTTTGTAATTCCTTGATTCATATTAAATTTAGTTTTCTAATTTACCATGTAATAAACTGTTTAAAATAGGATACTACTTTCCAACTGTTTATACATTCAACAGAATAACAATTTAATATTTTTTTAAATGTTCAACAAACCTGTAAGGAGATGAAATTGATTGATCTACACCAAACTGCCCAATGGGTGCAGATTGTTGTACATGAGGTTGAGTTTGTTGTATATGTTGCTCAGGTAGTGCTGATGAGATGTGACTATTGGACAGAGGAGGAGTTGAAGGAGGAGGTGGGGGTGATGATGGCACTGTGGGTGGTAAGGGAGGTGGAGGAGGAGGAACAGATGGAGGTGCTGGAGGCAATGGTGGTGGTGAAGGAGGTGGATGTGGAGGAGGGGGCGGTGGTGGAAGAGATGGCTGCTGTGGTGTTTGCTCTGAAGCATTTGATGTAGCAGTAAAATTGTCATCTCCTGTTAAAGATTAAAATATCAAAATACAAATTAAATTCATGCAATAATCATATCAAAAACAATGTGAGATAACCTCAAGATTTAATAACATTCCAATAAAAGTCATTTGATGTATATAAATATATAGCTATTTTTATCCAAAATTTATCACATTATATTACAAAAAATTCAAAATATACATAATAAATTTTCTATGATTATGAGTAGAAATTTTCTAAACTAATTTTAAATTTTCTAAACTAATTCATTGCAATTCCACAGTTATTTGTGAATTATAAGAAGGTTTCTTAAACATTTTATTCTTTGGATATAAAGGTCCATACAGGTAGTACTGAATGTACAGTCTTAGGAGTCCATGTCTCTGAAAGCTATAGTCCCTCTTATACACTTGTTACCTTTAGGTACCTTGAGAGTTGGCATTATTTTTCACTTTCCATCAAGAAGTAAACAATCTTAACTATGGAACAAAATAACATTATGTATCTGCAATATTATTCTGCTAAAGTACATTCATAAAACTTTAACAAAACTTCATACACTGTATTACAACATTATTATAGAGAAAAGCTCATACAGACTTTTTTTTTAGTCTGGTTCTTATCTTATGGCTCTTTTTAACCAAACTGCTAAAGTTAGTGAGATGTAAACGAACTAAAACCAGTTGTCAAGCGGTGGGGGGGGGGACAAACAGACATACACAGATATATATACAATGGACTTCTTTCAGTTTCCATCTACTAAACCCACTCACAGGACTTTGGTTCGCCCAAAGATATAGTAGAAGAAACCTGCCCAAGATGCCACACTGTAGGACTGATCCCAGAACCATGTAATTGAGAAGCAAACTTCTTACCCCAGAGGCACACTTGTGCCACATGTGTGTGTGTGTGTGTACCATAATTTAAAATATTTATTTAGCAAACAATTGTCTTACAAATAATCTAAATTTTATGTCTTCCATTTTGTTCCATAGTTAGAGTATTACATACATAAAGGCAGCAACATATTACAGACAAACAAATATGAAATGTTTATTTTAACAGAAGGCAATTAACTGCCCTAAAGCATATATGCATTAAGTGACAGACATCTTTATAAAAAATTTTAAAAAAACACTCTTCACCATTCCAATCTCCATTAACCAATATCCCTCCCAATGGCCCCACCACCACGAAACAGATTTGACAATTCTCAGGAGAGAGAGAGATTCTCATCACTACCACATTCCTTCACTCTTTCTCTTTTGCCACACCTACCACTCCATCTAACTACCAATTTTTAACTGCATAATATAATAGCTCTCCCTTTCTCCTATCTCTCACCGTTACTGCATTCCCCATTTTGCTAAACATTCTTTTTTCTTTCTTTCTCTCTCTCTCCTTCCCTCTACCTTCAACTAACCACTCCACAGTGTAATATCATTACACTAGCATATTAATATTACAAATAATCCTGCCTTTCCATCTTATACTTACTCCTTTCACACACCCATTCTGGTACTTCTGATGTCATTGCTCTCTATTCTGTTCCCCTCTTCAGGCACCTGAGCAAATCTACATGCCCTAGGTTATTGACACTTTATACTTACACACTTGCTGTCCTCCCACTCAGCCACCCATAATCAAATATGAAATAAATCTTATAAACATCATTTTAATTACCTGTAGTCTGAGAACCTTCTTGATTTCCTTCTGAACTCAACACACCCTTAAATATATCTTCTACTGTTTTACTGTCAATATGAGCAAGACCTATAAGAATATTTAAGCACATTTTCTCAAAATTCAATTTCCAATGAGTCTATAAACTATGTTTTCAATCTTTTATCAAAGCAAAACAAAATATTTTATCTGGTAAGAAGGTAAATATTTTTAAAACTTGGTTATCTGTAGTAGCAATGAAATTGGTAGCTGAGAGAAATTACAAATACCAAGCAACATTTCTGTTAATTCTATTTTATTATGATATATTCAAGACTGTCATCTTAGAATGAGAAGATATTTTATATTTAATTTGTGTTTCACTGAATCAGTATCATCATAACACTTGTTACTGAGTTTCAATTAAACTCTAGCATTATCATGAATTTATGGTTTTGCAAAACAATCACAACTTTATATATTTTTTGATATATTAAAGTAGTGTTTGAAATACAATAAAAGTTTTATCACAACACTCTAATTACAAGTAAATCATGTAAATATAACGGTCAAACAGCAAAAGTAAAATTGTATTTTTTTTTTAAATATCTCTATATACAATGAGTTATTAGCCAATATATTATATAGAATCATGTTATATGGTTTCCTAAATGCCAATTATTATATTTATGGCAAAAATACACAAATTTTGTCATTTTTCCTTCATTTACATTTTGCAAACCAATGCACTCCAACATTATTATATGGAATACCAAAAGTAAATGGTCGATGGTTTTTCAATCATGAGGCTGACTGATTGGATTTGATTTCTTCCAAAATTTGGCAAAAGAAATAGTTGGAAGTTTTCATGCCACTGTCTTTCTAGAAGTCATCCCTTCTATTATTGCTGCCTAACTTGTTTACATTTTCAGAAATCATTCAAATTCAGACTAGCTACTGCTAAATCTGAAGCTTATATATTTTTACATAAAGGCACAGCCTTATAAAAAAATTAAGAGAGAGAGGGAGGGGGTAAAACATACTGAAAAAAGATTTCATGTTATAAAAATATTTAACAATGTATAAACAAGTGTTTATTTAGTGAAATCACATGTTAGCCCTCATGTAATAATGAAATTTACATAAATATTTTGTTTAAATATGACCCAGAAATACATGTGATCTGAAGCACTTATTTTCTTACAAGCGCATGCAATTTTGTTAATGACAAAGTTTAAACTGATGAACAGAATAAAAACAAGGTTTGTGATTTTCAATACAAACATGAAAACAAAATGATATAATCAAAATTAACAAAAAAAACAATTTGTTACTTCCAAGATGGCATATTTCTAAAAATGCAGCATATTTTTATTTTTATAGGACAGAGATTATAGCAGGATAGAAGTATTCCTAATAATAATTTGAAAAATACATTACCCTCAGACAACATCTTGCCAACATCTAATGCAGGACTAAGTATTTGTTCTAAATTTTCAGAAATGCTATCTTTATTTTCTGAACAATTACTTGTGACTTCTGAATGGGAATCCAAATTATCCTTTTCCATAGGAATATCTGAATTTAAAAAAAGAAGAAAGGGTATATTACTATAAAATAAATAGAATTTTATGTAAAGATAGTCAAGTTTAATGAAATTTATTATATAAAATGTATGTATATCATATATATATATATAGATATATATATATATATATACATACACACACGCTCACGTTCATTTGATTGATATAATAATTTTATACTAAAACTCTGATGATAAAAAAAAACAACCATAAAATCCTTTAACATACCAATGATTTTTGTTAACATACCAACAGGTAAATACTGTCAGTATAAAACAAATTATAAGAGTTCATTTATAAAAAAAAATTTAGTTATACCATTAACTGGGGTTTTTTTTCTCCATTACTTGCAATTACATATTTAAACTTAAGTAACTATTAAAAGTTTTGCAATGTAAAAACCAAAACTCAACCAATGAAAAAAATACGCAAATATTCTCTTTACATAGGAGTAAGACAATAAATAAATAGTGAAAACACAAAATATATCAAATGAGTTATCTGTGAAAACCATAATCGTGTGTGTGTGTGTGTGTGTGCATGTATATATATATGTGTGTATGTATATATATATATATATTGATACTACTCTGCTTGAGACTGACTGATCGCATAATAAAATCATCTTTCATAAAGTGTTTGCATTTACTCATATTTAAATTAAAACCTGTCACAAATAATTTTATATATGAGCCTATCAAATTATTTTCCAACTGTTTTACTAAATCTTTCCAAATTCTTATTTCCAACATTATTTGAGACATATAGAAAATATATTTCATTAGAAAAGTGGTCATAGAGTTTTAAAAAGTAATTAATATAGCAAAATGTTACATAGAAACCAAAATGAAATAGGTTTGTTTTTTTTAAAAGAAGCATTAAAAAAAAACCTTTCCAGTTTAAAATTTATAAATATTCATTTATTTCTATCAAAAGTTAATTTTGTCAAAGAGTATATACGTAAAGTATTAATATTGAAAACAAAATTTTTTATAAAGATGTATCATATATATATATATATATATATATACACACACACCTCTGCAAAAATGTGTGTGAAGATTTAAAATAGAGCCTGAAAGAAAAGGTTGAAATCATATAAAACTATCATTATGAACTGAAACATAACACATTGAGTGTCTTTGCAAAAGACACAAGGACAATTATTGTAGTGAAATGAGAGGAATCAAGTAAATCCACTTTTCATTGCAATAGTTCAATTCCAAAAAGATGAAAAGGAAAAATTGTCCAAGTAGGATTTGAATTTTTTTTTTACAGACAGAATAATTAGCTAATATAAAGTATTTAATCTGGCGCTCCTATTTTCTGTCAACCTCTTTCCATAATTCAGACATATATAGAGAATTTCAACAAAGCTAAGCTAACTGAACTATGTAGGAATTTCCACACAATTCCATGGTGTTTCTTATTCTCATATCCTCCATTAAATTCTAAAATACAAATTCAAAATTAACATATATTTTGTTACAAGCCATATGTTCAATAAACTTTAACTACTTTAGGGGAAAATTATCCAAATTAACACATAATACAACTATGCCAGTATAAAATGATTTACATTTTGAGGCTTTTTGTTTTAACTAAAATGTTTTCACACCTCCCCTCCCCACTTTTTATTTTAATGTGCAGCATAGTGACCAACTACGTAGGAGTATGAATTCAAACTGTTTATAAAAGTCATCATCTGCAGATAATAATTGGACTGAATGTCCATATCAGGAGACTTAGTAACAGGATTGATCCAATAACCATCTTAACAGAAAAACCAGATATGTATACTAGCACTGATTATATATATATATATAAGAAGCTTGCTTCCCAACCCCATGGTCCCGGGTTCAGTCCCACTGCGTGGCACTTTGGGCAAGTGTCTTCTACTA
>JAOPUL010004099.1:30881398-30897922 GCA_027564515.1 Octopus rubescens
AAGATCGAAATTACGTAATATAGTGGTCTCTGAACCGAGTTGTGACAGGAGTTCACTCCCCTTGCAATACACGGGTGTGTGGGAAGCACCAAAAAAACAGCTGGAAAGGGCGCTTTCCTTGGGTTAAAATAGCAATATTTTTGGCTTATCGTGTTGAGTTTGGCTTGGAGAATAATATTCTCTATATATATATATAAACAGTAAGTAAAATATTGTTTATATATAACACTTTATATCTAAGTGTGTAGTTTTGAAAGATTAACCACTTTATTTCTATAATTTACTGATATTGATTTTCAATTTCAGCCCAAAGATCATACATTTGTAAGGAAGTGGTACAGTTCAACGAATTGGCTCCTATACACAACAGGTTCTTATTTTATCAACACCAGCAGAATCTGAACTCTATTATTTGTCACTTTACTGATCAAATTTTTCTGAAGATATTTATTTTTGCTATGTATACTGGTATAATGTTATTTTAAGTTTTAGGATAATTTTTATGAACATAATTAGAGAATATAAGAGCAATTATTATATCTTCTAAAATAAATAATATACATAATCAACAAAAGTGGAAACCAAAATACAGAAGGATTAAAACTGAGTTAGATAAAAAAAATAAATACTCTTAAATGAAAAGAAAGTTTTTTTTTTTAAATGTGCTGATGCCTAATGATTTTTAATATTGATACAAGGCCACATTTTGAAGTGGGTTGATTTCATTGACCCCAGGACTTCACTGATACTTATTTTAATTCATCTAGAATAATGAAATGCAAGAAATCAACCCTGACAAGATTTCAACATAAAGCAACATAACTAAATACCACAAAGCATATAGTCAAGCACTCTACCAATCTACCATCCTTACTATTATCTAGTAATAGCAAATATATTGTTATTAAAAAAAAAGCTAATTAGCAATAAAAATATATATATATATATTCTTAAAATGAACTAATAGTGTGTGTGCGCGCGTGCAAACATGTACACATACAGACACACAAAAATTAACTTTGCCATGTTTCTCCACTCTCGTGTTTGCCAGACATAAATGCTACAGGTTTTATTCACAATATTCAACAAATTATTGAAAGCAATTTTAAATAAAGACCCGCACAAACAATAATTTGCCCAATCTTTTGCCATAAAATGGAGAGAGAAAAATGTAGCAGCTTTTAAGCTGTTAAGAACTATGTCTGTAGATATGGTCTCAAGGTTCTTTTTAAGAAAGGTATACCCCGAAATGGGATTATACTGAGCAACTAACAACACTACTGCTAAGGAAGAGACTAAACAATATTTTAAAACTGTTAGTAAATAAACAGCTACAAATAAAATTTACTTGATTATGATCCATTTATAACTTACATTGAAAAATTACCATTTAAGTAATGTATAATGTATATAATTCTATAATTAAAATGTCATAGCATAAGATTTACACAACAGATTTTATATGGAAAAGATTTCAAGGTAAAGTTTTCTATTATATTATATATTTTGTTTTTTATGTATACTGTCTATATTAGTCAAACTGTTGTCCTCATCTTGATTGTTGATTTTACTACGTTTAGGCTGTTGTACACACCGGCCTTCTTCAGGTGTCTTATGTTGAACTCGAGTGTTGTATCGGAATTTCGAACTTGACCCATTATTTGATCCCATGGGATTACACTGTTCTCATTCCTGTGGATCAAATAAAGGGTTAGGTTCGAAAGTCTGATATAACAATCAAGTTCAACAAGACACTTGAAGAAGGCTGGAGTGTACAACAGCCGAAACCTAGTGAACTTAACAATCAAGGTGAGGTCAACAGTTCGACTAATATGAACAGTATACATAATATAAATTCTTCATTTCACAAATATAGAATTTTATTTTGTTTTTCCCCACCAATCAAATTGAAAAAATTGTTATCAACCCTTTTGTAAGTCAATGATAAATTAAAAAACTACAAAATACAGAGTACAAATTCAAACACTGAATAATAATACCATGATTTTATAATCTATATGACAGTACTATTGTATTACAATCTGAGGACAGATAATAAGTGCTGGTCCAATGTTGCAAGACAAGCAATCACAATAAAAATCTAAAAAGATTGCAATATCAGCAAATACACCAATTCTGAAACAGTGAATCCTACATATACAGATATTAGCTACATATAGCTTTTGGACATGCACACTTTTTAACTATAGAATGAAATAAGAAGAAACCACATAAAGGATAACACATCAAGCAGCAACTTGTGCACAATATGTAAACAACAAAAACTGCAATATATATATAGGACAAGATTAGCAAGGGGAGTGATTCTGTTGAGAAATAGGTTCTAATAGCGGCACAAGTGTTAACGGTCTAGAGAATAACACCATAGCGATGGATTGACAACCTGAAACGGTGGACAGGACTTGCTGAAGGAATGCTGGCCCACCAAGCTCAGAACCAAACTTGGAGAAAACTTGCAGACCAGGCAGTTGTCTTCGACCCACTTCACGAAGTGGGTCACACATAATGAGGCAGCCCACTGTTAAAATAATGATATACAAATGAGCAGCTGAGTGAAAACTGACTTTTATAGTCAACAAATTGCTTTCATTTAATCCAATAGCAAATATAGATGCTCAGGACACTGTAAAGTATGCAAAGATCCTTCATGAAACTTAGATTACCTATTATTAATTATTAAAATTTCTTGTTTAGTTTCAAACTTGTTAATGCTAAATTGAAATACAGATTGATTTTAAAATATAATTTTGGATTTATTACTGCATTTTCTTGCCCTCAGTCACTATTAACCAATAGAAATATTTTGGAATGCAAATAAATCATTGGTAAACTAATTAAAATACCTAATATAACACTACAAATATAAGCTGTTAAGAAAGAAAAAAAAACTGAAAGATTTTTCAATTTTACATGGAATTTAACATTTTCATTTACATATTAAAAATAAAAAGCTCAGCTGAACAAAGTAAAGATTTCTTCTTAATTTTATCTGTTAAGATATTAAAAAAGGTTTACATAGTCATTAAATTAAAAACTTTATTATTTAGCAAAAAAAATTATTATTTAGCATTAAAAACTAAAAATGTGTTAGTAATTTACATATGATGAATAGAGTACCTTATTATACATGAGAAAACTGTCTGTACTAGCTATATAGCTTCATATAAAAGGATTAGCCAGAGAATATTTTTTCTGTTTTCTCTTACTTTTGACAAAAGGCTTTTAATATCAATATAATACATATTTCTGCTAAATAGGTGTTTCAATTATATACGTTACAAATTATTTATACAAACTATTTCTAAAACGAAATTAGTCATATTATCTCCTAAATATAAATATATTTCATATGGCTTGACAACTTTTCTAGAATACAAAATATTTAAATTTCATAACTGAAATTTCCTTAAAAAACAAAATCTATGATATTTAATAAGAAATTTTGATTAATAAATATCTTATTAACTAGAACAATTATAACATCAAAATTAGTTTTAACATTAACATTTATTGTACTTGATAATGACAGCTGATATTAATTTTATGCCATCACATGAGAAAATAAATTAAAATCCAAGCATGCATTAAAATCTATATAATTTAACAAGAAATATAATATTAAATAATTATTTTGCATGAGAATTTTTTGGTAAGTAATTCAAAGATAGGAATGATACTTGACTTATCAGAAATGTTCCATAAAATGTGTTTCATATTCCTTTATTGGAATTTGTTTTCAAGTTGTATTTTTCTCCAGTGCTTATTATATAACAAATTCATTAACAATTTCCATCCAAATTTATTTACAAATTATAAATAAAATCTCAAGATATCATTAATAATAAAATTTCAATCTATAGCAAAAAACATTAAATATTTAAGCAAAAGGGTGATAGTAATATGAGCTTCAACTCTTATAATTGCTGCTATTTTATCAACCCCAGAGAAAAGAAAGGCAAAGCTGATCCTGACTCCAAACCAAAAGAGATGACTGAATACTGAACTACAATATAATCTATTTCAGCAAACTAAAATATCTGAAAATACTAACATATACTAAAAACCATTGTTAATGAATCAATATAAAAACTAAAAAGTAGAAAAATTATTGATCGAAATATTTGGAAAACTATAGAGCAAAAAATGGATGTTGTCAGAAATCATTTTAACTTTTTAAGAAAGGCTGTTTTTCAAGGTGGAATAAATTCTCTTCCTGGCACCCT
Source organism: Octopus rubescens (assembly GCA_027564515.1). Taxonomy (NCBI): domain Eukaryota; kingdom Metazoa; phylum Mollusca; class Cephalopoda; order Octopoda; family Octopodidae; genus Octopus; species Octopus rubescens. The sequence goes on from JAOPUL010004099.1 coordinate 30,885,643, forward strand.
TCTAATATTATACATTTTTCTGCTCTTTACTGAAATGATTATTACCAATTCAGACCACTACTACTCTCTTCAAATTCTTGCATTCTTCAAGAAACAAAACTACAAAATTGTTAAATATTCTAGTAGAAATTATTTGTATCAAATTTTCATCAATATGAATATCAAGCAAAACCTAGTGTTAGGTTTCAAATATCTGTAAGTTATTAAAAGTGTGTGTATGTTAAATGACACATAATATGTATAAAAAAATTCAGACTAGTATGATATTTTAAGTCAATTAATCTTAGAAAAATAATAAAAAATAAACTATCAATACTTCTTTAACTATTTGAAACAGATTTATTAAAGTATTCAAAACTGACATTGTGCTAAAATATGAGATGTTAGTTCCCATTAACTCACATTGTATGAATACCAATCCATTTCAAAATCATAATCCAACAAAACATTCCTATAAAACAAATTATCTATACGTCAAATGTTCGTGATTCACAGGGAACCTTGGTTCAAATAGTAACAGGACTCAAGAAAGGGGATAAATTACAATTCAGTATTGTAACTCAACAACCGTAGAAGTCACCAAGATACCCTCGAAATATATATTATTATTTAGAAAGTCTATATTACAAAAGATGATGAAATGTTCAGTTATTTCAATTGAATATACTATAATTATGTGTTTTAAGTTAATTTAAGATATACCTTAAGAATTCCTCAAATCCATTAGGGCTTTCATTTCCATGCAAAAACCTGGGGTTTTCTGTCAGGTTATTTACTCATTTAAATTAACAAAGTTTAAAAACAGTCTCTTAAAAAGAAAGGTTTTAAAGTTAAGACATCCTATTTTTTTCATAGTAAACTCTAAGTTAGGATGTTAAAGAGAAGAAACTGAAAATAAACTGCACATCACCTTTAAAACAATCGTTACAAAGTATTAAACAAAAATTCCTAAATGAGTACCTTGTTTTATTAAAAATATACTCCAAGAATATTAATTAATATTGGAGTGTGTCATATCTTGTCATATCACGGTGAGTTGTGTTGCACTTAGGCATCTTGAAGTGTGTGTGTGACAATGTTTGCTTATTTCAGGAGCCCTATGCAATAAGTTATGTCAAACTTGTTTGAGATTTTAATCATTAACTCACAGGCAAAACTATCAGACACACTGTATGCTATAAAAGTTTAAATTGTCATTCTAAGGTGCCTTCTGAATGTCTATATTAAACTAGGGAAAGTGTTAAATATATTTAAATCACATATTTAGCTTCCCTTGAAATACTGCAAGCAAACTCTTTCTGTGAAAGTTCAACTAGAAAGAGTGAAAATATTCCCTTTTACTATAGAACACCAGAAAGGAAAGAAGCCCACAGTTCTGAGGCTCCAAGAAAGCTTACGTAACCATTGCTGTTAAAAATTAAACAAAACTAATACCTGAAGAAGTTCCTAAATCATCACCAATAATTTTGAGGAAGTCATTCTGAAGTTCACTGGATAGTAAATCAGCAGGTAAAAGTTCTTTTAAATCACTCTCATCTGTGAAGAATAAATTATTAATTTCTAAGAAAGATATATATATAAAGTTTCATCTTTTAAACTGTTTTCCTGTAAGAGTTGTATTTATCGCTGGTCTCGAATATATTAAATGAGTCTGAAAATCTTAATAATAAAATTTAGTTTTTATTTATTAAATACAATCATCATGCGTTTGTTCAGTCAGTTCCCAAATTTTATGTATATAATTTTATGCATTTGTATATAAGTGAATAAATTGTTTGTTCTTTTAACAACTTAAAAATAAAAATCTGTTTGACAAAATTAGTTTCAAATAAATACTGTAGCAAATCTAAATCGGAAAATAAACAAAATTCTAGGATTCCTAAGTTAATAGAAACAAACAAGTGATCTGAAAAAAGGTGCAGCATAGCCTGAATATACAAAAAGGTTATATCTTTTTGGGGTGAAACAAAGTCTATATATGTATATATATATATATATATATATATATATCCCCTAAGCATGAAAATTAAATTTTCTGTGAAATTAATAATTTCTTGAAATTATTTTTCTCTTTCCTTTGAGATCTTCCAAAACTTGCAACCATGTTTTTGTTTTCTGTCTCCAGTTTTAAGGCAGTTTTCAGTAACATTGAAATTTATTTTACATTAATCATTTAAAACATCAACCCCACATGAGGGCACATCATTACTGTTGCATAGGCAACAACAATCACGATTCTCCAGTTACCCACAAGGCTGCATCTTCTATTGTTGATACTCTAAGGAGTGCTGTCGATGCTAAGAGGTTGAGCCTTAAACATCTTGGAAAATATAGGACAAACAAGAATCTATTGAAATAATATTACATGGCCTACAAATTATCATCTGTTAATCCAAAAGACATGCTCTATCTATAAATCAGTGTTCCACAACCTTTAAAAAAAAAAACAATGGATTATTTTAATTAAAACAGATGCTAATTATATTAGGCCTTGGCACATCAGTTATATTTCTGTTCAATAATAACACAATGTCTTTTTCATATTTTAACTCCAATAATGATTTCACTGAAAATATGTCTCAAACTGTACCAAGTTTTAATAGTTTATTTCTAAGAAAAATCACAACCCCTCTAAGCGTTCTGTGTCTCCCATACCACCTCCTTGATGTTTGTGACCAAATTGTGAGCTCGCAACCCCCTCCCCTCTAAGTCAAGAACCACTGTTATAAATTAATTTCATGGCTTCAATTCTGTCTTTTTTAGATTCTTAGTTAATATTCAGAACAATTTCCTTGATAGTCAAATAGTAAAGAATGTTTTTCAATTTGTCAAAGGTATATGCTGCTTCTCTAGATCACTTTATTCTACCTTTGCTAGAATCATCACACTATGTTCTAAGAAAGCGATTCCAAATGACAGGAATTGTAGAGCAAGTTAAATGCAGAAACTAACATATATGCACACTATCTTCATGCAGTCTGAATCTTTAACAACTAGGGTAAATTTGTAACATCTAACTCAGCAAAGAAAATGAATAATCTAGGAATTATGCATTTTAAGGATATATTAGAGCCTTTCATTACTGTTAATACTGGACTGCTCAACTATATGCCCTTTACATTCTGAATTAAAAACCTGCTGGTATTGAGTTTAATTTCATCCCTCTGAAAGTCAATTTTGTAGCCTGTGACAAAGTTAGAAATTTCTTTTGTCAGACCAGTTACTAAAGAAATAATAGACTTCTTTCACATTCCACTAAAAATCAACTTTGCCTTTTATTCCACTGGGGGTCAATAAAATAAAATACCAGTCAAATACTGTTGTCTTGAGAAACCCCACTCCTCCCTTAAAACTGTTAGCTTTGTGCCTAAATTAGAAACCATTACTCTTATTACTGATGGTGGTAGTTGTAGTGTTTTCATACTGTATATAGCAAAGAATGAATGTAGAGAATTTGTGAAGGTTGAAAATAAATGAGGCAAGAATGCTCTGTTGGCTGTGTAATGTTAGTTTACATGAACAATAGAGAACAAATAACTTCTGGCTATAAGAAAACTCAGGTGTAGTGCTCAAAAGAGTAGACATTGATATAGCCTGAAACGCTTATAAAGGAAAACAATTGTATAAAGAAGAAGTGTCAAGTACTCAAAGTAAATAAAGCTTGTGAAATAGAGAGGCCAAGGAAAACAAGGGACTGAGTAATGACAATTGCTCTCAAGTGGCTGAAAGTCATGAAAGAAATGAGAACAATTTATAATGAAGCATTCTGCTGGAGAGAACCTGCCCAAGCCATGCAAGCATAAAAAACATTTACAGAATTGATGATGGGGATGAAGACTGGAATGTATAATAGCTACATTTGGATATCTTCAACCTCCATAAACTGCTTCCTCCTATTTCTTACTATCTTATTTATCACTCATCCCACCTCTCCTATTTCGCTAATATCATAGTATCTCTCTCCCATCATGGCACATGCATTATGAGGAACAACATTATGTTCAGTCTGTCTATATTCCATTTCAACTGCTCTCTCTCTCTCTCTCTCTCTCATTCACCAACCACTTTATGGAGTGCAATTGCTGCATTTTACTATGGAACTGACACTAGTGAAGTAGACTTGTAGACCATAAGGCAAATAGAGCAATGACAGAAGGACCAAAGATGAGTGGATAAAAGGGGCAAGAGTATGATGGTAGAAACAGTGATTGGAGAGAGAGAGAGAGAGTGTAATAGAAGATAATAAAGATAGACAATGAGAATGAGTGGTAGATGGCAATAAATGTGCACTTCATTCCAGTGCAGTCTTCCCTTTTGCACAACACACCTGATTCTTCCTACAGAAAGGTGTTGGTGTATCGGGTACAAACAGATCTGATGTAATCCAGTATATATGATGGGCAAGAAAAATAGGGCAATAAGAAGGAAGTGGGGACTGAATGCAGGAAGGTCCGATACCATCCCTTGTTGGAAGGAGCTAGGTAGAATACGAGAGATGAGACATGAAAGTGTTAGACAAGTCTATCATCCCTATTTACAGGAAAAGCATAGTACAGTGGATAGAAGAGAGGGTGAGTGACAGGTGGATGAGTAATAAAGAAATGAGAGGCAGTGGAGGCAGCAGATAGACTTGAAAAGTATATATATATAAAATGCCTCCATCATCACTATTATTTTTAATCTTTATGTCACTACACTTGCACAAACAGGTAGGGCCTTCTCCAGTACTGCATTGCCAATCATCTTAGCCATATACCATCTCCTTGACAATCAGTCTTCACTACTTCTAGTGTCTCTCTCTTTCTTCCACAAGTTCCATCCACCTCAAGCATCCTACACTTCATTGCACATTGTATACTCATTCCACTGCAGTCTTCCCTTTTCCACAACACACCTGATTCCTCTTACATTGTTTTTCTCTAACACCCTTTGTTACAAGCAGAGATAATAGCTCCCTGAGCTTTCTCCAGCCCACAATTTGGTTACTATACTTTCAGAACATCCAGCTTCACTGCTAATTAGGTCAACTCAGTAACAGAAAGTATCAACTATTTCTAGGACACCTTCCAGGCATTTGAGAGAATCTATTTTCTATGTGCACTTCATAATTATTGCTCCATTCTGCCAAAATTCTTTTTCACTGGTTTCTCTTGTAAATATAAAGGACAGGTAAAAGGCATTTAGGATGTTATGAAAGTTATGAACTCACTTTTTAGTGAGTTCTTTTTTAAGAATAACCGTTTAGGAATCATCATAACATTATATAACATCAGGATTACAACAGACATATTTTACAAATAAATTAATGTGTATTCCTTTACAAATAAAGGAATACACATTAATATTTCAATATTAAACATGCTTCAATTAATGATAATAATAATGAACTGAAAATGCACTCAAATTTTCATGATAAAACTTTATGGCAGAAATAGAGCCATGATGGGATCCAAAGTAGTCCTAGTCCCAAATTTAGTAATGGAATATTATTTTTTCAAAATGAACTGATTCTGAAAAAGGATGTCAAGATAATCAGTCATGAGAACATAACTACACCCTATCACATTGCAATCCATCCTCCCATATTCATCCCACTATAGTACACTGTTCTTTTACACACTCATCTCAGAGACAACATACACTATCCAGTACAACTACACGATCTACAAAGGTGGAACATACCACACACTACACTAGCACATGGGTATATCTACTCACTTCACACATACAACACACTGAACTACATAGTACCAAGTGCAGCACAGCAGATTTGAAATGGAAATCACATTGCTAAGTAGCAAACTTCTTAACCACATAACCATATCTGCTTGCATATATATATATATATATATATATATATATATATAGATGTGTGTGTGTAAAAGGTTTGCTCCCCAACCACGTGGTTTTGGGTTCAGTCCCATTGTATGGCACTACAGGCAAGTATCTTCTACTAAAGCCCCACAAACGAAATCCTGGTAAGTGAATTTGGTGAATAGAAACTGAAAGAAGCTTGTGTATGGGAGTGTGTTTGTACCTTCTTGTCTTGCATCACGCAATAGTTGTAAAATGAGTATCGCTGTCTTACAAGTAGCATTTGCTGGTGCTAAGAAAAAGCATTCAGTATACTCTGTAAGCTGGTTGGTGTCAGGAATGGTGTCCAGCCAAAGAAGCCAAACCAAAAATGAGGTTCCCCAGATCATCTAAGTGAGTAATAACACTGAATACATACTGATTCCAACCATAATGATTCATCCAACACATGCCAGCATGGCATGGCAGAGGCAAAATGATGATAGTATATACTATGCAATCATACATGCCTACGTATGCATGTATGTGTTTACATCAATAACAACAAGAATGAACAGCAATGCAAAATATTTCAAACTACAATAAATAAATTGGTTACAAGCATGACTCCATAAAAGAATTTTTTTAATCCATCACTGGCCACCACTTTTATTTTTAATTTATTAAAAATTACCCAACTTCTAGAAACATACCATACATCTGAATATTTTTAAAACATAAATTATTATACATATCCAAATTCCCAAGTAGGGCATAGGTGGCTCTGTTACTCTGATTTCTTTCTGATTTGTTTTCACCAACCTCCAACGGTCATATTAAGTACGTTGTGACAAATGACAAAACAAATACATACAATGCCAAAATTTAATGGGGGCATATACAGTAGCTGTGTATATTGAGCATTTCTCGAGTTATTTTCTAAAATAATTACACTTTTTAACTGGTAAATAATATATCCAACAACTCAACCAAAATTGTGCAGTCTGAGGCTGGACTACTCCCCACACATATACGTGTGTGTGTGTGTGTGTGTGTGTGTGTGTGTGTGATCTGTCTGTCCGTTCATCATCTCTCTCTCTCTCTCTTGCATACAACTATCGCCTATTTCTCTGCTGCAATAACAATGCTCAATCTGTGTTTTAACATTCTATCCTTTATCGTGCTCCTCATTGAAAGCTTTGTATTTCCAGTCATTCTCTTTCCTTTCTCTTCATGCAGATGAAAAATGTAAGATGCCCCTGTAAGAGGTCAGCCTGATAGGTTTGGTGGAACTATTGGAATATACTTTACTGTATTAACAGCAAACATGAATACTTCTTTCTACAACTTCTCCATAAAGTGAGAGGACAACAATATTTGCACAACTATAAACATGCTCAAAATTTGGATTGCTGGAGAATGAATGATATCAAGTGGGATGCATCATAGTTAGAAGCTTCTATAGTTCAAACAGCCAAGAACCTTAGGGTTCTTTACATCATCCTACTAAGATGTTCTGAACCATCCAATACACTTCAGTATTGATGCAAGTATTAGGATGACCTTGCTGAAGAATTCAAGAATGTAGGTGTAGCCTGGCATGGAAACAGGATATACAAATGATATCAACAATGCTCAGAAGTTGAAAGCCTCTCTTTATTTATGGCTCAGTTAGTAAAACAAACTATTACATATCCTGATATGCTGACATGACAATGTTAAGAATTCTTCACAAGACCAAGAGGGGTACAGATCTGATGTCGTATAAAGAGAGACTCATCCCAACTCTTATATAATACTTTTATCATTATATGTATTGCACTGCCAATATTTATGGTTTTCATCAATGATGATGATAAGTAGTTTATTTCCCATCACTTCTCATTCAACTCATTTTGCAAATTATTTTAAGAATTAAAGAATATTAACAATAAAAGATTAAGGAAATTTTGTCACATTTTTTATTTCTGTATTCTGTTCAATTTTCTTGTCACACAAATTATGAAACATACTATTAATTAGTATTGAACGAGTATTTGTAGCACAGTGTAGACACTCTATGGTTATAAACTTAGGATAACCAATTTTATTCCTTTTGTAAAAAAATGATATTACTAAGAACTATGTGTTTGTGTGTGCATGCATGCATACACACCTTATGCACATACATAAAGACATATACATATATACACACGTAAAGACTCACACATATATATGTATGTATTATGTGTGTGTGTGTGTGTGTGTGTGTGTGTGTGTGTAGACAAAACAATACAACCACCGCTCTCATTTTCAAGCTATATTACAATTTTAGTTTAGGCATATGTGATTTCAAAAATACAACACTGCTATTCTTGATAAATTAGAAAAACAAAAGATAAGAATATGATGTAATAAAGGTAAGATATATTTGCATTTTGCCAAGCTCTCTACTCTCTATAAATTAATAATAATAGCCAGACAATAATAACCAACTCATATTATATTATATTTTTGGGGTTAGATGTCACTTTACAATCTCAGAATTCTAAGTTATATAAACAAATTGTACATTACAAGGAAAATACAACTGTCTCACAGCGCCACTGGCAAAAGAATGACAAATGTATGTCTACCAATGCTGTATGATCTATCATAATTGGTAATAGTTCAAAATAGCGTATTTAATTGGAATTATTTTGAAATTAAATGTTTACTATTGTATTTGAACATCTTAATATGCATTCCTATGCACCTGTCCTAGATTCATACATACATTAAGTTCCTTACTGTGTAATGGGTGGAAGAAAATATATATTTTTTATCGTTAATCAACCAATAGCAGATAATTATACCTGCAATAAGTGAGTGTGTTGCACGCATGCGCACATATAGCTGTGTGTTTTTCTACATCATCATCATCATTTAGCATCCGTTTTCCCTGGATAGCAATCTTAGGATAGCAATTTTATTCCTTTTGTAAAAAATGACATTACTAAGAGAACTCTCACAGTGTATATATTTGTTCAACTATAGTATAGTTGAACTAATTATGCCTTCATTAAGAGAAATTTATAGCTACTTTTCAGCCTAAGTAACACTAGGCATTCTGTTACTATGTGTTTGTGTGTGCATACACACCTTATGCACATACGTAAAGACATATACATATATACACACATAAAGATGACAACAATGACAATGACAGTAACTCAGTTCATCCCTAATTTTGTTTCTATTGTTACTCAGGTCATATACAGTGCATCATTCTTTTCATACACTTTTATCTAATAGCACCCCGACTCATTTTGACAGAGCCACAAAATTCATTTGATGTAAATAGATTCAGATCATTAACTATACTAGTCTTATTAAATACAATGCAATTATATCATATCATTTTGTTTTCAATCTGCAATTTGAAAAAACTAATGTAATGTACATTGAAGATCATCGTTCATTCTAAAACAAAGAAATTAGTTACTTCAAACCAAAAAAATTAAATTTATAAAATTCTTTCCAAGAAAATTTAGAATAATCTTGTTTCATGTATGTGAATTTCAGTACATAAATGAAGAGAACTAATTAAACAATACTGACTGGATATGCTGGATATATATGAAAAGAGGAAATTTAATTATCACTTACCAACAATAGGCTGCATTTCTTCTGACTGTTCAGAGACATTAGTTCCTGGTGCAGGTGATGATGAACCAATGGGAGTTTCTTCACACAAATCTTTTATGTCTGCATTTGTATATTTCTGAGAGAAACCTGCTGATTCCCCTTCACTATCACTATCCAGTTTTTCTTTAGAGTCTTTACATTTATCAAGAAGTATTTTACCAAAAAACGCTTCCTAAAATTAAAAAAATAAAATAATTATATTAGGAATGAAGAATTCATAAACTGTTTCACTGAAAGAATAGTGATTCAATCAGAGAACACAGGGTTATACATTTTTTTCAAAAGATGCATATATGTTGTATACCTTAAAATGAATGCATTTTGTTTTTTAATATAAACAAGATGGTCCAGGTATAAGTGAAGAAAATTTAGTGAGTCAAATAGATGACCTAATATAATATTATGATGCATGCAAATTTTAACTTTCTTGCTATTTACTTTCAGACAGAGACGCCATTAACATGGCAGATTCCAATCTGTCACAGAAAATGGAGGGACATGCCATAGTCATAGCTCAAGCTTTCAACTTCAGTGACTTGGAAATCCCAGCTTTTTTAGCATAGCCAGGGCATTTATGTTCAAGGTCAGGCAACAGCTAGAAGCCTCTGCCTTGGTGTATCATCCATGGCCAAGAGGAAACAAATTTTCTATGATCAACCAACATCAGGATGGTTAAGTTCATCTAGCAGGTTCAGGACATCAACAACAACAACCCAGCAAGCTAATGAAGACCACCAATGAGCATTTTAAGGTGGCAGAATCCTTTATCGGACATGTGGTGAATGAGGACGTCTGGTGCATGATGAAGAGAGGGCAGTTGATGCCTGACAAAATCTGGGAGAACAATGTGATCATGTTCTTTTCGTGTCCTTTGACCCATCCAGAAGGCCACTTAATAACTCCGAATAAGGACTTGTCCAGCTCATGTCAGTAGTGAAAGCATACATAGAATTATGAGTATATGAGAAGTTATTCTTAGAAAATTATGCAATATTTTGTTCCTCAGATTACATGACTATGTAAATAGAACAAGAATCAATTAGAAGTTGGATTTAATTAAAGAGAAATTTATTAAAATTCTAAGATCCATGAAGGGTAATAAACTAAAATGAGAAAATTAGCAAAAATCTTGAACATGTTTATCGATATGGTTTTAGTAGATAAAGTAAATAGTAATAAATTGAATAGTAATTTAAAATAAGGAACTTTCTAGACTCTTAAAGTCTAATACTGCTAGTAACCACAACCATTGCAATGTCTTGAAGCACACTTAACCCCAATTCAAATACTGCTTTTGTTTGAAGCCAAAAAACAGGAACTAAACACTATCAAAAAACATCTTGTTTACACCATGTGTGTTTATATTTTGGGTTTGTTAAGTGAATTTCTTTGGATTTTATTCTTCCGTCAATTTTTGAGCATCTTAGCAGTTAGTTAGACATCTGTGATACAATTTATTGATGATTTATTTATTATTATTTGTTAATGATTTAATTAGAGGAAAACAGCTTGAACTTGGAAAAAATGGAAAAAAAATAAAGTGATATTTTGTTGTTATCTATACACACCAGCATTTATCAATTCTGAGCAGGAGTGGAGTTATCATGACTGAGGTGACTTTATTCCTAGTGTTGAAAGGCTAAAGTATGTTAGAAGGACAGGAATAATACCTTGCTGTAAAGGGAATACATAACTACCCCACATTATATAAAGTGAGTAAAAAAGAGAATAGGAACAAAGCATTAGGAAAGGTGGGTGGGTAAGTTCATAAGAGTGTAAGAGGAGAGTGACAGAATGTAGTGAATGGTGAACAAGAGTGAAAGTGTGGTTGACAGTAAATATGTGCTGATGGGTAAAGTAGAAGAAAAAGAAGTGGCTCAGGAAGGAGGAGGTGATAAGTGGCAGTACAGAAAGGGTGAAGAGTAGTAGTAGTATAATAAAACTATAGATAATTGAGAAATAAGATTATGATGTGTGGGGCAAGTGGATAAGAGTGACAGAGATGGAGGTCAGAGGTATAAACAATGAGTGGCGAACTAAGGTCAGGGCAGTTGATGGCAGATATGAGAGAGTGTTAAGAATAACATATATAGCAATCATAAGCAATCATAGGAGAAAAGGAGAGGTAACTGGTGGCACAGAAAAGGATGATCTGGGGAAAATAAAATGAGAAGAGATGATATTGAGAATGAGGGATGGGTGACAAAAGAAAGTGGTTCCAGGGAGAGGGATAACACATAGCACAAAAAGGGCTGAAATATATGTAGATTTGCTCCCATTTAACTATAGTTAGAAGAGTGATGGGTGTTGGAAGATGAGAGGTGAGGAAGGCTTGACATGGTCAGAATGAGTGCAGGGGCAGAACCCAAGTATGTGTATAGATATAAACAGTGCTTTTAGGACCTCGGTTCTGCTGTGATAGATGGGTATTCTCAAACACAGCAAATCACCAATCATCTCGGTTCTTTGTCATCTCCTTCATGTAGCTCACTCAACAACCTTCATGTGGCTCACTTTCCAACCATATTTAGTGATCAGCACTTCTTTATGCAGCTGCCGTCATCCATAATGATTGTAATAAGAGTAAATAACACTAAGTTATTGGTGATGTGGGCCTTACAATACCTTTTAATGGAGGAAATGAGGGCACATCTCAGAATACTTTTTCTAATGTGAGTTGTGCAGCTTCCAAGTTACAGAGACTACTGGAGTACACATTCAGCTCGGAGAAAGGATGCCAAGGAATTCTTCTTCTTCTTCCAAAGTTTTAAATCCGGTTTTGTCCCCGTGAACGGGGGTGGCCGGATTCACCTCACACTCG
>JAOPUL010004099.1:30907132-30920574 GCA_027564515.1 Octopus rubescens
GCGGTGGTGGTGGTGGTGGAGGTGGTGGTGGTGGCGGCGGTGGTGGTGGAGTAGGGGGTACTGAAAAATATAGTTTAGATCATTAAAAAGAAAATTTATGAAAACTTATGAAAACAAGAAAAGAAAATAGATTTTTAATTAGTAATTAAAAATTAAAATCTATTTACAGTAGCCAGACTCAATAACTAATGTCTTTTCATATTCTTTACACAACACAAAAACTGCATATCAAAATTGATTCTTCTGATAATACCTTCAAAGCTGCTAATTCAATACAAAGTGCATATATCACATTATTGAAGTCCAGCAAAAACATCTGGGACAGTGCATGCCCTATATACACACACACACACACCTCAGACAGTGCATACCACATACACACACTTCTGGAACAGTGCTGACCCTGTGTGTTTGTCATTACTCAAAACAAAAAGGCTTTCCAACTGATAGGCAAGCCTTCATTTACATAAACTTTGACAGCTTTAGTCTACCATTCAGCCATAGTTTCCTTGCAACAATTCTACAGTTTCTTCAATGGTCTCTGCTTACCTAACTTCCAAGATTGTATACACCCTGCACTTAAATGCTTTTGCTGTATCTATCCCTATTTCTACTATCTCTGCATAGTATCCCACTCTCCACATCCATATAAAGCATTTCCTCTACCTCACCCAAGTTTTAAAATCAAGCAACAAACAAATATCATTTCAAGATAAATATAGGTTTCAAATTTTGGTACAAGGCCAGCAAGTTTGGGGAAGGGTACAAGTTGATTGCATCGTCCCCAGTGCCTAACTGGTACTTATTTTATGAAAGGCAAAGTCAACCTCAGCAGGATTTGAACTCAGAATCTAAAGACGGACTAAATGTTGCTAAGCATTTTGCCCGCTGTGCTAATAATTCTGCCAGCTCGCTGCCTTATTTCAAGATAAATATTTTTTCTATACTAGGCACGAAGGCCTGAAAATTTGTGGGGAGGGGAGTAGTCGATTTTATCGACCTCAGTTCGTAACTGGTACTCACTTTATCGACCCCCCGGAAGGATGAAAAGCAAAGTCAACCCCGGCGGCATTTGAACTAAGAACGTAACGTTGGAAAAATTGCCGCTAAGCATTTCTCCCGGCGTGATAACGACTCTGCCAGCTCGCCGCCTTTCTGCCAATCTCATCGACTTATCCCTAAGCTCCACATCTACAAGGATGTAAAAAGATTATAGGCACGTGCATTCCGATTCTGAATAACAAAATAATTTATATATTTCAACTTACAAGGTCCTGGTTGTCCAGTCTTAGGACGACAGAATAAACAGTGATAGCCAGCATCAGCTGCTCGTTCTGCTTCATCCTCATTCTTTAGGCCATCACAACTAGCATGGAGCCATCTACAAAAAAATACCAGATTTGGATAATGTACATTTACTGTATCTGCACAAGAAAATAATCACTCACAATAACGAAATCAGTTGGATTTAGTTACTTTTTCCTACTTGTGATTTTCTGCATATCAGATGAGAAAACCGGTTTGCTCACTTCTTCACTGAAATGGCAATTTGAATCATTCATAACATCACCCATTTCTTCTCAGATTAAGTTAGGGGTCAATTACAAAAAATTCAGCTATGTCAGTCAACATCCAAACTTCAAAAAAGGCCATTAACGCCTAATTTAGTCAATACGTCATCAGTGGAGTTTTGGGAATGTCACACACAGTCTGCATATACATTTTCTTCTAATCATATCCTCTCGTTTTTACATTATAGTTTCTTTAAGCCAAATGTACTTTGCAACACCTTATGTCATTAGCAAATTTGTCACTGGTCTCCAACTGTCTCAATTCAGAATTCACACTCCTTCAGCTTGGTATACTAACCAAGAGTGTGAAGTGACCATTACAACTCTAGGACATTCATGAATTCTCAGTTATGATTCCTTAAGGTAGATTTCAAACTCCAGTAAAAATAATTCAATTAGGGTGATGTCATCCTCCACTTATTGAAAAAGAGGGTTTATTTTTTCTTCCTCAGGTATTTCAAGACCCTTTTTCATTTGTCTCTTTTGGTGATCATTGAATGCTTTCTTCTACAGGAGTTCAGCAAAGCGACCCACTTGGTTCCAGTATTCACATTGGATATTGTTGATATCATTAGACCAGACATACATCTGAATACCTGGTGCCTTAATGATGCATACTTAGGTGTCTCCCAGATGTGGTTCTTGCAATGGTGAAATTGATGGTTAAGGAACTTGGGTGATAAAGGTTTTGAATTGACTGATTTTAAATAGGAATTCTGGATTCATTCCTTTTCACATCAAGCTACAATAGATCTATTTACTGAATCTTTCCCCTTCAATTACTATTACTTGGTACTCCAATTTCCAATCATATCTTCCAGCACACATTTCTCTCTAATACTTAAAAACACTGATTTAATTGAATGATTTTTCATTTCAAGAATTATCAATTTCAAAGATGTTCCTCAGATGTTTACCAACTCTACGTCTGAAGACTCAACCTATGGAAAGTTGAAAGTTTAACCAATATTAAATTTGTTGCTTGCATGGAAAAACGGACGTTAAATGATGATGATGATGATGGTGGTGACGATGATGGTGATGGTGATGATGGTGGTGGTGGTGGTGGTGATGGTGATGATGGTGGTGGTGGTGGTGATGGTGATGATGATGATGATGAATCCTTTCACCAAGTTGCATTACCCAAGTGATTCAGAAATTTGGGTTTACACAAATGCATTTTCTACCATTTCCTTTCTCCTGGGCACATTTTTTCTTTTATGGGCAACACCTCTTCAACTGGGAATAAATTCAACAGGAAGGGAGATAAGCTTTATAGCTGTGGCAGGACCCTGGCTTGTTAGTCCCAAAGCAGTTTGCTTGACCAGGATGAACTCCACAAAGATCTCCATTGATGTCTGAATTAGAATCAACGTTTGTGAAGTAGTGAGGTTCCTGATGAATCTCATGGACTGTTATAGTGACTGAATGCTAGTTGCTCCACTCAACATCTGAGATAAATTTAATTAAGTGAACCTTAGCAAAAGTAAATACCAACCCCTAGTTTTGAAACCTATGGATTATCCAAGGATGATAAGAGAAGCCTAGGAGGCTTACCAGTTGTCCCTGGCCCTAGGAAGATACCCCATATGAAACACTATAGTGATTTGTTCATTCCCTTACATAGTCTAAATGATGTGATACGGCAAGGGCTACTACATTCATTGCTGAAGAGTAAATTGTTGATGTATCACTAATTGTAAGTTAATTACATCTTTCAATCCGAGATGTTTAGTCATTAAGTTAGTCATTAACCACAAAATTCTTTACATCTTTGATAACTCATCTGACTGAAGTGTTAGGAGAGACTTGTGAGAATGCATGGCTGTTCTTGTATCTCAACCTCATACTGATTTATGGTAAGAATGCAAATGTCCTGGAGTGATGTGTTGATAAAATTCTACAAATTTCATCGTTTTGTTTTTCTTTGTTTCTTATCTTCCATAAGGCAAACTCTAGTTCATTTCTTTAAAATCCAATTGAAAAATTAAAGGAATGAATAACAAAAGTTTATTTTATCTAATTATATCTCTTCAAATTTGTATACATTCAATGAATTCCCTGCAATATTAATGATAGTCTCGATCATTCAATCCAGACATATCAGATATAATTAAATTAGATATCAACTAAGAGAAAAGATGTACAAAACAATGTTCCAAGAAAAATGAATTTTGCATTACTTAAAAGTGAAGATGCATCTATAGAATTATTGATCAATAATGAATTAACAACAATTTCAAAATTAATTTTAAAGTGTCACAGAACTTACCTATCACACTGTACACACTGTATGACTACTTCTTCTTCTCTATAGGCTTTATAGCAACAACAACAGGTTGTCCTGCTGGAACATGGTCCACATAAAGTGTAATTATTTTGCCACTGAGACAAAAATCCAGGTGATGTAGCACCACAGTTAACACACCATACACACCTATAAAATAATATTCCACAATTAAAAACTGTTCAATCCAACAATTAAAAATTATTGAAAAATGTCAAAATAGCACAAAAATAATCAGTAAACTATATGTTTAATTAAACATACCATTTACACTTCCATGGTCCTTTAGGTACTTGATCCAAGGGTGGATCAAGGCAATATATATGATAGCTAATATCACATTCATCGCATAACAGTAAGCGGCCTTCATCATGAGGTTTACCACAGCCTTCACACACAGTACAATCCAGGCAACGCCATCCCTTCTGAAGAACAACTTTGGTAACCTGAAATTTATTCAAGTATTTTGTTTTTTTAGATAAAATAATAGCAAAAAGATAAAACAAAGAAAAACATGAAATCAAAACATAAACAAACATTTCTACAATAGTGGGTGTGTGAGTGAATGAATGAATGAATGAATGAATGAATGCAAGAGAGAAAGAGAGAGAGAGAGAGTGGATTGTTGCTTAATAATGAGCTGTTACTCATCTTCAAATAAGATTTTTTTTTTTTCCCTGATTTTCCAAGCTTTTGGTTCTGGGTTAAGTCATTTTGTGAATGGATCCTTTTCTCTTGATTATGGAATAAAGATTTCTTTCTAGTCTCATCATCATCATTTAAAATACGTTCTTCATGCTGGCATGGGTTGGATGGTTTGACAGGCATTGGTTAGCTGGAGAGCTGCCAGGGTTCTATTTGTCTGTTTTGGCATGGTTTCTATGGTTGGATGCTCTTCCTAATGCCAAACACTTTACAGAGTGTACTGAGCACTTTAAACATGGCACTGCCATGGGCGCTTTTACTGGCACCAGCATAGACGCTTTTACATGGCACCAGCACAAGCGCTATTACGTGGCACTGGCACAGGTGCTTTTACATGCACCGGTACTCACGAGCCCGCAAGACTATGATCTCTTGGCTGAGAGAGGGATGTACAGGACATGCCTGTATGCATGGACAGCCATGGTTTTACTTAGCTTGACGTGTCTTCTCAAGCACAGCAAAATGCCAGAAGTCTCAGTTCCTTGTCTCCTCTGTGAGGCACAACATCTGAAGATCTTTTCTCACCACTTCATCCCACGTCTTCCTGGACCTACCCCTTCCACACGCTCCCACTACAATTAGAGATTGGGACTTCTTGATGCAGCTATTCTCATCCATATGCATCACATGACCATACCAGCGCAGTCCTCTCTCTTGCACACTACATCTAATGCCTCTTATACCAATTTTTCTCTACACTCTGTCGTACATGCACACTGACATTATCTATCCAGTGGAGCATGCTGGCTTTGTTTCTTTCAAGCTTTCGCATGTCCTCAGTAGTCACAGCCCATGACTCACTGCCATGTAGCATAGCTGTTCGCACTCAGGCATCATACAATCTTCCTTTCTCTCTGAGGGAGAGGCCCTTTGTTATTAACAGAGGTTGTAACTCTCTGAACTTTGCCCTGCCTGTTTGTATTCTAGCAGCTACGCTTTCAGAACCACCTCATCTGCTGCTAACTTGGTCACCTAAGTAACAGAAACTGTCTACTACTTCTAAAGATCCCCCTGAACATTTGAGGGAGTCTATTTTCTGTACATTCCTAGTGTTTAATGTACCTGCATATCTTCCACATACAAAGACTACTTTCTGTTAACCTTCCTATGATACCGCTGCACCTCTTATGTGTCCATAGCTTGCACTGGGTACATCGTATGGAGTTTCTACCAACACCCTTTCTACATATCAAGCAGGGCCATCTCCCTGAAGGGATCACTGATTTCTCTGTTTTCCTACTTACTAGGACTTTGGTCTTTGCTAAATTAACTCTAAGACCCTTTGATTCCAGATCTTGCTTCCACACCTGAAATTTCTTCTCTAGTTCTGGTAGTTATTCAGCTTTAAGGACAAGGTCATCAGCATAGAGAAGCTTCCAAGGGCAACCAGTCTTAACATTCCTCTGTCATGGCCTGGAGAACTATGATAAACAAGAGGGGGCTGAGAACCGATCATTTGTGAACTTGGTACACTAAATTCTTTGCTACATTCATTGCCAACTTTCACCTTACTGACATGGCTCACTAACCATTCATTTATCCTAGCTTTCACATTGCCCACTAGATAAGGGAACAGGGGTCCCTGTCAAAGGCTTTCTCCATGTCAACAAAAGCCAAATACAATGGTTTAGTTTTGGCTAAGTACTTCTCCTGCAGTTGCCTCACTAGGAAGATAGCATCAGTAGTGCTTCTTCCTGGCACAAAACCAAACTGCATTTCATCTAGGTTACCTCTTTCCTTATTAATTGAGCTATGACTCTTTCTGTAACTTTCGTCACCTCATTTATTTTTTTAATACAGTTTTTTTCTTTAGATTCAACAAAGTGTGCCAGCATGAAATTAGTTTGCATTAAAATTACACATGCCGAGTCAGTTCTGAACATTTTTCCATACAATTTCAAGGTAATTCAATAACTTTTATAACACTTCTTTTGATCACCAGTTTACTTATATGATATCTTTGCTCTATGGTATATGTATCAGCAATTTCATCTATCTAAGACTATTGAGTCTGACATGGCCGATGACTTTAATGTCACCAGCCATATCAAGAGGGATACTCCAGTATACATGGTGGCTATGGTAATAATACAAGGAATTAAGAGGGACCATAATTCTTAGGAGAGTTTATGGTAGTGGGTAAGTTGTTCAAAGTCTATTTTCTGCATCTGAAAAGAAGAGACTTGGCCATGCTCAACATGCCAAAAAAGGGGAGGCATGCATTCCATATGGTGCACATAATCTAGACTATGGGTGCACAAATGGTGTAGTGGGATAACAGAAAGGCTCAAAGGAAAAGAGACTTCATATGTAGCAGATGCTTTAAGTTAGCAATGATAGCACACACAAAATAAATTTTCTCAAGTGTTCAGAATGTTCCACAGATAAAGTAGGTAGTTTTGTTAGCTAGGTGACTAATTTATAGTGGAGTAGGTACACTCTAAAAGCATAGTTATGAGAGTAAGAAGAGGGTGGAAAATATTTAAGAAGCTCCCACTTCTATTAGCAACAACACTCTCTGAGTAAAAGGCAGATTACATGATGCTTCTGTACCAAGTGCAATGTTGCAAGGTAGTGAAACATGGGCAGTGAATGTAAATGTGTGAAAACTAAAAAGAAATGAAGCAAGCATTCTTTATGGGATGTGTAATGTTAGTGTACATGAAAGATGGAAAACTAATTTGCTAGGAGAAAAAACTAGGTGTATAAGGAATCAAATGAAGTGGATTTATTAATAAGTTTTTATGTCATTTATGTAGAAGAATGTGAATGTGTGTAGAAATACAATATCAGAAGGCATTAATGTTAAAGTGTTTATTTTGCAAATGTGCATTTAAGTTGACAAGTAGATTTTGAATGAAGGGGTATTAATTGTGCAGGGAGCAATGTGGGCCAAAGTTGGCAGTTGGTAAAAAGGTTGAGTTGGTGAATTAGCAGAGAGGACATAGCAAAATATAGATGTCCTGGTGTTGAAACTCCATAGCCTGGTGATGGTGAGTTGGTGCAAAAGTGATGTTCACTGTTTGAGGTCCTCCGAGCTAGCTGGCCAGACTGATGGTGAGTTAGTGGGAAGTCGTGTACACTGTACACCGGTCCCAAGCTAACTGCCAGATGCGACTTAACTGGCAGAAAACTGCCATTTCACGTTAATGCGTGCCCAGCTCTGATTGGTTAACACAGTTACAGCATGACTGTGTCACAACGCTATAACTGGCTCTGCTACATGAACAAGTGGAGACTGTGCTGGCACTGACATGTGATGCATATGAAGGATGATAGTTATGTAGAGCAGTACAAAGTAATACAACTGGAAGAATATGCAGAAGAGGAAGACTGAGAAAATGTGGTGAAGGCTGATACTAGGAGGCTGAACCTTGCTCAAGAGATGACAAATGAACAAAACTAATGAGACCCATCCATCATGAAAACAGACATTGGTGGCAGCAGTAGTAGTGACAATGAAGATGATCTTTTCCCTCTGTTCCAGAATATACAATCATAAAACATATTTCTAATAGTTGAGTTTCTTTTGGTACAAATAAATGGATCCTCTTCAGCTGATGATAGGCATAAGCCTAACACTTTTATGAGTGCAGGCATGGCTGGGTGGTTAAGAGTTTGCTTTGAAGTCACAGGACTCAAGGTCTACCCAAGCAATGTGTGAGACTGTGTAGACAAAAACTGTGTGAACTACCTATTCTTGGGTGACAGGCTTAATCCATCACACAGTTTAACAAACTACCTGGCTTTTAAGTGTTTGTAATAGAATCTACTCAATTGCAAGCATTTGTATATGGTCTTCAGTTTTAAGAATAAATCATAATTCCTCCATTTTCTCCTACCAGTCTTGGGTGCCATGAAAAGGGTCATGGGCACAGCCTGCTTCCTCTAAAAGCATTAATAAAATTTAAAAAATGAAACTATAAATGTGCAAACACTTTCCATTGTCCTATAGATGTTCACAGTAAACATCCTATGAAATGTTCACAGGCTGTTAACTTTACAATGTGAATTTGAATGGATGCTTCATTGCTCATGACTGCTTCTAGAGAGAAAGACAGGCTATGTGTACATGTCAGTAGGGTTGCATGCACTACACTAAATATAGCATTAACTCAGATATGAACAGGCTGCGAAATAAAAAGAATACAAAAGCTATGGCAGGACACTTTCAATCTGTACAAAACCAAATGCATCAATGTATCCATGTCTTTTCCATAATACAGAATAATTCTATAGAATATAGTTAGAGAACAAAGATCTATAAGATCTGATGAAACTGAATTTGCTATCCTAAATATAGAAAACCACAAACAATTGAACACAGAACTCTTGAAGAACTAGGAAGAGTGCTATACAAAGACTAAATAGGATAGTTTAGTGAAACACTAGACATGTATAAAAAAAGAGTATTAAATAAAAGGAACATTTCTAAAAAAAAGTATTCTTCTGAATTAAAAAGAAATGTTCACTTACCTTTATATTTACACAATATGGATGATAACACTGACCACATTGAGAGCAAATGATTACACGGCTCTCTTCTCCAATGCCAATACTCCCACAAGTTTTACAAATATCCTAGCAAAAGAACATGACCAGTCTGAATTATTTGAATAGAATAATGAAAACCATCAATAGAAAAAAAAAAATTGATGGTTGAAAAAAGACTGTGTTGTGAATGCAAACATCAGAAAAAGGAAAATTCCCAGTGGACAGTCAACAGAAACACCTTTGCCATGTGTAATCTGCAAGATTGCATTATGTAGAAAAGGATACTTAACAAATTTCCATGACAGGAATATTTATGTATATGTCTTGATTTTTATAAAATACTTTTCAAATTTACCTCATTTTATTTATTTATTTATTCTATTTACTTATAATTTTAATTAACCTGTAAGGTGACAACTTTTGTGAATCATTACTGTGTTTGTATGTAAATTTATTTCATTTTGTAGTGTTTTTTTTTCAGACATAATTCCAGTATTTTTGTTCTATTTTACCTTTATGGTGCATCTGTTTTATGTGCATTTTAGTTCAACTGAAAATTCAATTATGTGCACAATGCTATATTAAAATGTAGCTGTATACTCAGTTGCATATTAGCTATAACTCATTTTCTATGGTGATGTTTAAACAAAATTTAAATAATTTAATATTTTGCTGCATTTACCTGTAATTAGATTTGCTTCAAGAGAAAAATTATGTAATAGATTTAAGAATTTTTTGTTGTGTTCCAGAAACCATATTCATTAGTCAATAAACAAAAAAGTTATAGTTATTTTATAAAATTTATCTAAATTCATGAATATTTTAGGATTTAACTGAAACACGCAGTGTGTTAGGAAAGGGTTAAATCTGACAATTCTTTTTGTTTTCCATTCCTTAATTTTCAGTTTCCAAACTGTTAGGCTCCATAATTTCTACTTTCTATTGAATGGTGGTTACATTGTTGTTTAAGTCTTTGATTACTTCTGTTTAGTCAAACAGAAATAATCACGGTTTACTTAACAACAACATAACCATTTAGCAATGTGTTGTTTACTGTGAGTCTACAACAAACTATTCATTTTTTTGTAAAACACAATGGTGACTATGATTAATTAGATGTATAAATTAGTTTACAAAATTAAAAGTATTAAAAATATTATGAGAGAAAACTGAAAATAAATATTCAATCAAAAACTGAAACAGAAGTCAGTAGATAGAATTCATCATCATCCTTTAACATCCGTTTTCCATGCTGGCTAAAAACAATTATACTTTAAAAGAAAAAAGAGCTGAGAGCAAAAAAAAAAATAGATTTTTACCTGCTCTAGTACATATTCATCTTTAGAATTGGCAATAACTACAGTAGATGGATGGTCATCAATTTCTCCATTATCCACTGCTGTAGGATAGAGTGACTAAAAAGAAAAAAATGTTAATTATATTACCAAATATGTATAAACAAATACATTTCTTAAAAGATTAGGTTATAAACATTCTCAAACCCCATAAAAAGTTGCAATATATTTATATTAATTAGTCATAACAGAAACTTTAATTTAAACCACAAAATTGAAATGTTAAACAAAGATTTTAAAATCATTACAAATGACTTAAATTATTGTGCCCCAATAGCATTGACATAATAAATTTAATGAGGAAAATACAAAAGCATTTAACTAATGACACAGCATGGTGGTGATAGAATTTTAACTTATGACTTATAATCAATTATATTTATCAAATGGAAATTAAATTTACACAGATGAAACTCATTAGTAAAATATAAACTTAAAGCAAATAATAAATAATTCTTCCAATAAACTGAATTTTTCTTCACAAAATACAAGTGTTTTAAGTTGTGTTAAAGAGAAGATATTCATTGTTATTATCTGTTATGAATTATAATATCCTATCATTAATTACTTTCTATAATAGTAAATAAGAAATAAGTATCTCTTTTTGGTATTGAATACGAAAATAGATGGATACTGACTCTACTTAATATAAAGCAATGCATCTTAATCGCTGAAAAACAGTGGTCGAAATATAGTTTGAATAAAAGCCTTCTTCAAACTGGTTTATGACAATTTTATTCAAACGATATTTCTAAATGGATGGCAAAGTGTTTGAGAGGATCCTACCAGACGACCCAACAGAAGAAGACTACATTTACTGGAAACGAATGCTACACATCTACATAGCAAAAGCAAAAGTTCCAGATGAATCTAAACTGGAGGTACTCTTGGTCCTCTGCGGAGCAATGACATTGTTGAAGAATCGGAGACCTTCAAGGCAGCAATAGAACACCTAAACTCAAAAGTTCATAAAGAAGGCTTCAAACATAATGATACGACATAAGCTACGAACTCAAAAACAAAAGGAAAATGAGTCTATAGACGAATTTATTGTCAAACCTTCAGTTGCTGGCCAAGTAGTGTAAAATCCAGGCACTGACGGCAGGCCGCTACCGAGAAATTCTAATTGGTGATGCCTTTGTGGCTGGGCATCAATCGCCATCAATTAGACCAAAGGTTCTCAAAGTGGGTGCTACCGACCCCGGTGGGCTGGTTGGTACTGGTGCCTAAGGGGGCAGTAGAGTTAAAAGAGGCATTGTGGGGGTAGGGAGAGGCTGTTAGTTTCATTTTGCCCATGCAAGTATGAAAACTTATCTGGTCTTCTTTCCTCCACTTAACAAGGCCAGCATTCATCAAATTTTTGCAACTCAAGAGACAACAGGTTGCTATTAGAATTTTTTTTAAATATTCAGTATAGTGTTGACTATACTCAAGTATGGGTTTATTGCAGCTCCACACAAGCAACAGCAACCATTCTCTCTACTATGTGAAAAGATTTTTACAAATAACTAAATTATAATTGAATGAGTACTTTTAAAATATAATGTTCGGAAAATCATGAATACATTAATTTTAAAATTTAGCTCTATTTTTATGCATAGATTTTCTTTTAATTTATTTACGTATGTGTTATTAAATCAATTTGCTTAACAGTAGAAAGAAATTCATGCTGCAAACTGTAAAGTTAAAGTTAACTACTGAATATTTCAAGTAATCTTATTTTATTTATTGCTTTTAAAAAGCATATTTCTAAAAGCATATCTAAACCTTTAAAAAAAAGTTAATCAAAAGAGAAAATATCAAAAATTTTGCATTTATCAAATCATGAACCATTTTAGTTGTATTTACTTGATTCCCAACATTTTGACCAGTCTTCACTTTTGTTCTTGGACCTCGCCTTCTATCTCCAAGAGATGTAGGACGTTGACGTCGTCTTTCAGCAGCAATTGGACGTCCCTGAATAATATATGTAAAGCATCATATTAGAATACAAATTTTTAATTAATATACTCCAGAATTTCAAAACAGACTAAGAAAAACAAACAAATCATTTATAACTCAAAGAGTATTAACATTTTTTTTAAATAAAAAATTTGAATGTATACAAGTGGACTCTCCAAACATATTTAAGTTCAACTTCAAGCTTGACATTGACAGGAAATTCCTCTAGGTAGCTATTAATAGTGGGATATTCCAGTTAAGCATAGTGAACCCATGTTGAAATTTATAAAGCTTATTTAAATGATATAGTATACATATGTGTATTGACCAAACAATTCTTGTAAGAATCATAATAATAAAAAAAAAAAAAAAGGAGGAGGATTCAAATTTGTTCAAATAATTTCACCTTAACCCTTTCAATACCAAACTGCCTGAAAAAAATTTTGGCTCATAATACCAAAGCGCCCAAAATCCTATATTCATATGTAAATGAGAATTTCAGTGCAAATCTCGTTTGAACATTCGTGAAAACACGTGATTTCACTTTGTAAACCATTGAGTTTCATTTTCCAACATCGATCGACATGTAATTTTGATTTTGTGAATTTTAGGAGATTTTTTCCCAAATTTTAACAAGATCAATTTATTGAAAATTAGTAATTCTGATAAGAAATGGATACTAGTTGTATTCTGTCAAGCAGCAAGTCAGAATTCAAAGGATTCTCAACTGAAGACCTGGAGAAATCGAAAACTTTAATTGAAAAAAGAAACCACGTGGCATTTAATAATGAATTCGATGTTTCAATTTCCAAAAGTAAATGCAGTGACTCTGAAAACTCTGATGACAGCGATAAAGAGAATGAATTTGCACCTGAATGGAGTAAAAATTTAAAAACTGTTTCTTTCGGTGATTTTTGTGAAGAAACTGGACCAAGTCACAGTCTTTCTGAGGAGAGAAAACCGTTGGACTATTTTTTTTTTACTTTTTCCACTTAGCTTGTTTGAAACAACCGTTACGCTGAATGTAAACAAAGCGAAAAAAAGGATAGTTTGTGGTTTCCCACAAACTTGGATGAAATCAAAGCATAT
>JAOPUL010004099.1:30920674-30931853 GCA_027564515.1 Octopus rubescens
ATAATGTGCACAATTCTTCTATAGTAAAATTTTGTTGTATACCCAATTGAATATTAGCTAATAATCCATTTTCTATAAGAGATGTTTGAACAAAATTTAAATAATTTTATATTTTGATGAATTTACCTATATTTAGAGTCACTTTGAGACAAAACTTACGGAATAGAATTGGTTGAGAACCTTTTGTTAAATTTTCTTCCAAAAATCACATTAATATGTTGACAAATAAAAAAGATATAGTTGTTTAATGAAACCAAATCTAAATTTATGATTATTTTAGAAATTAATTGAAACACATTTTGCTTAGTAATATGGTAACGAAAGGGTTAACATCAATAAGGATGAACAGAGTTAATTTTATAAATTCCAATAGTGAAGATGAAGACATACAAAGGTATAATTCAGATGAGTGTTTAAGTATACTTTGTTAAAGTTTGATAAAGATTGACAGGAATGCAAAGAATAAATAAAGTATGAAAACAAAATGTCCAAAATTTACACGTTTCCGTATATGTGTGTGTTTGTTAAGTGTTTATTCATAGACAAAAACATTAGAAGGCTGGCAGTTTTGTAAAAAGTAACTTGGTCTGAGCTAATAAATTAGTGTATATTAGTAATGAATTGAAGAATAAGAAAAAAAGTATATAACATAATTACTGGATGACTAAGTAATTACAAATTAAGTATTACATAAATATGAAATTGTAAATTAATTTATTTCCAGTATGGAATAGATTGGGTATAACAAAAGTTACTTTCAACAATTATTTTAAAAAGTACAATATTATTACATAATAAAAAGAAATTTTGTTTATATATATATAAATATCATCAGTTAACATCTATTTCTCTATGCTATCATAGATTGAACAGGTCTGTAATATAACATTTCACTATGTATCTTAATCTTGCATCATTTCAATGAGACTGTTCAAACTAAGTCTATCTCTACATATCAATGCTTTCAACCAAACTTATGCTTTTAAACCCAACATACATCATCCATTTGCATTACCTGTCTCCAATCCCCTAAAAACATTACACTAACTCTACTACTTTAACTCATACTCAGATTTTCACAAACCAAAAGTTCTCTAAAGCTTTAATTACATAATAAATAATCCCGAAATAAGATAACTTGTTTTCCCTTTCATAGTTGAAATCATATTCATAATATACTTTTATTGTAATTTAAAGAAAACATACTTTTGGCCTTCCAGCACCAATTTTCTTCCTGCCAACAGGATGCATCTTAATTCCTTTTGGTAAAATGTCAGGCTGCATTTTAGATGCTGTTTTAGTCCATGTTGACCCACTAGTCAAGGAAGTTAATTGCAGTGGAGATCCCTATAATCAATGATTAAAAGAAATTTATATATACATAGACACACAAAGCCTTAAAAGAAAAGCTTTCTGGAGATCAGCAGAGCATTATGTACAACAATGCTGCCTGAAAGTCTGATAGCAACATTAATAAGCAGAGCAGTCTATTGTAAACATGACATTTGTGTTTCCTCTCACTTTAAAGAAAGTATACCTTTCTAATTCAGGAGTAAGAAATATCTACCAAATATCTCATGTAGAAAAAAGTAGAGATAACAAGTAATGCATCCAGGCACAATTGATGTTGGCAATGTGTTCTTATTCTGGAAGATGTGATCCACATCATTAGCACCTAGCCAAAAATGCCACTGAAGTAATATATCATAGCAAAAACACTATACAATATATTTCAAAGGAAGGATAGTTCAAGAGATCATCACAAAATTCATACACACGCTAAAACACAAAATACTGATGGAATAAATTCAACACCAAATCTACAAAATGCAAACACAAATATAGTGGCAATGAAGAGTGAACAAATGTCTTATTGTGAAATTTAGTTGTCCAGCAAATGTATATTTCAAAACAAATAGAGAGTGTCTGTAGACATAGAAAACTATACAGCCCAATTACTAACTATAAGTAGGCTTTGTGAACATGGAATGGAAATGATTGACTTGCAAATTACTAATTCAATCCATCTAATATAGTGATAAATTATGCTAAATGTTGCAAAAGTTTAGCTTATAATTTCCACAAGTTACTTTCTACACAACTAAGTGACTGACAGCACAATAATTAAATAGTTATCTTGATAAAAAGAAAATAAATATTGAACACACATCCACACATACTTTTCTAATCATACAGATCTTTCAATAGAATTTACCCTAACATCGTACTTTAAAAAGAACAGCCTATTCAATGTGTTGCTAATGCCTTACTACTATGCTTAACACAGAAGAGAGAGGGCATGAAAGTTAAGAACAGCCAAGAAAGCTCAAACAAGAGGCACATATCATCATCATCCTTTAACGTCCGTTTTTCCATGCAAGCATGGGTTGGAAAATGTTTAAAGAATTTAAAAATTGAGAAAAGGGTCAGAGAGATAGAATTTAAGATTGTAAAGCATTTAGCAAATGAGAGATGCAAATTGACAAGAGAGAGCTATATGGAAAGGTGTTAATGTGAAGAATTGGATGGTTCTAGTACCAGCAAAAAAGATAAATAATAAAGTACAAAGGAAAAAATAATACCCTAGATTGTAGCTCATACAGAGCAATTAAGTTATTGAAGTATGAAATGAATGTATTATAAAGAGTGCTACAGAAGAGGATAATGAGGAAATGAAGTTTGGATTTATGATGGGAAGAGGAATGACTGGTGCAATTTTTATGTTAAGTGATTACAGAAGTTAAGACATGAGGAAGAAGATATATCCAATGTATGTTGAATGGATTCAAACATGAACTGGTGTGAGAGGATTATTCATTTATGTATTAGCTAAATTTAAGTGTAAAGTGTGTGTAGAGGGAATGTTGAACTGGATCTAAAAATGGCATAAAGATGAAAGTAGTAAAACATTTTGTTACCAAGAAGACATGTCGAATGGAGAAGATGGATTAGACTTAACATTAATGGCTAGAGTTTTAGCACATGGAAGTTCAGAGAATTGAGTGTCATTCAAATAAGTGGAGAGTATTTCTGAAACTGCTGGGAAAGGAGTATGTTGCATATGTAAGAAGTGTCATGATTTATGACATTCTTTACATATGAGTAATGAATGTGGAGTGCATAAAAGGGTTGGAAAAGAAAGAAATGAGAATATTTTGGTGAATGATCAGAGTACTGATGAGAAAGCAGAAGACCACGTATTACAGAAACTGGGGATAGAGCCAATGAAGACTACTATGGAGAGAAATGGGATAAGATGACTGTGTTATGTATTGAAAAGGGTGATAGTAACTGCATGAGAGGAGTGAAAGAAATGAATGTGGAAAGAAGTAGTAGAAAGAAGATACAGAAAGAAATGAGGGCAACAGGGTTGATGAAAGAGGATGTAGAAGATAAGGCAAAGTGGAGAAGACTATCATAGGGCCCACAAGGCTAACATCTGCTTTAGCAGGAAAAAACTATACCTAATATTAATATTATACCTAATTTTATCATTTATTCATTTCTATAAACACCTACTTTCTTCTACATCCCAATTTTAACATAAACCTAATTACTGCTTCCAATTATACCTGCTTATATATTGAGAATAAATGCTTCTAGGACTTCAGTTTTTCTGAAATGGATGGCACTTTTCAAGAATGGCAAATCACCATTCATCTCACTCCTTTGTCAATCAACCTGAGGTTGGGCTTTTGTACTTCATCCCAGGTCTTCCTTCATCTCTCTCTTTTCTGATTCTTCTTATGTCCCATTTTTCTCTCAACTTTCTCATACATGCATTCTAACATTGCACACCCAGTGGAGCAAGCTAGCTTCATTTCCTTCTAATCTTCACATGTCCTCTGCATTTACGTTTCACTAACATGTAGCACTGCTATTTGTACACAAGCATCATACAATCTGCCTTTCTTCCAGAGACAGGGGCCTTTTGTTACCAACAACAGTAATATCTCTCTGGGCTTTCTCCAGCCAGTTCATATTTAGTAACTATACTTTTAGAATAATCTTCTCCACTGCTAATTAGGTCACCTAGGTAACGGAAATTATCTACTATATCTAAAGGATCCTCCTGGGCATCTGAGAAAATCTATTTCCAGTGTGTTCTTAGTGTTTATTGCGCCTGTGCATCTGCCACAAACATAGTCTACTTTCTCAGTTAATCTTCCAATGATTCTACTGCACCTTTTGCAGGACCATTTTCCTGAAGGGACTTTGGTCTTTCTAAGTTAACTCTAAGGCTGTTTGTTTCGAGGTTTTGCTTCCACACCAGCAATTTATTTTCTAATTCTACAATAAATTCAGCTATAAGAACAAGGTCATCAGCAGAGAGGAGTTCCCACACCATCCATTCATCTACTGCTAGCTTCTACAGCAATCACCAAATAAGAGAGTGAGGAACCCTGTCAAAAACTTTCTCGGCAATTTATTTTTGCCTGTAGTTGCCTTACTAGGAAGAGAGCATTAGTGGAACTTCTCTCTGGCATGAAACCGAACTGCATCTCATCTGGTCTGGTCCTCTTCCTAATAGTTGAACAATAACTCTTTCAGTAACTTTCAAGACCTGGCCCAACAATTTGATATTGCTGTAATTACTCTTCTCTAAGCATTATCCTTGTAGCAGTTGACTATAATGTTACTACAGCAGTCATTGTGTATGATACCTTCCTGTACAACCTGATTAACTATACAGGTGACTAGACCATATCTCACTCCACCAGTATCTCGGTGGTAATTCCGGATGAACCAGAAGTTTTTTCCCCCCGTCTTCATAACCTTAATAGCTTTATCTATCATACTACTATCAACTAGAATGGCTGGTCTTTCTTTCAAGTTCACATTTGGAAAGCTCTGTCTCTCATGCATTCTCCACATTTAGTAGCACTAGATTCCACTTTCCCTGCCACCCAGCAAGAAACACTTCCAGTTACTCTGGCTCTAAATCTCTCCTCACAATCCTCCAAATATATTTGCTTCTATCATTCTCCAACTCCTCAAATACCTAACAACTCTTGAATCATATATTTTCCTGCATTAAAAGCATTAATCTCACTTCACCACTCCCTAAGATCATCATCTTCAATGACTGAATGCTCTTAATTTTTGCCTCTCATACTTCCTTACTGCTACTACCAGTATAGAAACCAAATCTTTTGTAATCTTCAACTTTCTAAATGAGCTAGTTTCATCCCCTTCTAGTATGCAGACACTCCAAACACCAACAAGCTCTTTCTCACTTCAAAACCCAACCTTTACCAGACCATAACCATATCCATATCCATATCTGCACCTATTGGGTCATCAAAAATACTACCTCATCATGATTACCCACTAAAACATCTATTTACTATACAATGTCCTCACCTTCTGGACCCTATGGTATTTCAAATAATTATCCTTGGCAGCATATGTGCTTCTCCCTCAACTGATCAGAAATCACTGGGCTGGTGACTGAATCATTTTAGGCCTGTCCCTCCACTTTCATACGTCCCTAACTTTCTAAACTCAGCCATTTTTCAAATACATCCTGGACACCTCACACTGTACTGACACTTTGAGCAGAAACTTTGAAAACATCCTACAATGTCATGTCAGTTTTGTCTCCTTCAACAACAACAACAACAACAACAACAACAACAAAAAAAACACAATCACTGTACATATCAAGAAAACATTATCACATTTCATCCTCTTTAAATATGAACAGCAACAAAACTCTTTATAATTAACTTGAAATGCTAGGTCTCACTATTACAGATCTCTCTTTGCAAAAGCACATCCTTAACCTAGCAAAACTACATCTCAAAAACTGGCCATTTTCTTCAGAGCCAGATAAATACTTCAGTCCCCAACAACCATTGGCTCTCTACAAAACTCATAAGACTCACATTAGAGTACTGTCCCCATATCTGGTTCAATACCACTACACACACACATCCAAAGAGAGGCTGCCCATTTACAAACCCACTCCAATCTTTGTTTCCCCCCCCTCCTCTTTATACTTTATACTCCTTGTACAGCAGCCTCTGTTCCTCATAACTAGCTAGCCTTGTGCCACATCTACTCAGGCATTCCTGACTCACAAATCTCTTCTTTCTCCTCATACATATTGTGTCCAATCTCCCAATATTCCCAGTCCGTCCTTCTGAGAATATCGACCCTATGCACAAGTTTACCACAGCCATAACCTTGTGACAGTTTAATTGGAACATTACAAACATCAATCTCACTAGTCTCAAAGGTCTGAAAAGCAATATGCACTGCACCTACCTCCAGACTAAAATAATGAAAAAAAAGTTTTTAAAAAGTGTTGTATGAAAAGTAGAACTAGCTTTATACAGAAGATCTGAGAAGATAATACATAAAAATACAGATTGAAGTTCAATAAGTTCACTGTTAACATACTTTTTCCAATGAGATCATATCAATATCCATGCTCGAAGTTGAATCATCATTCATATAGAAAGAATCTTGTGAACTTTGCACTGTATTTTCCCCAACCATGTCTTCTTTCATAGAAGAAGAATCTCCATCTGAAAAATCGTATTTTTCATACAAACAAAATACATTTTTACAATCGTTTTTACAAAGAAATTTACTGAAAAAGAAACATGCACTAATATTTCAGATAAAATACATAATTCATTCTGGTTCAACAAATCTTCAGGTGTATATGACAAACATTTTTACCATGACAAAATAGAAAACCATGCAATATGACTTGATTGGCATGCTAGAAATCATACAGCAATTATGGCAAGGACATGCTTAGGTTGTAAGACTTGATGATTTTATTTTTACTGTTCAGACTACCAACTATTATAATCAGCATCACTGGGTTTCATTTTTTCTCATGCTGCTTTAAAGTTGGCTGAAACTGAAATACCATAACCGGGTTCTTAAGATAATGTCTAACTACATAACTGTAGTTATAGCCCAGAATGTGTACGAGTGTTTTCAATAAATCAGTCAATAAAAAGATAAAACAGAACAGAGAGCTAAGTCAAGTGAGCAGCTGAAACATCACAAGAATCTGTCCAAAATATTTGCAACATGCCAGTCCACTATATTAGTCTAAATATAATCAGCTTCACTAATAATAAGTTCATTTCTTGCCTGATATTGAAAGTACTAAATGAAATGTAATATTTCATTTCATTTCATTCAATCTTTCAATTAACAATGATTCAATTTATCAAACAGGGGTTAGATATACACTTGTTCATGGTTTTAGAAATAATTTATGCAATAAATTAGGTTTAATGATTGATGAGGAAAATATGAGAATAAATTTATACCTTTAGTCGATAATTCTTCAAACATTTCATCTTGACTTCGTATGCTAATGTTGCACAGCTGTGAAAAGCAAATTGATATTATTTTTTTAGAATTAGAAATAAAAAGTAGGGTGATTAAATGTCAAACCATGATAAAATAAAAGGAAAAGTACCTCAGAATCTCGATTTCGACATACTGTGCATACATAGTCTGTCTGGCATTCATTGTCTTTAAAATGTAATGAAAATGTGCTATCCACAGTTTCAACACATTCTACATGAACATATCTAAAAAGAAAAAAAATTACAGATTAAATCAACTTGTAAAAGATTACAATGTAAAAATACATAAGTAATGAATTAAAATGTTATGCAAATATCAAAAAATTTCATTCATAATATAAAATTAGCTTAAACAAAGTGAACTGAATTTATGAATGTTAACACACCAATCTAATTTAACATGCTAACACTATGACTGACCATAAAAAAAGGGTAATTCGTTGACTAAAATTCTGGAAATTCAAATATTATAAAATTCTACTCACTTCTGGCATATTTTGCACTGCAGCATTGTCTTTTGAGTAAAATGCCTATAAGCTTTTCCACAGAGAGGACAAGATAATCCTTTATTACGCTGTTGATAACAACTGTCACAAACGGAATAATTTAGGTGCCATCGAGAACTTGGTCCACTACCAGGTGTCCGTGAACCACAATCTCCACAAACTCGACAATTCTGAAAACAATATAGTATTAAATAATAAATTTTTTTCTTAAATTTTATTGATTTAGACCCATTTTCCATGCTAAAATGAGTGATGGTTTTTCACATATTTAGATGTTTATATGTTATTATAGCTGGATGTTGAACCTAACAAAAAAATAACACAACACAGGATCATGACAACCTGTAACATGCAGTACTAGAGAAAACCTATACTCTCAATTAAGCAGGAGAGAGCGAAAACACTAAAATGAGTAGTATTGGTGGCTGGGATGCTCTCACTGCATTCCTCCACTTTTCTTTTACCTCTCATTATCTCATTGATCTCCTCTCTACAGCTTTTCTTCCTTCTCATCGCCCCTTGTTCTGCCCCAACCTCACCTTCATAACAACCCTCACCTTTCTTTCTTGATTTCTTGAACTAACTCTCTCCCCACAGCCTTAATTCCTCATCTCTATCGCTTTCACACAGCCTTCTACCATTGCTAACCATACATATTCACTCTTAAGCACTGAGTTTCCCTCCAACTAAGCCCGTCACATCCTTACCACTCTGTCTCTCTTTCTCACAAACTGTTTCATCTGTGACTGTCTCCACAATAAATCAGTTCCTCTCATCATATTTACTGCCTCTCAACACCTCACCAAAAGTCATCATTCTCTCTTCAATTCCCCCTTTCAATCACGAGGGCTCTTTAGTCATGCGAGTTACAAGGCAACTTCACTAGGGCTGGTGCAATAGAAAAATGCACCAAGTGCACTGTAAAGTGTCTGTTATTAGGAAGACCATCCAGCCATAGAGACTATACCAAAACATAGATGTCCTCTGAGCTGTTGGATTCCAGAGAACCATTCAACCTATGCCACATGGAAAACAGGCATAAAATGATATTTTTCTGCTACCAAACCACACAAATGGGGAAAAAGAAATGGGATCAAGACAAACTGAGACAATAAAAATAATGTACCTGTCTAGGTCCTTAATAAAATAACTTTACAAAGTTGACACATTAAAAATACTAGTGTCGGTGAAATGTTAAAGGCACCCAGTACACTCTCTGGAGTGGTTGTTGTTGGGAAGGGCACCCTGCTGTAGAAACCAAGCCAAAACGGACTGGAGTTTGGTGCAGCTCTCCACTTTGCCAGTCTCCAGTTAAACTGTACAATTCTATGCATATTTTTACTTTTGTTTGTCTTCGTTTTATCTCAGCCCAGATAGCTGCACACAAAGCAATTTCTCACCCTTGCCAGCATGGAAAACGGATGCTAAATGATGATAAAAAGTGATAAATCTTTCAGCATTTTAGCTACATAACCAATGTCTTTGTTTTCAACTTTATATATTTATATACAAAAGCAAATGTGTATATGAAAGGCCTGTGTCTCGGTGTTCATTCCTTTAATGTCAGTTTTTCCAAGCTAGCATCAATTAAACAAGAACATATTGTCAAGGCATTGCTTTATAGCCAAATGCACTTCCTGTCACCTGTTTTTCAAATAAGAAACTTTTTATTCCACAAAGAGCCAGCAAATAAATTGTTGACAAGGAATGACAACAAACTTCACCTCTTGTAGCTCAGTGCTTTTCCATGTGAGCACAGAATGTAAACATTCAGTAACATTCACAATTGTGTACATGCATGCACGCACACACACACACACACACATATATGCTAAAGGTACCACACAATGGAACTGAACTTGAAACTATGTGGTTGATTAGTAAACTTAACAGCACAGCCATGTGTTTTCAGAAACCCCAAAAAAAAGAAAGAAAATTAAGAAAAAAGTACTTGATATTCATAGTGAAAAATAATATTATGAATCGGTTTGAGCCCCACTCACAATATTATGGCTACTGGTATCATAGTTTTTGGAAGTTTTCTTAAGAGGGCCATTAATGCCAAATTCAGCGAATTTGACATTAAGGGAGCTGTTCGCCTCCTCTGCTTTCTGTCCTCCCTCGCCGAGTGCACAAGAGACTCCCTACATTCACCTCTCACTGTTCTTTGGGGCTAAACTATTTGGTCTCACCAAGCCCAATGGTGACCTCCATCCCATAGCAGTTGGGATGTACTCTGCGACAGATCACAGCGAAAGCGTGTCTGTCCTCGATATATATATGTGTGTGTGTGTGTGTCTTTATCTATGTGTATGTGTCTTTGTGTCTGTGTTTGTCTCCCACCACCGCTTGACAAACGGTGTTGGTGCGTTTGCATCCCCGTAACTTAGCAGTTCAGCAAAAGAGACTGATAGAATAAGTACTAGGCTTTAAAAAAAGTCCTGGGGTCAATTTGTTCAACTAAAACCCTTCAAGGCAGTGGCCCAGCATGGCCGCAGTCAAATGACTGAAACAAATAAAAGATAAAAGATACGTGCCTTGCATTTCCATCCATTTTTTGGTGCTGTTGTCATCACAGGTTTTAAGCAAAATGTGTGGTATCCTTTATCACAATTATCACAAAACAGCATTTTGCTTTCCTCACCAGATTGTCTAGAAAAATACAATAAATAAAACAAGCATTTAATATAACTTCATCAAGCAATAGTCTGCACACACTTCTAAAGAGATTGAAATTTGTTGAGTATGCCCTATATAAATATATTACTTTCAAATTAATACAAATGGTATCAACAATGTAGTACTTTGTATGAACAGCTATTGTGAAATTTCCAGTTAACCTTTTTAAAATTTCTTTATACAGTTTTAATCACAAAGAAATGGAAAATAAATTAAACCAAAGTTTTTTTTTTGTCTCTCTTTTGTATGACATCTCAACTACTAATAAAATTGAACTCAGTCATTCATTTTACATTGTAAAAGGGGGGAATAAATGTTCAAATCATGAAAATAGTAAAGAAACATGGAGAGTTAAAAAGTGGTAGTGAAATGTAGAGAAATATTCAAAATTATCTTGTCACTAAACCAACTAGAAATAGATGCACTAAAGTTTGAGTGATGTCAAACTGTTTTCTCCTCCAGTCTTGCATTTAATCTCTCTCTCTCTCTCTCTCTCTCAATCATTCATGCTCATTTCTCCCTGTCTTCTGTTTGCAACTCATTCTCACTTAATATATATTGAAGAGGGAAGGCGGCAAGCTGGCAGAGTCGTTATCGCGCCGGGAAAAATGCTTAGCGGCAATTTTTCCGACTTTACGTTCTGAGTTCAAATGC
>JAOPUL010004099.1:30939573-30953957 GCA_027564515.1 Octopus rubescens
TTCAGATTACTCTGTCAAATATAATGTTTGTTATTTATATTCTTTTGAATTAATCATGCATTATCTTGTAGTTTAGAGATTTTGATGATGTCATTGTTTAGTTTTAAAATGACATTGTAGGGTTGAAGTGAGAGGCTGGATCTGGCTAGTTTCAACATAAAACAGGTTAAACATTTTGGCCGGATATGGCCGGTTTGAATGCTAAAGGGTTAAACATACCAAACCTAGGACACAGAGTGATCATACACATATACACAACTATCTTACCATTAAGTTGTTCTTTGTTTCTGTCTTGTATACTAAATTTTTATTCTATTTAATAGGTTGATTATACCACTTCTACCTCAGCTTACTTAATGCATCCATTTCTCTTCCATTCTATCACCCTTCAGAAACTTAATATTAAAGCCTATACTACTTTGCTCAATCCTTCCAACTCATATTCATGTTTTCCTTCCAATCACTAACCTGCAATAATGCAACTTGTTTTATCTATGTCCCAGACTACAAAGATTTATAAAAAAAAGGTTATGACCAC
Source organism: Octopus rubescens (assembly GCA_027564515.1). Classification (NCBI taxonomy): domain Eukaryota; kingdom Metazoa; phylum Mollusca; class Cephalopoda; order Octopoda; family Octopodidae; genus Octopus; species Octopus rubescens. The sequence continues at coordinate 30,940,112 of JAOPUL010004099.1, forward strand.
TGCTCTTTCCTCATATAATAAATCAATTTTCAAAACTAACTAATATCTCTGTAACTAGAAGAGTTAATTACATTGAATCACAACACAAAGAAGGTTTCATACATTGAATCACAGCACAAAGGTTTCAAATCAGAATATACAACTTAATTGCAAACCATAGTTCAACTCATTATGTCCAATTAGTTTTTCAAATCCTTAATATCTCACCTTCTGCTTTACAGTTCAATTACTTCATATAAGGCATTTCTGCCTGTTAAGAGATGTTCATAGCTTATAATGGTTTTCAAAACAACATTTTTAATCATACATATTTTTCAAATGATTTAACAGAATACTTAGAATTTCAATGTGATTGTACATAGAAATTGTTAATAATTTTTGAAGAAAAACAAAAAATTACAAAATGATTTACCTGAGTCAAACCAGCAAAAACAGCTCTATCAACAAACTGCAAGCTATCATCATCTCTCATTGTTACACCCTCAGACCAACATGCACAAGACTGATGACCCCATACATGTCCTGAATTAAATAAAAGGCAATTATATCAAAATATAGCTGATAATAAAAATGTATTAAAATAATTTTTTTCATATAGCTTCACCACTTACATTTATTGCTATCCTTCAATCTTTCACTCTCTTACATTACTCCCTTCTCAATTTCCTTTTGTTGACAGATCACTTTCCCAAAATTCCATTTACTATTTTTCACAGTCTTATCCCTTCTTCCATCACTCCACTTAAGCTATTTTTCTACTCAATCTCCCTATCAACAATCACTATGTAATTACTCATCATTGTTTCTCTTCCATTACTCCCTCTCCTACAACATGTGCACTCTTATCACTGTTTTTCCCCCAACATAGTCATAATCAAAACTCCTTTCATACTCTTACTTTAGTTCTTTATATGCCATCACTCTCCTTTCTATTGACCCACTTCGTAATATTTGCCCTGAACAAATGGTGAAAACATAGAGTAAAGAGGACTGTTTAGCCTTGCACAGAACAAAGTAACCTTCTTAGTGCTGATGCTATGATAAAATACAGTCAGTACACTCTACAATGTGGTTGGCAAACAGAGACAATGTTGGGTCAAAAGGACTCTTTAGTCTTACTAAGGACATGACAACCTCTCTAGTTCTAATGTTGTAATAAAATGCATGTAGTACATTCTGTAAAGTAACTAGTGTTAAGAAGGACATCTAGCCACAGAAACCACACCAAAAATAGAATGTACTAGCAAGATGACAGTAACTCCAAACAAAGTAAATGGATGTCAAAAGGTGGTGGTGGTGGTGGTGGTGACAATTTTTCTATCAAATCATTGAAACTACTAATGTGAATCATAGGAAAATATTTTTACACATTTAAATAATACTATGCTAGCAAAGAAAAAGGGATTACAAACAGTGAAAGAAAGATAAACCATCTTCCCACGTGCACATCAGCAAACACCTTTGATGTCTATGAATTTTTAGTTTACATTCAACCAGTTAAAAAGGCTCATGTTCAATACATCTCCAATAGCTGCAGATCCTTCTACTTGAGCAGAATATGTTATTACAGAAGTTTTCTATCAATAACCTAAAATAAATTTGTCACTAATTACAACAATTCTGCAAATCTTTTCTCTCTGCAAATTATACTATCCCATTCTAGTTCCATAATTAATACCAATCCAAAAGAACCACATCAATGTACCAGTGTGGCGGATGCATATAGCTCTTATTCTCATATCTTGCAAATAACACAGCAAATTGCCCAATTTAATATATTTTAAAACTTTTTGCTATCTCATTGCTCTTATAATACCAGTTCGTTGAAAAGCAGTACACAAAATACCAAACAAACATTTCTTTAATGACATTCACATTAAAAACAAAATTCAATTAAGTTACCTGTTATTTCATAAACCTGATGCACATCTACATCTTCTGAATGACCAACCAAACTAAGTTCATCAACAATTGCCATGGGCCGTCCATCTTCATCATGAATACTATGAGGATTTGGACGTCGTGGAGATTTGCTTCGCTCTCTACAACCACAAAATTACATTGAAAGTAGATATTACAGTTGGTAACATTGCCATTAAATTAAATACTTTATGAAAATAGAAAAAACTGTAAATATTTATAAATGGAAATAGCCACTGTTTAATAATGATTAAGTATTATTAGGGAAACAGATGTTTATACATCCTCACGAAGGATCATTTTCTCAGAACTCAAATTATTATTATATGTATTCTTTTGTCAAAACAAAAAATTTAAGTCTGTCTCAAGCCTATAGACTCATGTGTTAGAGCAGCTCTCATTTTCTGGGGTGCTTAAGCAACTAAGAGTATACCGTTCCTCCAGAATGGGACACCAGTCCACTGCAATATTATACAACCCTCTCCCCAGCTACTGCTGGAGTATATTTTGACTGAAGGGCCTGAGGGTTGTTCAAGGAGACAACATGCCACTCTATCTTGGAATCAAGCTTATGACTTTACAACCATGAAATAGCTTAACACCCTAACCACAATTTTGAGAAGAAGCTTAATTATGAACAACAGATGTTACCTAGCAGGTCTAGATGGGCCTCTAGGTCTTCTCCATGTTAAGTGCTTTGGATTTCTGTCATTTCCTTTTTCATCAATTTCTGAAGATGTTCTCCTTGCTCGCTGAAGTATCCGTTTGAAAGGATTAAATCCAGGGGTTGGATCATATTTTGATAATGCTCCTTGACCAAGTAAGCTGTTTTCACTACAGTTGCAAAAGGAGCATGTTCGACTATTGCTGTAAAATGAAAAGAATTAAAAAAAAATTAATTCACAAGATATTTAATTCTAAAAATTATATATATGCAATAATTCCACTTCATTAAAAACCAAAATATTAGTAATATCAAAGCATGAACATTAATAACCCATTCAAAACAGAATATGCATGTATTTAAAAAAAAAACACTTGAACATACTTGCATTAATTTATCACATTTTCCAGCATACAAGTCGAATTTTTCAGACCAAAATTTACAGCCAAAAAAGGTAGGTCAACTTATACACAAAACGACTTTGAAGGACCAAGCAGGATTTGAAAAGAAAGCGATAATGTTTGAATGTTTACACTACATTTTCATACTATATACTACATCAACGAGTATGCCGGAAAATACAGTATTTATATTCAACATGTAAAAATTACCTTAAAATTCCACTTGAATTTGAATCTTCAGAAAGTTGCCGATCAGAAGACTGAATAATGCTGTTATCAATAGCCTCAACACAAGGATTATCTAAAAGCATATGAAAAAAATTAATTATTCCAATAATGTATGGTGTTAGTTTTTTTAGAATTCATCCACGCAACTGAACCTTTTGCCAGTAAACTTCCTTTATCTAGAATACACATATGAGCACTGGTGTGAATAAATTGAATAAAGTAATAGCAACAAAAATTCTATAATAAAGCTATAATAAATGTTGTTCCCTATAACAGTGTAGCTATTTATATATCAAGTATGCAAGGCGAAGAAAAATAGCAACTGTTGCTAATCTTTCAATAAATTAATTTCTTTTGACTTGTCTCAATAAATCAGAGAGAGTAAATGAGACATTGCCTGAAGACATTATAGCATAAGTGAAATGAAACAACCACAGCTGAGACTCGAAAGTAAATCATATAACATTTTACACCAGAGTAACTGGAAATAGTATACAACAGTTCTCTTGATTCTTGGATATTAAAATATTCCAAAGAGTTTTTAAATTGCTGAAATTAATGTACAAATACTGATGATGGTGCACAAGTAAGAGATGGAAACCTATACAAGAAATACATATATATCTAACTGTTGCAGCAATTATAGTTTCTGATGATAAGTGTTCAACAATGGATTGGTCACCAAAGAACAGTAATCAGCAAAACAATAAATTGATATTTGTTGCTCTTCTACTTCAGAATTTTCTTTATGGCTTTTCAAGTTAAAGAGATTGCTGTTGAAACAAAATTGTAAGTTCACCCAATGATGATTGAATCAAGCAGTGCTAGAACTGTCTTGAAAAGACCAGACATCATCATCATCATCATCATCCTTTAACGTCCGTTTTTCCATGAAAAACATAAATCATTCCAATCATTTTATTCTGCATCTTGTTAGGAAAGTACTTCCCACAAGACATTGTTGGAGACAGTTTCAAAGGTTTTGGCTAATAAATATATATTAGCTTGGCAAATACTGTAATGTAAAGATTCTGCCAAATCACTGCCTAAGTTAATGAAACATTAAAAATAAAGCATGACTGGTAACTCAAAACAAAAGATATGGGGAAAAAAACTAATTGGTTAATTTAAATCACTATCAATAGAAGATACACATTTTCAATCAAGAAACGCAGTAAAAATGAATAAAAGAAAAGACTATTTAAATACTATTTTTCTAAACAATTAAGATCATTAATAAAAATTACCTCCAGATGGTGTTTCTGATAACTCTGTCTCAGTTGATTCATCAGCAAGGATATCATCAAGAATTGAACTTGGAATAGCTTCAGTTGTTGTAGGAATGGTCGTAGATAAACTAATAGTTGTAGAATCTTGAAGTTTGAACATAGATGCATCAACACTTTCAGTAGGTATATCCATTGCAATATCGGGACTGAAACTCTCAACAACAGGGTTATATTTGTGTTTACGTCCAGAAGGCTTTACTCGACTGAAAAATCAATAAAAGCTCTTTATATATTTTTCTTATATTTGTAAAAATATATAGGAAATATAAAAAAATTTTTGTCAGAATTTTTCAAGTATCTAAATTATATAAACTCTTTACATGCCTATCATTTTATAAAACCCATATATAATTAGAATTTTAGAATTCTAATAGGTTATCTAAACAAAATTGTCCATTGCATATTCAAATATTATGCTATATTAAATTTAAGACTATATCAGAAGCAAAAATAAATTGACAAGTCACAGTTTTCTTTTTCAATTCATAAAATTCTCAACAACAAATATGGATATTATTAAATTGGAATAGGATTCAATGTTTGTTGTCATGGACACAGCATAATGTTGTGTGTAGAAATAGTCAAATAACTAAAAATATTCTGTTAACAATTCTTTTAAACAGGAAGATGAATGGAATCAATCAAATTAGAAATGGCCATTATAAAATATTAAAACTATAAAACATTTTTATATACTTTCTATTTTATTCTTTCCTGTTCATAAACAATTTTAAAAAGGACCACTCACGTTTTTTTCTTAACTAAATGTGATGGAGTTCCCACACCTTCTTTTCTAGGCCTGCCTGGTCCTCGCTTTTGCTGAATTCCACCAATATTTTCATTCAAGTCCCCAGCAGTACTCGACTGAGAAGAATCTACTGTTGCTGAAGACAGTAAGCCCTCAGCTTCCAAATACATATTTGGAGAGGATTGCAATTCACTATCAGATTTATTCTGTGAGTCATCAAAATATGTATTTCTGTCAAAAGTGCTTGTTTTATATTCTTTAGCATCCATATTCTCATCATATTTTAATTCAGCTTGTTCTAAAGAAAGCTGTTGCATTAATACTGATTGAGATTTGGGAGATGTAGTTTGTTCAAAGGAAGATATTGAATGAACTTGTGTAGGTCTGCATGAAGACAGGTTTTGCTCATTTGATGCTTCATTATCAGGTTCCCAATCCATTTCTTGTGATAGGGACTGTTCTGACAAAGGATGACTCGAAGAAGATTCTGAGCATTTTGGAGACTGGTCAATTTGCAATTGTCTTCTTTCTGGTTTCAGTTGCTTAGAGCTTTCAAACTCATACTGTAATTCTTGAAATCGTTCAGTAATAAGATTTTCTGAAATACAGTGCAGATTTGAGTTTTCTGTAGAAACACTTTCTTTCATTAATTGATTGGTATCTGATTTTTGTTTCTGCTGCAGCAGTATATTCTTATCTAAATTATTATCCACATCAGATTTTGTTTCAGATTCTACTATAAAATCCTGATTCAAATAAGTATCTTTCTTTCCTAAATCTTGTACTTCTTCACTTACTGGTAGTTCAGCTATTGAAATCTCTGCTCCTGGAGAAGATTTTTCATTATCTGCTGATTGAACTGGCATTTCAATAGACTGAACTGAATGCAAGTCTTGTTTTGTGCTACATTCAGATACTGACTCTGGTTTATTTACCAAAACAGAGTCTTGTTTATCGGATATAATAAATTGTTCTTGTTCAGCTGTTTCACAACTAGTAATTTCTGGTTTCATTTCCTGAACATGTAATTCAGCTGCAAAACTTGTAATAGATTCTACATCTGATTTCTCAGAAGAAACTAAATGCAATGAAACAGATTGTATCTCTGATTCTTGAGTATCAACTGATTGTATTTCAGACCAAGTTGATTGTTGGGTAAGCTCAGATGCTGGAAGAGATTCAAGCTGTATCTCAACTGCTGAGACAGTTTGTACTTCTGTGTCTGTAGATGATTTACTCAATGACACACTGAACTGAGGAGTATTTTGTTCTGATTCAGTAACTTGATACAGTACCATCTCTTTTTCTTCTTCTTGTACCTCTGATTGTAAAAATTTAATTTTCCCTTCTTCAATTTGTTGATCACTCATTCCTATAGAGAGTGTTTCTGGAAGAGTCACTACCACAGTATCTTGCTTAACTGCTTGGAAAGCATAACATCTTTGATCTTGTTCAGTTGTTAGTGGGTGATTGCCAACATTTTCTTCAGTTGAAATATGTGACTCTTCAACTGATAATGTGCTTTGTTGCTCAGAATTTGTTTCAGAAAAGATTATTTCAGAATGTTGTTGCTGTTCGATTTTAAGATCAGATACAGAAAGTAAAGACTGCCTTTGTTTACATTCTGATAGAGAACTTAGATGTTGATTTTCTGTTTCACCTTGATGTTCATTTTCTGAAAGTTGTTTCTGTACTTCTGATTTTGTAAATGATTCTATATTTTGATTGGTATCTGATTCAGAATTTTGTTGTACAGATGACACAATTTGCTCTTGTTGCTTTATCAACTCTGAAAGTGTTTGTGATTTTTCCTGTTGATTTTGCTCCAAAGATTCTGAAAAGGTTTGTTGATCTGATTCTATTATATTTTGCTGCTGTGAATCAATATCAGAAACAACTGCCTGTAGCTGTTCAGTTTCTACAACTGGTTCCTTCTGATCACATTTTAAAACCATTTCCTGTGACTGCTCCATTTCTGATATCTCTGTTATTTCATAATTAGACAAAATTTCTTGTTGCAGTTGTTCATTATTAGATACCATTTCTTGCAACTGGTCATTTTCCAACAACATTTGCTGTTGCTCAACTGCTGACACTGTTACTTGCATTTGAACAGCTTCAGATGGCAATAGTTGCTGCTGCTGCTGCTGTTCAACTTCAGACACTATATGTTGTTGCTGTTCAACTTCAGAAACCATCTGATGCTGCTCTGGTGCAGATTCAGACAAGTGTTGCTGCTTGTGTTCAACTTCAGCCATTGCCTGTTGCTGCTCAACTTCAGACACCATTTCTTGCAGTTGCTGTTGCTGCTTAATTCTAGATACCATCTCTTGCAATTGCATAGCTTCTGGTATTTGTTGCAGATCATTTACCATCTCCTGTAACTGCTCAACTTCAGACACATCTTGCAACTGCACAGTGTCAGATATGTGCTGTTGCTGGTCAACTTCAGAAACTTGCTGCTGCTGTTCAACTTCAGAAACCAGCTCTTCATGCTGCTCCTCAATTTCAGAAATCATTTCCTGTGGTTGCTGTTCAACTTGAGACACCATTTGTTGTTCTATTTCTAGTATTACATGAGCCTGTTTCTGTTCACTCACTATCTGTTGTTGTTTCTTGTCACTTTCAGATATCATATGAGGCTGATCAACTTCTGAAACCATATGCTGTGATTGCAAAATCTCATGCATCTGCTCATTAGTTTGTGGTTGTTGCTGTGATGACACGATTTGCTGGTGCACACTTTCACTCATCTGTTGTTGCTGCTGCTCTTCTTCAGACAATACATATTGTTGTTGCTGAGGAACTTCTTCAGACAAAATCTGTTGTGGAACTTCTTCAGATAAAATCTGTTGCTGTTGCTCACCTTCACACACTATCTGTTGTAAATGAACCTCACCATCACAAACAATCTGTTGAAACTGCTGCTCACTTTCACACATAATACTCTGCTGTTGATAACCTTGGAACCTAATTTCTTGATCAGGTATTTCAGATGCAATTTCCTGTTGTTGCTCATCAATACATAACATTTCCTGCTGGTTGTCACTTTCAGAAACAACTGATTCAGTATCTTGTTGTTTGTCTTCAGACACTTCTTGTTGCAATTCACTTTGGGATATAATTTTCACTGGTTCTCCTGAAACAATTTCCACTTGCTGTTGTTTAATATTATCTGACAATACCTGTTCTTGGGGCACATCATCAAGCTCTACTAATTGCTGGCTATCATTTTCTGATAATATTTGTGGTTGCTGTCCTGGTGTAGTAACAATTTGTTGCAACACACTTTCCATAACAATTTCTTGCTGTTGTACAACTTGTTGCTGTTCAGCTTCAAGCATAATCTCTGGTTGCTGTTGTTCAGCTTCCAATACAGTTGGCACAGCTTCTGATACAGTTGCATCAGCTTCTGACATAGCCTGCTCTGCTGTTGAGATTTCCAATTGATCAGGTATTCCCACATGTTGTTCAGATGTAGACAGAATCTGCTGTTGATTTGATTTAGATATAAGCAGCTCTTTTTGATGGTGTCCAGATTCCAACAAAATTGGTTGTTGCTGAGTAAATGTAGATTCTGACACTACTTGTAATACTTCCTCTGATTCTGTCAGAATAGGTTGCCATTGTTCACATTTTGGCGAAGTCTTCTGCTGTTGCCCTTCTTTACATATAAACTGTGATTGTTCTTCAGATTCATAATTTTGCTGCTTTTCATCAAACTGTTGTAGCTCCTGCTCTGTTTCAGGTATGAACTGTGCTTGTTCAGGTAGAAACTGTACTTGCTGTTCTTCAATATCTGGAATAAACTGTGTCTCATGCTCTGCCTGAGGTATAAACTGCAATTGCTCATGTGAAGTTAAATGAGATGGTAACTCTTCTGATACACAGTGCAGTTGCGTTTCTGTGATAGCTGGCTGCTGTTCTTCTGATACATACTGCTCAGCTGTTCTAAATTGCTCATGTTGTTCTTGCAATTCAAACTGCATGTGTTTTTCAGATGAAAATTCTGTTGTTTGATCTCCAGACTCAAACTCATTTTGCTGATCATGAGAGGCAAATTGCACTTGCTGCTCCTCAGAAATAAACTCGACTTGCTGCTCCTCAGAGATGTACTCAACTTGCTGCTCCTCAGAGATGTACTCAACTTGCTGCTCCTCAGAGATGTACTCAACTTGCTGCTCTTCTTGTAGTTGTAAGAACTGCACATGCTGCTCATTAGGTATTTGCACAAACTCCATTTGTGGTTCCTCAGAGATTGTCTCAAATTGCATTTGCTCTTCTTCAGATATTGACTGAATTTGTACTTCTTGAGCTTCAGACTCTGCACCCACAAACTGAGGGATTTGTTCGGTTTCTGTTGCAAGTTGAGGTAACACTTTTGGAGATTGCTCTTCAGAAACCAATGCCAACTGAACTTGCTCATGTGACACAAAGTTTTTCTGTTGTTCAGATTCAAGAATGATTGCTTCTTTCTTTGTTGCATATGTCTTCTCTTCTTCTTCTTCAAGTTGCTCTTTAGGTACAAATTGTTGTAGATGTATAGAATCTGGTAATGTTTGCTGCTGGATTGACTTTTGTAAAATGAATTCTGGTAGAATCTGCTGAGAATCTGAAATTTGTTGCCATTCAGCTGTATCTTGCTTGATTTCTTGTGTAGATTCTGGTGCAGAAGATACCATATGAGTAGATTCTGATTCAACATATTGTGGTTGTTCCATTTCTGGGTTAATAGTCTGTTCATATTCGTGATCATAATGGGAAACTGGTTGTATTTGTTCAGATTCTGCCAGGGGTAGTTGCTGGTTTGAATCTGAATCAAGACTTGGTAAGTGTTCTGATCCTGGTGTAACTGGCTTTGATTCAGATGTAACCAATTGAGAATTTGTCTCTTCTTGTGGAAATTCTGTCTCACAATCTTCTTTGTTTTGTTGCATGAATGTTTGATGCAATTGATCTTGAATTTCAGACAAAGATCTATGAGAATTACCCATTTCAACATCATCCACATCTGAAACAGAATCTTGAAGTTTAATATCATGAATAGGCTGAATATTTTGCTCCAGTTCATGTTGCAAACCAGTCTGTGACTCTGGAGACAAACCTGCTTTGGCGTCTGACAACACAAGTTGTTGTACACCTTCTTGTTGCTCTGGTAAAAGTAGAACATCCTGTGTTTCATAGTGCTCCGACTGTTCACTTTGCTCAATTGTTGTTGGCTGAAATAATACTTGCTCATAACTTTGCGCTGTTGATAAATCTTGGGAAGTATTTGTTTCCTGGTTCCACAACTGACTATTTTTTGATATTTCTGGTTGTTCTTCATCTTCATATGATTGGTATGGAAGTGGAGGAGATTGTTGAGATGTATTAGAAGGATGTGGAGAAGATACCAAACATTCTGAAGGATTAGTTTGAGTTGAACATAATTGTTGATCTTGCTCTTCACTTGTTTGCTGGAGTACTTTACTTTCAGAATTACTCTGCAATTGTGATTGTATGTTATCACCATCATTACTTATAGGAAGATTAGTAGTTGCAGAATCAGGTAATTCTTCAGGTTCTTGGTGTTTCTCCACCAGCTTTTCTTTTTCTATCAATTGGGCTGCAAAAGGAACAAAACAATTAGCAATCAAATATATTAGCACATTTATATGACAAAAAGGGTCTAAAATAGAAATAAAATAAAATGCACATTCCCTGGAAGTAGTTGGTAGCTTTTGCTACCAAGGTGATATAATTTTCTGGTTATATGTATGGGGAGGGATTGCACATTTGCTTTTGCATGTATACATAAATGTTTACATGTAAGTGAGAATGTGTGTGTGTGTGTGTGTGTATGCATATATGTGTGTATATCACCATTATCATTATTCATCGTCATTTAACATCTTAACATCCATCTTCCATACAGGCATGGATTAAATGGCTCGACAGGATCCAGTGAGCTGGAGGACTGCGGTTGGCATAGTTTCTGCCTCATTGAATTGCATCTGACCCATACGAGCATGGAAAAGTGAATGTTAAAATGAAAATGATATGTGTGTGTGTGTTTGTGTCTCCTAATTTTGATATAACACAATAGTTGTAAATGAGCACCAGCATTATACAAGCAATGTTATTCATTTCCTATCTTCTGTGGAAACATGTCTGGCCATGGGAAAAAATAACTTGCGTGGAAGAAGGTGAAGGTTAGTGACAGGAAAATCTGCCTGACCCATCCAAGTATGGAAAAGGGGATGTTAAAATGAAGATGATTATATTTTTATATGTATATATCAATGTGTGCGTATGTTTGTGCGTGTATGTACATACATCCAACCATAGAAAAGTCTGCCTCAACAAAATCTTGTCTGACCCACTGTGTGTATGGAAAAGTAAGCATTAAAATGATGATGATGATGATGATGATATGCATATATATATGACTTTGTGTATGTATAAATGTTTACATGCATATATGTAAGTACATGTGTGTTTATGCATAGTTTATTCATTTTTACATTTGTTTTTCCATGCTAGTTATGGTTAATCAAATACATCGAGGTTATTTTTTTACAGTCAAATGCCTTTCCTATCACCAACCCTTACCCATTTTACACATAAGAGATCACATATTTCACATATCTTCAAAGACACAAAGCCAGCAGAGAATTTTCTGATGGGGAAAATGATAATTATCAGCAAGTGCAAATGTAAGTAAACACATAGATATATATGACAGGCATCATTCAGTTTCCCTCTACTAAATCTACTGGCAAAGCATTGGTTAGATTGGGGCTATAGCAGAAGACGCTTGGTCATATAATTCTATCTATATGTGTGTTTATATAAACAAGAAGTTATATATGTAAAACATAAGTGTGATTATCATATAAAAGAGATGAGGGCACTCAACACCAGGTTGGTAAACTTTAATATAGTATAATATATAAATTAACAAGAAATGCCATGAATCACATCATAAAAGTATATCATAATGACATAATACACTCACCAGGCATATTAAACAATCTGAGTTTGTTGTTTTTAAACAAAAACATAAATTATTACAACAAAAGGTCTATTATAGTTTACAAACAGTCCTTGACATGACCTATTCGATTTACAACCACCTACAGTTACAATCTTTTTACATTTCCCCACATGCACATACATTTTCTTTTGGCATTCATCACAGCTCAGCACTCAAATACAGATATTCCAATGTCTATGCTCAAGCAATATCTTCAAAGAGCACTGTTACCACACTTTCTCCAAAGATCATTTATACTTCAGCATTCACATTGCTTATAAGCTCCTCAAATTTTATTACACCAAATGTCTTGCGAAGATGTGCCAACTAGCAAAACACCAGGCAAGAAAAAGAAGTAACTTAATTTGGAGGTTACAATGAATAAACTTATCAACATGAAGGAGAAGAAAAAATAAATGCAATACTACATGATTTACAGTTGTCTAATTCAATGATCGCCATTATCATTAAAAAGCACTAAGAAAAGGTTTTAACTGCAGCAAAATGTACAGCTACATGCAGTTAACAATAATAATGAAGATAGGCGCGGCGTGGCCATGTGGTAAGAAGCTTGCTTCCCAACCACATGGTTCTGGGTTCAATCCCACTGCGTGGCATCTTCGGTAAGTGTCATCTACTGTAGCATCGGGCCGACCAAAGCCTTGTGAGTGGATTTGGTAGACGAAAACTGAAAGAAGCCCGTTGTATATATATCTTTGTTTATAAAATTAATGCAGCTGTCAGGAGTGGCGGGTGTAGGTATTGTAGTTGGCGACCCGAACATTTAATAGAAGATTTTATAATTGCACATAGAGTTTTAATTGTGTTGGTCTTTCAGAAATGACAACAGCAGCAATTACTTACTGGGAGAGATGGAAAAACCACGCTGTGTTAAAAGAAGTTAATTATGAGATATTGTGTGAATGTTTAGTTTTGTCTGTCGAAGCGCCTAGAGATGCCGGCGCTAATGTCTCCGGCAAGAGTAGAGGCGCATTTCGCTCAGCCATCTTCAAGACTCTTCATACTAAGAGGTGAGACGTATGAATGAGTCGCCTGCAAAGAGTTGGCGCCAAAAGGGTTTTGTTTATAGGGTACAAAAAAAAAAAGGTTCTAGGAAATTGAATCACGCGATCGCTTAACGCTGATCGGCTGTTTATTAGGCCGATCACGTGAAACTATTGTTGTTGGCACGTGATGTCTGACCGTGTATGCTGAGATTCATTTTCGAATCCTCGCTACACAGGCTTGTTGTATGTTGTGTTGATCACATATGTATAAAGTAATGTTGGTTCAAGTTAGGGCGGAATGAAATATCGTATCAGCTGAATTGTAATGAGTGTTGTTGGAAATGGTGGCAGTTATGTCTGATTGATGTCTGGAAAGGAAACAGTGAACAGACAAAAAAAAACAAACAAAACAAACAAACTCTGGGAAGCACCAAAGTTGCAAATGTTAACATTAGAATAAACTCTGACGTCATTCATTCATAGCTTTTGTCTTTTACTCGTTTCAGTCATTAGATTGCGGCCACGCTGGAGCACCGCCTTGAAGAAATTCATCGTCGGTGAATGGGCCGATCAG
>JAOPUL010004099.1:31066589-31102775 GCA_027564515.1 Octopus rubescens
ATTGTATTGTCATTTAATGTTTTTAATTTGTTAGCCCTTGTGGCCAATAAAAAAGAATGAATTATTATTATTATTATAAAAGGACGGAATTCTGCTTTAAGTACCCCTTATAACCCCTCATAGCTTGTTTATTTTGGGGACATTTTTAGAAAACTTTTGTGTATTTGTATTCTACACACTGGAATTCATACGATTATGAGAAGAAAATTAAAATGAAATTTTTTCGAATTTTAAAGAAATTTTTTTTTCACTTTTTCGAATTTTTTTTTTTACTTTTTCGAATTTTGTTTTTTGTTTTTTAATCAGAGTTTAAAATACGGACAGTTCGAATTTTTTGCTTAAATCCCAGCAATAGACCATTAAATGTGTTTATAGGGAGAAATATATTGAAAAACATCAATACGTCAGAGTGACAAAGAAACGAGAACGGTATCAAGTGGTCGTGAGATGTGCTAAAAATAACAGCTAAATAACCCTTAAATCACAAAAAAAAAAATGTTTTTCTTTGGTTTTTGCGTAAGTTTTGTTTTGGAAAATTCCAAAAAATAAAAAAGTTATGTATATAAATCTTTATTCTAAGCTAAAATACTGTAAAAATGTTCACCAGCCGCACAAACATAATTAAAAGTTGGTTGACAAAAGTGGAGACAAACTCAAAGAACATTAATTTGGTTGCTATTTCCTGCAAGTCGAGCGACTATGTAGGTCGAAACTTCGTTGCAGATAAAATTGCAATGTTAAAAACCAGAAAAAAAATCACAAAAATTCAGTTATAGAGAGGTTTTTTTCAATCCCCTCTAAAATAATAAAATAAAAATATTGGTATTTCTGAAGAATAGCGTCGGAAATTATCTAGTGCACCATAAACTAACTTATTCGGATGTTTTAAGCATCGTATATTATGATTCTGAAAAGAAAAGTGTGTGTGTGTGTGGGGGTACCATATCTTTTATGTAATTCTTCAGTTATGACTTCCGAAAACCTTTCTCAGATTCATGTTTTTAGACAAAATCTGAAGAAAGAATCATAATCTCAGATGTTTAAAGCCTAAATTTGAAAACATTTTTTCAAAAGAAAGTCAAAACTGAAAAATTACAGAAAGAAGGAGTGGAGGAAATCTCCATCGCCCCATCACCGCTATTTTTGTAGAATCTTTATCTATGATGCCTATATAGCAAACACATCCGAAGAAATAACGGTTGCTTTGGAGTGCTAAATAATTTCCGACTCTATTCTACAAGAATATCAAGACTATTATTATATGTACGAATACGTTATTATTGAGAAGTGAGGACGCTTTAGTTGGGTTGCATTTTAAACAGAACACAGGAAACAGTTTGGGATAGAGAAAGATCTCTCTCTCTCTCTCTTTCTCTTACACACACACACACACCTTCATATATTAATGGGCTTGGGAGCTATAAATAATATGCTTATATATATATTAAGAGAAAATAATCTAGCTGCACAAACAGACGTACATGAGAAAACGGAGAGAAAGCTATTTGACTCACTGTTCGGCTCTTTATTCTCTGTGTGACCGGGAGCTAAACAGGGTTTTCATACATAGGATTATAAATATACTCGTTCATACTCACATTTGTAAATGTTTCTTATAATTTCCTTCCAACCGGGCACGTTTCCGTCTGATTTATATAGAAAGGAGACAGAATATACGAGACACCGTGGATCTCATGTCATTCGAAGTAAGCATGAGAACTCAGAAAAAAAGTCCGAGGTAAAAACGATAAAAAAATACAGGAAATTTTCATTAAAATCGCAGATTTAATGAATTTGTTTTTGTTTCATTTAAGATATTGAATAAAATATGATTTTCCTCCCCATAAGTTTAACGTCATAAATTAAGTTGCCATTATGAACTAGTCACCGCGATCTTTCAGAGAGAGTTAATAAAAATTCAAAGTATTTGTTCGACAATTTCCGTAAATTTCTTCAATTTTTTTTTCCAGCTCAATTGCTTATGTTTATGTATTGTGTGTGTGTGTGTATCTATGTGTTTATGTCTGTGTATGCATGTATATTTGTGTATGTAAGTATATGTATATATGTGTCTATGTGCGTGTTTTGGTATTTGACATATCTAAAATTGAGATTTTATTCTCTATGACTTTATTTCTGTTCTCCGAAATGAAATGGCCTGGAGCCGGTACTCGACGCTAAATTTCACCTATGACAATTCATTTACTTTTACTAATCCGGAGTCTCTACATGGTCGCTCGAGCGACTAGAAATAGCAACCAAATATATCTTAAATCGTACCCTACTATCCTAAATAACGAAAGGACATATTACATACTGCAAGACTAAGTTCTCCTAAAAAATACGGGAGGGTCATTCATGACTGGAATGCCCTTGATTATAGGTCTGCTCGACTAGAGTTGACTTGGGGCTAAACAACAATAATTTCGGTATTCGATCACAATCTCACTGAAGGGTGAAATGACATTTTAAATATTTGCGGAGAGAATAGAAACAGATTTGAAGGACTTTAACGTTCCACCCACCTCTTTTTGTTTTCTGATTTCGTTTTGCCGTTTATAAAAGGTTGTTATTTTTTACACCCAGTCCTAATACATCAAACAATGAT
The DNA here is from genome assembly GCA_027564515.1 of Octopus rubescens. Taxonomy (NCBI): domain Eukaryota; kingdom Metazoa; phylum Mollusca; class Cephalopoda; order Octopoda; family Octopodidae; genus Octopus; species Octopus rubescens. The sequence continues at coordinate 31,069,198 of JAOPUL010004099.1, forward strand.
TAAAGGCATTCAAACCAAAATCATACAGATATTTTTTCCAGTATGCCCCTAGGACAACATTACTTAATGTATCATATATATGACTGTAGAGCATAGTTTGAAGGGCTTATAGTCGCCAGTTCTAGCAGGTGGAGCGCCTACAGAGAGAGAGGGAGACTCACGATGAGTCGCCTAAGTAAACGTGTTAAGTGAAACAGATAAAAATTATTTGAACTGACAAATTTTGTTGAATCTTGAGAGGGCCATTATGCTAATAATAAACACACGCTGGTTCTATTTCACTTCTTTATTAGTTGGGTAGGTGGGGGGCAAAATGTAAAAAACTAAATTTTGGAAGGCCAAAAATTCTTTCGCAAAAGGAAACAACCCAATTCCTTGTCCTTTTCCTTCTCCGTGCGGCAGTGATAGCTATTCCGAAAGTTTGCCCCGAATGTGATAGTAAAACTTTACCTAAATTTTTATTAAAAGTCTTTACCGACCTTCCACCACCAATAAAGTTGTATTTTTTATCAGCCCTAATCGAACAGATCCATGATCAACGTCTTGGGTACATAGAACCACTCGTTATCACCTTTCATTAAAATGCTTTAATTAAAACGCAAAGTGATTAGTTTTTTCGACAAAACATTTCCCCAGCGAAATAATGGTTTCTAATTTAGGCACCTGGCTGGTACTTTATTTTATAGAGCCCGGAGGTGGGAGAATGAAAGGCAAAGTTGACCTCGGCAGGATTTGAACTCAGAATGTAAAGAGCTGGAACTAATACTGCAAGGCACCCTACCAATCAACTAGCATTAGTATTGTACTTTCACTAATCCAATAAGTTGAATTTTTTTTTTGGTAAATATTTAAAAATTTTAATTACTATGAGGTTTGTTTTTTTAATCGTGGGTGCACAGTCCTATTCAATAATTTTTAAACATGCGGATTATGTCCCAAGGGTGGGGTTTCGTCTTACACTAATATCAACATAAAATAAAAATGTTTGTTGATGTTGGCCCTGATTCAGCAAGTATTGATCAAAGACATTCAAAACAATCACCTCGACTTACATGGCATTCTTTTTCTCGTGCAACGATATGATCTGAAGGCGATTTAGCTGCTATTTCTAAAAGGACAAGCGACTACCTAGGGCCCCTTCATTTGTTCTAGTGGTGCAATGTTGGTAAGTACAGACTGGCATTTCACAGTTTTTTTTAATGAAGTATAACACAAGATGATTAAGCGAGTGTTATCTACCGATTCCGTTTAGAAAAACAATATTCCAAAATTTCTTTGGAAACTCTTGAACTTCGATAACAACACAACTACGAGGTAATAAAGTAGTATACAATACACATAAGCATGTATATAGCTATATATATATATATATATATATATGTATGTGTAGCCGTTACACACATGTACATATATATTCACACATATATATACATATACACACGTATATATACGCACACATACATATATATACATATACACACGTATATATACGCATATATATATATATACACACGCACATGTATACATACACATAGAGATACATATATATGCATATATACATATACATGTGCATACATGAGACGAAGTAAATGCCTCAGATGATGTGGATGACAGATGATAAAGCTCTAGCTACTGTGACAGTAAGCTGCACAATATAGATATGTATATACAGAAGTTCAGTTGAGAGAGGTGGTCAATTAATGGACATTACCTCAGTTAAGAAACACCATCAGCCGCAGCTATGCCAGATTATGACAACATTTAGCAAGTTCTCTGTAATAATATTGATGCTAATTGAACATGTTGTTGGCAAGAGAAGGAAGTGGGTGTTCAGTGTGTAATCGCACTGGATGCTGGGTAACACGACACGACATTGAAAAAAAAGTTACTTAGTTACCAAAAAATAATTCTTCCAAACGAAAATATGCCCTCTCATATCGAAACGAAACTAATTGTTATCGTTGAGAATTCTTTTTAATGGTTAGTTATTGAAAACATGGTGTGTAATTTAAATGAAAGAGAAGGGAACTGCTGCTTTGACAGTGTCAGTCAAAGTTACCTCTCATGACGTCAGCTATGAGTCATAAATAAATTAATTGCCATTATTTGTTTGGACGCATGCGCAACTCTTTCGTAATCCGGGCACTATGCAGGTCAATATGGCGCCCATCGGTGATCGAAGAGGAGAGACCGACCCTTTAACCGGTCTGGAGGCTGGAGAATCGCAAAATTTATGGTCAGTACATAATATTAATATCTCTTCTAAAGCTCCTCTTAATACTTTATTCACCAGTTTACTTTGCTGCTTATTATACGTTTAAATATCTTACCCGTGCTCTGTCTAATGGGATGGCTACTCGCCCAGTTTGCCATTCCTATTAAATAATATTTGCTTCTAGCAACTTTTTTTCTCTGTCCCGTTACACTTATTTATATTAATTATCATCCCTATATATATCCATAATTTAACAATATAAGAATTCTATTTCTTTAACATAGCATTATTTCGTTTTCTTTTTGCTGTATTCGTCTATTTTAAGCCCATCATCATTTTGATTTCATCTTTTTTTTTACCCACACCAAAGCTATCTTAACAGGAAGAAACCCTGGAAAATATTATCTCCACAAAATAATTATTTTAACTTATTGCTCAATAATTCGTTTATTATGTCATAATTTATGAAAGAGGAATTAATATGCGAAAGATGTTAGCTTCTGTGTTATAATTATTTTTATCGTTCCATCTTAGTGAGTCCAGCAATGTCAGTTAGCTGGCAGATTTTTTTTTCTTTTTACTATGAGAAAATTATATTCACAGAAATGTGAATTAGATAGTTTGATGCTATTCAGACGAGAGTGTATAAATTGTGTGTGTATATATAATAATGCCTGTGTATGTATGTATACATGTATCGAATATGATTGTTTATTGTTCAGATGACAGCTTATGAGTGTACATATATTACACCAGTGAGTATGTATGTATACGCAGACATATATACACAACTGTGTGTGTGTGTGTGTATATATAGTTTTATGCCTTTTAACGTCAGCTTATAAGTATAAAAGCAAGCCAGCTGTTTGTCACACTTCCGTTTGTGGGTCAGGCCGTTTTATATCTTTGCATTCGTTGCATCCTGTACCCTGCCTTCATTTATCACGTGTAGAGAAAAGAAAATGCAGTGATATCACATATATATATATAATATATATATAGATATATATGTGTGTGTGTGTGTGTGTGTGTGTGTGTGTAAAACTTGGATTCGCTTGTTCTTTAGACATTGATAGTGTTTCAGCTAAAGTCTTTCTTGCCTCAGTCACCACATTCAACAAGCTGGTTGTAGTGGTCTATCTTCAACAAACATCAATACCGAGGTGCACCCAGAAAGTGGGCGGTTGAATAATATTTATACTTTAAAAATCGATTAAAGTCAGTTGTTTTATTATTTTAAAATTTGATACGTATTCTTTCTGTAAGTCATCTCTATATTACTCATCTTCACATGGTCAATTATAAACAACTGTTTTAGATAATAATAACCAGTGTTTTTAAGTTTGTAAATTTTAGAAATATCAACAAATTATCTGCTTTCAAAATGATTACTAAATAACTTTGTTCCTCATCTTTTAATAGCCATCTTTGGGGGGTAATTCATATATATATGTATGTATATGTATATATATGTATGTATATGTATATATATATGTATATATAATTGTCTTTGACAGTTAAGTGTATGTATATATATATATGTATATATAATTGTCTTTGACAGTTAAGTGTATGTAATATATATATATATATATTTATACTCGCATACTTAAACTGTCTAAGACTTAGATATTTTCGTTCCTGACTACTAGGAAATATACTAAATTCTCTAAAAGGATGGTCTGTCATAGCTACTACAGAAATATGCTTCAGTACCAGTTAAGCTGCTCAATAAATACGTACTTAGATTTATAGATATATCGTTAAAATAAACAGTTTTAATGCTTACTATAAAAGCATAGTTTTTATCAAAGTATTGATTTATTTCTGTTAATGCTTACCTGTATTATTGTGTTTTTACCAGCTGTAATCATATTTTGCAGTAGTCCTGTTGCTTACAACCTGCAACATGGGATCTTCCGATATTGAACTGCGTAGTTCAAGCTTCAATTTCTATCGTTTTATATTAAGATACCCCGATTATATTCATTTATTAAAATCCTCGATAAACAGTTTATTCATTAAAAAAAAAACACAATGAAGAAAAAACAAAACAAAACAATTTTCATACATTCTTGTCTTTTTGTAATTGTCATCGTTTCGCGTGTAAATTGTCTTTGAAATGTTCTAACATATGGTTTATTCATAAAATTGGCTGGGTTTTTTTTTCCACATTCCATTCTTGAATTGGTACCATAGTCCAAATTTTCCTATACTAAGTCAAATGTGATAAGTATGGAACGGTTTTAATTTCCAACTGTCTATAATTCTAAATCAAAATATGTTATTAGTATGTATAATGTCAAGCGTAACTAATTTTCAGTTTTTCTATTTCATGCCATACTGTAATGATTTAAATTGTTCATTCATTCATTCATATATATATACATATAAATAAATCAGTATCTCTCTCTCTCTAAATAAAATTAATATAAACCTATATATATATATATATATGGAAGAGTGATTTATATTATATTAAATTATATATATAAAATGGATATTTGGTATTATGTATTCTCCATTACAAATGTTTCATTATCCAATAAAGACAGTAAATGCATACAGACACTTTTCCCTTCAGTGGATATGCTTCAAGATTACAGTTGTTTTACCCTTAACTCAAATTATATATATATATGTTTATATTAATTTTATATATATATAGGTTTATATTAATTTTATTTATATATAGGTTTATATTAATTTTATTTATATATATATTATATAATTTGAGTTAAGGGTAAAACACAACTTATCTCGAAGAAGCACATCCACTGAAGTGAAAAGTGTCTATGCATTTACTGTCTCATTGGATAATGAAACATTTGTAATGGAGAATACATAATACCAAATATCATCCATTTTCATCTATTTTATATATATAATTTAATATAATATAAATCTTTCTCTCTCGCTCTCTCTCTCTAATGTGTGTGTGTATGGTATTTCTTTTAATTTTTGACAATATGAAATAATAGGTTTTGTCATCAGAAGGTAGTTCTCTCTAGGAAATCAGAATAGATTTTAGAATATTATAAAAATATTTTTAAAAATTTTATTTTTATATAAAACAAACAATAACAATAGTTTATTGATATGAATTAAAAGATCAGGCGTGGTGGCACATAATTTTTTTTTTTTTTGGAAACCAAATGGTTAAATCAAATCTTTTGCAGATTCTGATTATGTTGAATGGATCTCTAATTAGAATAATTTTGTATGATAAAACAATCTTAAAAATGTTAATTATTGACAAAACATTGGCAAAGATTGGTTTAAATAATCAAATTTCACAATATTTGTATTGAGAGATGTCTTCATGTTTATGATTCTTCACAATCATTTGTGAGCATGAATGAGCACTTTTAGAGGCAACATATAAACTGTTGGTCTAAATATAATAATTTGCTCATTTGGAGAGAAAAACCCATTATATAAAGCCATCCGGTTAAGTTATAGATCATGTATTTTAAATATGAATTTCAAAGTTTATTAGTAACGAAAAACCCCCAAAGAACTTGAAATTCTACTAGATGAAGCACCTTTGTTAGGGATATAATTTCTGTAAATGTATTTTAATTTTGATGTGAATAATTAGATAGAAAAACTTGTTGGGGTTTTTTATTTTCTATGGAAGAAAATTGTTTCCTAAAGAAAATAGAGGTAAACCATTTTGGGCTTGTTCTCCCGAAAGAAATTAAAAACCTGTCATAATGTTTAATTATTGTAAAAGAGAAATCTGTTGACCTTCAGTAGTGAAATTATCTGCTGTTTGACCAGTTGTATTAAATGTCATCTTGCTGGTAAGGGAATAGACTCAATCTCGTCAATTTACTGTGAGTTTTACTTGATGTTGTTGTATGGACTAAATGCCTTATGAAACCAGTTATATTCAGGGTTTTTCAGAGCAAGTTCAACTAGAAATAATCTTTATGAACATAGTACAGACTTTCTTAGCTGAAAGTATTTTGTCTGCTAGTGTGTTTTTATTATCTAGACCTCATTTCTATTGAATTGTTTCAATGCACAGAAATAGGGCTACTGAATCACATTGGGGGAGTTTTGTGAAAAACAGATTCTAAAATGATTGCAGATCTAACTTGATGTAATGTTAAATATTAATGGTACTATTGATGTTTCCATAGATACATTAATGGTGTAAATGGATTTGGCCAGTACAACATTACTTAAGAGAAGACAATGTCAAAAAGGTGTTGTCATTTGTTTTCTCTAGTGATCTTTTAACTGAAAGTCATTGAGATTTCCAATGATGCATTCAAAGACTATACTGTGTGTGTATGCAGTAACAAAGATATTATTGTGATATCCTAACTCAACTCTGATGAGCAAACCTTTGATCAAAAGCAATTCAATTGTGACCATCCCATTTTTTTTTAGGAGTGTCTAGTCTAAGACTACATTATTTAACACCCCCCCTTTAAAAAAAATGTGCGTGTTCATCATTTAGCATCCATTTTCCATGCTTGGCATAAGTTAGATGGTTTGACTGGAGACTGGCAAACTCCAGTCCGTTTTGGCTTGGTTTCTACAGCTGGATGCCCTTCCTAGCACCGACCACTCCAGAGAATGTAACGGGTGTCACTGGCACGAGTGTTTTTGTGTCACCGGTGTGTTATTTGAGGGAAATTTAGTTACTCTTTCATAAGTATAAAAATAACACACATTCGAAACATTGCATTCTGCCTTTACATTAGAACAATAGGCAACTAAAACTGTTTCACTACTTAGAAAATGTTTCATAATCTTTGACATTTTCTCAGACGCCCCACATTCCTTATTTTTGTAGGGGAGTGGCTCTGAACAGATACTCCTCGTTACAAAAATGTGAAAATGGCCTACTCTATTACTTCCACATTTGTTAGGCACACCCACTATGCATTCATAAGCTAACAAGGGAGCCTCTCTTTGTTATCTCTCAATATGCAGGGAATAACAGCTGAATCCTCCTCAAATCACACCCTAATGTTTTAGAAAAAAATGTTGGATAATTTGATCCTAGGTTTTTGGACTTATGACAAAGATGAGATGGTCATGGCTGGACTACTTTTAATCATAGGTCTGATTAACAGCAACCCATTTATGCCTCAGCTGTTTGGTAAATGCCAACACTTTCCATATAACTGTCTTTCTGTCAAACTATATTCTTCCTTTAATCCTACAATCTCAGACACAGTGACTTCTAGTTCTTCATGGTCATCTCAATATAACTCCATTCAATACCCTCACTTATTCTTCAGTTGTCACTTTTATTGTATCTCAATGCCCACCTTGCTCAATGTTTACCATTTCCTTCAGTTTGTCTCTCTTTCAGTTACCCCCAATTCTTTTAATTGAAATGGTATGAAAATGATAAAGGCACTTATCCATCTGTTAAACAAATGGCAAGTAATTCAGAATAGTGTTACTTTTGGACTATTAACTTCATCTGTTTCTTTTAACACCACATTCTGAATGGCTTGTTTCAGCTGGGATAATGTGTGTGTTTGTCTCTGTCTTGACATTGCAAGTGCCAACCATACAGCATCCTTCGTTTCCAAGCTTACATGGAATCCTGTCTGGTCATAGGAAATATTACTTAGAAACAAGTAAGAGTTGGTGACAGGAAGGGAATCCAGCTGTAGAATCCACTCACAAGGCTTTGGTCAGCTCGTGGCTACAGAAGGCACTTAAGATTCTACATAGTAGGGCTGAACCAGAGACTGCAAGGTTGAGAAGAAAGCTTCTCAATCACACAGCTGAGCCTGCGCCTATAAAATTGTTTGAGACGTATTGTGCATAACCTTGAAGTATGTCAATATTTTACCTAATGGTAAAATACTGGAACAAAGATTAGAGAATAGTTGGTAAGTGCTTTATCAAAGAGCCAATGCTCTACATTAACTCTTTTGTTTAGGCATGGCACCCAAAGAAGTTTACTTTGCAGCTCTCAAGATTTAAGTAACGTCTTGATGCATGGCAACTAAGGAAAGTGTCTTCTATAGCTGAGACTGACCAAATCCTTGTGAGTGGCATTGGTTAACTGAAACTGAAAGAAACTCGTCACGTGCATGTGTTTCTTTACATTTGTGCTTCTCCAAATATTGCTGAATTACAAGTGTTGTCTTCATTTCCATTATGAACAAGTCATCTGCTGATCTTGCACCTTGGTAGATAAGCGCCCTAACCTGAAAAACAGGTAACAGTTAGTGACTGCAGGGCATCTGATAGTAAAACAAGGCTTCCATAATATTTGTCTATACCATAGAAAAATTGTGACCAAATGTTCTGAGTTAACTTTCCTTCCTTTTCATTGAAGCCTGTTACTCCTTGCAATACTAACCAGATCTATTGGCAGAAAATGCAAAACTGTAAATTATAAGATATTCTGATTATATACATATACAAATATGTTAATATTGATATTAAATAAGGAAAAGTACATAATGCATATTATGTAATTTGTGGTCAGCAGGTAGCCAGCCAAGGGATTAGGCATAGCCCCTAAATCTATTATTCTAGTTATACTGTATCTCTTTATTGCAGAAAATCATATAGCACACTTTGGCACAGTGTAAATATTGCACTCCACTATTTCTGAATACCTTCAGAGTATAGTAGTTGACTCTGGTCTGAGTGCAACAGTTACTGTTCCTCTGCATCTATTATTGGGTTTATAATCTAGTTATAACTCCTCTTCATTGACTCAGCTTTCAAACTGAAGTCACAGATTTGTCTGTAGTCTCTTACACTTGTTAGTCTAAGATAATGCTTAATGAAATGGTTCTGTAAAGTTGAAGGGCCTTGCTTGAATCATCGTCTTTCCTCTTCCTCACTGCAAAGAAGTATCTAAAAAGGCTTGTCAGTCCACCTCATGGTCCCAGCAAACGAAATGGAAAGTGTTGCCTTAGAGGATAGCAAGGGAGATGCACTGGGCTCACACTTGCGGATAGCCATCTCCACCCCAATAGTAGTGGGCAGGGATGTGGTCTGGGAGCCAAGAATGCCAGCGGTCTCCGCTGCCACAGGCTTGACCATAAACCTGTGAGAGTGGCAATAGACTTAACCCCATCATTTGGTTTGACACCTTCACCTGATCTTTAGATGTCTTTAGCAGGATCCACTCTGTTACAAGCATTCAGGTGAAGTCTTCAGTATTAAAATACGTTCTCCCTTACAAGTGTTGAAGTCCCTGTAGAGGGTCATGGGCACTGATCTTTCTCCTGACTAAAAGACAAAAAAAAAAGTGTGGTCAATTATTATGTTAGTTTGTATATACTGCCACAAATGCTGGTGCCACATAAAAAGCACCTAGTACACCGTGGAATGGTTGGCATTAGAAAGGACATCCAGCCATAGAAACCATGTCAGAACATACAATGGAGTCTGGTGCGGCTCCAGTCCAACCCATGCCTGCATGGAAAACGGACATTAAATGAAGTATTGAGTACTACTATTCCTCTCTTACAATTATTCAGACAATTATTATACCTCAATATTGGCATGGCTGTGTGGTTAAGTTTTCATTGCAACCATGTGGTTTTTTTGGGTTCAATACCTTGGGCAAGAGTCTTCTACAATAGCCCTGCTTTGATGTGAACTGACTATGAGTGGAATTTGGTTAATGGGAACCATATTATGTGAGTGTCTGTATAGGTTGTATATGAATGTCTTTCGCCAGTAAACATAAGCAAAGAATGTAAACATTGAAAGAAAAGAAAAAACCCAATGTTCTTGATGCAAAGTCCCTTATATCTGTTCTGTACTAAGACACTCCCTTGTCACTCACTATTACATATACAGTGAACCAATTATTGTCCTCTTGAAAATCTGTAACCACTGACCATTATTCACTAATTGCAATAGAAAATAATCTATAAACATTTTACAATTTAGTTAATATTTATATTTTCTAAAACAAAATCAGCCTTATAATGCCAACCACTTTACAGTGTACAGAGTGCATTTTTTGTGGTACTGGTGCTAGTGAGATTATCAAGTAACTTGCAAAACAAGCCTGCTCAACTGAGTGGGTTGTAGTTGAGAGGGAGGTTGTAGGGACAGGAACAGATGTTTTACTATAGAAGAGATACAGGGATACCTCAGCTGGAAAGAGATAAAGATGGTAGTGATGAGGTGTCAGGATGTGCCCTCTTGAGATGTTTTCCATATTTCTCATCAAAGTGATATATGAATGAAGATAGTGTGATGCAAACTGACACTTGATCATTGACTATAGGACCCAGGTATGGGTGCATAGTTAAGTTCTCATTGCAGGCTTTGTTTTTGGAATCTATTCCCTTATGCATCTCTTTGGAGAAGTGTCATCTAGTGTAGCTTGGTGTTGACTAAAACCATGAAATTTGGAAACTAGAAACTGTATGGAAGCCAGTCAGTGGGACCATTCCTATTCTTGAATGGTCAGTTTAGTCTGTCACCAACTTTAACACCACCACCTGTCCCTTATGTTCCTTTAATGAAGTCCATTCTCTGTTGCACACATTTAGGCCAGATCTCTTGCCACCCATCTCAAAGATTCCATATTAAAAAAAATACATTGATAAGGATGTACATATTGGATAAGTGATTGCTAAAAGGTACAGTTGGGCATAGAACAGTGTAGTGGTCACCCCCCATTAACTCTATTTATTTGCCATCATACTATTGCTCTTTTTCACCCATCTATCCTGATCCTTCCTCTCTCATCACACTTTTTCTTGTGTTACAGTCTCTCTCCTCTTAGTCACATTCTCTTAAACATACATATTTCTCAATATTGTGTACCCTTGTTACGTGTTCCTCTCTGTTGCTAGCACCTCTATGGCCCCATGCCTTGCTATCATTCTCCTGTCTTTTCACTGTCACTATTTAGCTGTTGTGAGACTAAGGAAGGCAGTGGATATCCCCTCACTGCATCATGCTCCCAGTGTAACTAGGGATATCTCTGACTCATTGTGGTCCTCTAATCTCTTGCCCATCTGAAGACATATCTACCATTATTCCCACTATACTCCTCATCCCTGCTTGTATCTTTCTGGCTGATATTAATTTACACAAGTTCAAAAAGAACATTAATGGCATAAATCCAATTGGTCTGGGAGGGCCTGTGGTGGTGGTGGGGGCACTGTCTCTTCCTCCAGAACCAACGAGTAAACAAAATAAAAAATTTTTTTTAATATTCTAGCAGAAGGATTTTGAAAGCCTGAGATGTCAGTGAAAAGAGCATGTAGATTTTTCATGGAATGACCTTTCTAAATTAAAAAAAATTTTAAATTTCAGGTCTTCAATAATGAAACATTGACTATTGACTGTCCATTTATCATTTAGTTCTGTAATTTTATGGCAACTGATTTTGACAAGGAGAAATGAAATTCCAATATTTCCTTAGAATTTCTTTTATATTAGTCTCATCATTTAATTACCATATTCCATGCTGACATGGTCCAATGGGTCTAAGGACTGCATTGTGCTCCACTAGCAACTTTGGAATGGTTTCTACAACTGGATGCCTTTCCTAATGTCAACCACTCTACACCATGTACTGGGTGCCTTTTTTTTTTTTTTGTGCCACCTTCACTAGTGAGGGCTTGCAAGACTATGAACTGCATGAAAGGCATCTTTATGCTGGGAGAAGGGTGCTTAAAGTATGAGCAAGAACTAGGGCAGAATATGTCTCTTGTCATAGAGGGGCCACATAGCTACTCAGTGTTGAAGATAGGGTGGGAGATGATCAGGATGGAGTTGGAAAGAGATGAAAAAATTAGCAGTGATAAGGTGTCTGTGCGGACCCTCAAAGTATGAGGTGTGTAGAAGTGAATGAGGGCAAAACTAGAAGTAAAGATGGGTAGAGATTACGAGATTATAGGGGAAAGTGGGAGATGGGAATGGATGAGGTAGTGAATATGAGTTTGTAAATTTTTCAAATTTTGCTGTTTATATATGTTTGTTTTCCAAGAATCTATAGCATCTTGAATAGTTAAAAAAAATATAGACCTTAGTTTCCAATATTGTCAGAGTTTATGAACTTTGAATTTTCTGGTGCTTTTTAATAATAGTTAACCAATTTTGATGGTATTTGATGGTGGTGTTGCAGTAATGAAATTTAATCTTCTGCTAGAATTGCTGATATTTTAGTGCTTGTTATCTAGGTCCCAGAAGATAGACAGATGGTACACTAGCTTTCATAGTTTCAGCTATGAAAGAATTGTTTCCCCAAACTATAGATTAACATTATCTCTATTTGTTTGGGTTTTGAAGCTCTTTGGTATCCCTTTTTAAAAGAGGTTAGTCACAATTTAGTGAATCTAATTTTCGTCAGCAGTTTAGTCATGTCGCCAATGAGAATTCCATTGTGGAGAGGAGGAGGAACAAGACGTTAAGAATATATTTATACTTTAGGAACTGCAGTGTTCTTAATCTCTATTTCAATATAAACTTAACAACAGTTCCTCTGTATTCAGGCTGAACGGCCATGAAAGATAATCTCCTTGTTTGCTTTTCCTTCCCAATGTAAGTGGAAAATAAAGAGCTATATTAATGTAATTATGAAAATGTCCAACTTTGTTGGCAGGATTAAAATCCAAGTTGGCTGGCCTGTTATAAAACTGAAACAATCCTTAAATCATATGTTGGTTTCAGAATTTGGCACAAGGCCAGCAATTTTGGTGAGGGAGGGGTGCGTAAGTTGATTACATCAACCCCAGTGCATAGCTGGTACTAATTTTATCGACCTGAAAAGGATGAAAGGCAAAGTCTATCTCTGCAGAATTTGAACACAGACTGTAAAGGTGGACGAAATGCCACTAAGCATTTTGCCCGGCATGCTAACGATTCTGACAGTTTGCTTCCAACAGTCTTTAAATTAAATATGAAGTTTCAGTAATATAATAGTTATATATTTTAGTTCTGCTACAGTAAGAATCTGAATTGTCTTGAGTTTAGAAAGTAAAATTTTCTCATCTTTATTTTCTTTTGTTGTATATCCCTGGGTTAAGTTTGAACATAGAATATTTATTTGTTGATGATGATAAAGATGCTACTTGTTATTGATTCTTAGTCTACAAAGAACTAGAGCCTTACAGTATAGACAAAATATGTTAATATATAGGTTTAATTCTCATCATTTGAGGCAACTTTTTTAGGGTTGGATGCCTCATTTGTTTCCAAGTAAGGTAATATTGCCACATGGCCAGACCTTTTTTTTTTTGCAGAATATTGGAAATAACACTGCTTATATGACAGTGACACCCAATCATGATATCAAAACAAGCATACACATAGGCTTTATTTATTTTCTATCTACCAAATCCACTCGCGAGGCTTTAGTTGGCCTGGGCTATATAGTAGATGCTTTCCCAAGGTGCTACACAATAGGACTGAACTCTAGACCATATGGTTGGGAAGCAAACTGGTTAACCACACAGCCAATCCTATATATATATATATATATATACACACATATACAACAAGAAAAATTGGTGTAAAGCAAACCTAAACAAAATGAGATTAGTCCTCCATTTTTATTTGGTGTAAGGTAGTGAGTTGGCAGAATTGTTAGCATGCCGGGCAAAATGCATAGTGGCTTTTCATCCATCGTTATGCTCAGTTCAAATTCTGCCAAGGTTTACTTTGCCTTTCATCCTTTCTGGGTTAATAAAATAAGTACCAGTTGAGCACTGGGATCGATGTAATCGACTTAGCCCCTCCCCTGAAATTTCTAGTCTTGTCAAAATTTGAAACCAATATTTATTTGGTGTTGGGAAAGGAAAATCTTTGCTGACTTAAAATTTAATGCTTCATTCATTCCTCTTTTTTTTTTTCCATGCTTGCATGGGTTAGACCAGGGGTCTATTAAAGACATTTAATTAAATACTTTGTTGGACTTTCAGAATAGCTGTCTCACATAAATCAGCTTGCATGATTCCAATTTTACTTGGGTGGACCCCAGAGCCATTCGATGTTTAAAAAAGCTTATTGTATTTTTATAATTAAATATTATTAGGACTTGTATAAAAATTAAATTTTTTTGTATTGTAGATGTATAACCAATTTATTGCACATAAACTTTAACAACTAACTAAATTCTATGGAAAATAAATGGTCACTAGAAAAAGGTCATACAAGGAGAGAGTGATAGGCTCAAGATGAGAAAGATGTTTTCATCACTTTTCACAGTGATAGACCAGTGGTTGGAGTAAGAGTTTGTTATTTGTTATTAAAGGAAGATAGTATTTTAGTGCTACTTTATTTAATGCGAGCCTTGCAGTTGTTGCTGCTCTGCTAGTTTTGCAATATTTGGCTCCAATGTTGTCAATGATAATTGAAGATCACCTCTTTCTACATTGTCTAGTCGATTACAGGCTTTTGACAGTAAGTTAGTGACCTGGCTGAAACCAGATTCGACAAGGTAAGATGAAGGAAAAGCAGTAACGTACAACTGTGCTTTCTCCCAGAGTAGTGAATACTTTGTAGCAGTGTCATTACTTTTCCATACATTGTTTCCCCATCTTTAAATCTTGCCTGAAATATTTCATCACTCTGCAATTCAATGAGATCCTCTTGCAGACAGATATCTACATCAGCAACATTAACTTCAAAAGGAAGTGTCGCCCAATGCGGTATATTTAACTTCAGTAGGTCGCTAAACAGAGCTTGCATATTCAAGTTTTACAAATGTTCAGCATACAATACAAGGTCATGATCATGCAGATTACTGTGAATTGATTCCAAACTAGGAAATTGTATGGCATACAATATTCCAAACTAGGAAATTGCACGACATACAATATTCATTTTGTAAAGCTGTACTTTCCCTAGAAAAGCAATAATAGCCCCTTTTGGAGTTTTCTCCTTGAAGCTGTTTATCAAACAAATTAATTTTTTCAAATATATCTAAGTAAAATATATCATATTTAGCTGCAACCATTTGTTGGCCAAGATGGTCATTAGCCAGAAATGAGAAATATAACAAATAAGACAGACTTTTGGAATAGCTGTCCTATTTGTCGGAATTTTTCCATTTTTGTGATTTTTGCAAATTGTTTTCTATCCCACATTTCAAAACGATAGCTTTTTTTTCTTTTTTTTTTTAAGAGTTTCAAACGTGCCTTCAGGACAGTAGCCACTTCTAAAATTCTTTCCCTTCTTTGTTATTTTTCATGTTATATTATTCCACATTTTGAAACGCATGCAATTCGTACTTTTAGAGAGAAAAAGTCCGAGTGTTTTGAAATGTAGAAAAAAAATTCTGATTTATGTAAGACAGCTATTCCGAAATTATTTAATTAAATGTCTTTTTTTTTTAAATCTGTAATAATAGTTTCTAAGAGTTAAATTTGAAAACTTGTCGAAAACAACCAAAAATAAGAACTATGGTGTGTTACGATTAGAACTCTACAACACAAGTAACATTGTATACTTCTTACGAAATTCCTTCAATTCTAAAAGATTATGGCATATTGATTTATATTTATAATGACATTGTTATTTTAATCAATGTATGAGTGTATTATATGAAGCCTATATTGATTTCAAATGTTGGCTCATGGCCAGCAAGTTCAGGGGAGGTGATAAGTCGATTATATTGACCCCAGTGTTTAACTGGTACTTATTTTATTGACCCTGAAAGGTAAAGTCTACATTGGAGCACAATTTATTTTCATGGCCCCTGAAAATTACCGTGGACCCCGGTTGAGAACCCCTGGGTTAGATGAATATATTATCGAAGCGCATTTTTAAAGCCAGATTGAGTCTAACTCGGTCTCTGGAGAGAGTAATAGGCTCAAGATGAGAAAGATGTTTTCATCACTTTTCACAGTGATAGACCAGTGGTTGGAGTAAGAGTTTGTTATTTGTTATTAGGGTGGTGGTTTGTATTGATTGGGGTTAGGTACTGAGTGAGAGAAAGGATGATGACTAGAGTGTATGCACTACTTATGTACCATGCAATTAATTAATAGTGATAAAAGAATGTTAGAACTTGTTGTTGAGATAGGTTGAATGACTGCAGTCGTTAGCACATTTGGTTGTGTATATACATGGTGGTGAGGCTTATTGGAGAGAGAGGGGTGATGGATGGAATGGATTGAATGTTTTGATTTGTTCATAGACTGGAATTGGAACTAGAACAGGCAGTGAATTGTGTGTTTCTGAGAAGTGGTTCTTTTTATAAAGAACCATTTTGATTAAGTAATGGCAGGTAAGAGGATTCTCTGAAGTTTGAGATCCTTTTGAGCAAGGGGTTTGGAAACTTGGCTGCACTCTAAAGAGAACTTGTAGGTTGTGTGATGTGTTAAATACATGTTTTGTTAATATAATGGTTATTTTGCCTGTTGTAGTGCTGAGTAAACACATTCCTTCCAGTTGATGACTGCCCCCTCTTTTTTTTCTTTCTTAATATAGCCACCTATCACCTCCTCCCTGACCCACTCCTATTTCCTTTACCTTCCCCCAAATTGAGTTTCACCATTGACTCTGCCTTCATCCATGTTCACTGCATTTGCTTCTATCCTCATCTCTACCGTCTGTTACTCTCCTTCCCCACAAACCTAACCATCCACGATTCCCAATCCCTATTTTCTTGTTCATTGTGGGTATACCTTGATGTCACCCCCCTCCATCTTTTCTCTCTTTCCTACTGGGAAAGCCATATATCTCCTCTGCTGTGAGACCCCTGTTCCTGTCCCTCTATCATACTTTAACTCCTCAACACCTGGCACAAAATCACTTCCCTCATTACTACCCCACCCCACTCTGTCAAGAGGCTTTGTCTTGCAACTTGGTGACTTCACTAGTGCTGGTGCCACAAATAGTGCATCCAGTACCTTCTGTAAAGTGGTTGGCATTGGGAAGGGCATCCAGCCATAGAAATCATGTCAAGGCAGATATTGGAGCCCAATACACTCCTCTGACTCATTGTATACTGCCAAACTGTCTTAGCTATGCCAGTATGAAATACGAATATTTAATGTGTAAATCATCTGTATGTGAATTCTGATTGTGTGAGATGTGGAAAACTGCCTAATGGAGGTGATTTTAATTCATTACTAAACAGTCTCTAACAGATTAAGAGTAGCGCACACATACATGAGATGTAGTAATTTAATAAACTGATTATCAATTGGTGAAAACATATTTTTACTCATAAAATTTGTTTTTCCATAGATTTTAAAAGCATTTTTTAATTTTTTTATCTTGTTAAAAGGCTGTAAAAATTGTTTTGACAAATATTTTAGTTTTCTTGATCCCTCTATTTTTATAGGAACCCTTGTATTTTCTTATCTTTGCTTACTTTGTATGTAAGCATATACTGTATTTGATGGTAGATTAGATGCCCCCCCCCTCAAAAAGTCTGTTACCCCAGGTTCTATATGCGGAGTTGACGGTGGACTCCCCATAAACTGATGTCCACTTTTTCCTGAATATGTGTTGAAATTTGGGTGTCTGAAATGCCTGTCTCTTTTATACCATCAAATACAGTATAAATGTTTTGT
The DNA here is from genome assembly GCA_027564515.1 of Octopus rubescens. NCBI lineage: Eukaryota > Metazoa > Mollusca > Cephalopoda > Octopoda > Octopodidae > Octopus > Octopus rubescens. The sequence goes on from JAOPUL010004099.1 coordinate 31,086,904, forward strand.
ACATACTGCAAAAAGACTTATGCAGTATGTCTGATTTACTCTTGAATTGGTTATGACCAAGGCACTTAAACTCTCAACAGCCTTGTACACCAACCTCACTCACGCTAAATACCTAAGTGAAATTAGATGATTCACTGACTTTTTCAGTTCAGTTTTTCTTACCAGAAAAGCTACTTACTGGTATTTTGTTCTTGTGTAAAATGTCTCTATATGATGCTAAGGAAATCACAAGATCATTGTTCTGAACTATAGACATGTGGAATGAAATACTAAAAAACGTTTTAGAATTTACTCAGTTCTTAATTCTCTACCTTAACCCTATTGTGCTGTGTTCCTGATATAGTGGGAATAACATAAATGTAATCTCTACTGGATTCCTGTTAAAACGGTAACGAACAACATGCGTAGAAAGAGATAAAATACTAAAGATGGAGAATCAATCATCTTGCAGCTTTGTAGTCAAGTGTGTTTGACTCGTTGTTAATGGTGTTCCCCTCCCTCCGTAGCTGTTGTTTACTTTTATTTGTAATAATATAAAAAAACAAACAGATTTTGCAATGAAATGAGTGTGTGATGAACCCAGCACTTTGTCTGATAAACAATCACGTCCTAGACTCTTTACAGTTGAGGAAATTATTGATATTTATTCTTCAGACGAAGAGTTTACCCTTATGCAGACAATGAGAGTGATGCGGACAATCAAACTGGTGAAAGAGATGAGGAGAGTAGCAATTCAGGTGAACAAATACAGCAGTTGAGAGAGATAGGCCTATTATTGTTATTCTTCTGAATGTTTTTTTGTGATTCTGTCCATTAGTTTGCCTGCAATTATTACTCTTGAGTTGCATTGCCATCTAATTATATTTTTGCTCAGGAACCCAGGTGGAGGGTAAAGTTAAACACAGGGGCTCAGGTATGAGAGGTTTAAAACATTTGAGCTCAGTTTGTTGTAGTCTATTTTGAAGTTAGACTTCAAGAATGTTTTATTTTCTGTTAAGTCATTCACTCTATCTTTAACACCTAAGTAGCTGAGATATTTCAGCTTTATCTTATTTTACGAGTGTGTGTGTGATGAGAGGGGTGGGGGGCGTCATAAGAGGTATAGCTGTGTGGTTTAGAAGTTTGCTTTACAAACCTTATGGTTTTAGATTCAAACACTGACACTTTGCACAAGTGTTTTCAATCAGCCTGAAGTTGGACAATAGTTAACTTTGAGGGGAATTTTGTGGTGTGTATATGTGTGATTATTGATGAGAAATTGCAAATGAATCACTAAAAGAAAAATGCATTCTATCCAAGTTACTCAAATACTTCTTTGTCATCATAAATGCAGTGAATCATAGGCGTGGCTGAGTGGTGAAGAAGCTTGCTTTCCAACCATGTGGTCTCGAGTTCCCTCCAACTGGAGGCACCTTGGGCATGTCTTTTACTATATAGCCCTGAGCCAACCAAAGCCATGTGAGTAGATTTGGTGGATGGAAACTGTAAAACAGCCCATCGTGTGTGTATATGTGTGTGTTTGTGAGTACCTTGTCTTGATATTGTCTGATGATTGTAAATGAGCATCACTGCCACACAAGTAATGTTTCTGTTTCCAGTCATCCATTAAAAACATGTCAGGCTATGAGGGAAATATTACCTTTTCTTGGAAACTGGTTAGGGTTGGTGACATAAAGGGCATCAGGCTGTAGAAAAAAATCTACCTCAAAATTTCTTCTGACCCATGCAAGCAAGGAAGAGTGGACATTAAACAATGATGAAGAACCAGTGATTAGCCTTTTGTGCAGAGGTGCCTTTCTAATATAAGTTTCTATGACATGTTAAAAACACCCATGCCGGTGATATGTTAAAGGCACCTAGTACACTCTCTGGGGTGGTTGCTGTTAGGAAGGGCATCCAGCTGTAAACTGAGCTAAAACGGACTGGAGTTTGAAGCTTTCTGGCTTGCCACTCTCAGGTCAAACCGTCTAACCCATGCCAGCATGGAAAACGGACGTTAAATGATGTTCCTATTATTCTAGCTATCTTAACCATTAGCATTCAGATTTCTCTGTCAAATGTATGACTTATTATTTGAATTGGTTTGAATTAATCATGCATTATCTCGTAGCTTCAAAATTTCAATGATGTGATTGTATATTTCTAAAATGACATTGTAGGGTAAGTGTGAGAGGCCAGATCTAGCTTGTTTGAACATAAAACAGGTAGAAAATTTGGGCCAGACATGGCCTGTTTAAATACTAAAGGATTAAAGACCAATTTACAATATGGTTCTTTTGGCTACAATGGAAAAGAATTTTATCTAAACGGATAAATCTTAGGTGTTTTTCAGAGAACGTTTGGTCTGTCGGTGTATTATGTTCAAATGCTAGGAACCCCACCATCATCATTTATGGTCTGTTTTCCATGCTGGCATGGGTTAGATGGTTTGACTGGAACTGGTAAGCAGGAGAGCTGTACCAAACTCCAGTCTGTTTTGGCTTGGTGTCTACGGCTAGCTGCCTTTCCTAATGCCAACCACTCCACAGTGTAGTGGATACCTTTTATGTCACTGGCATATGTAGCATCAATACAGAAGTAAAGTTGTTGAGGTGTTATTTCTGATTGGTTGAAATGTTGGCTACTCATTTCTTCATATGTGAAACTACATGAATACTAGAGGAAGTACATTCATTAGTTTCAATGAAGTAAATTGAATTATTATTCACCTCTCTCACTTTGTAGTAAGTTAGTGTCATTAGATTTAATGTAGTCATGAGGGAGGGAAATTTTGATTAGTAATGCTTATATCAATGAGAAGAAAACATTAGTGCTGTGATTAATATTAATTCAATCTAATTTAATCTTAGCAAGTACAACCAGTAACTCAAAACTTGTTGGGTATTATTAGATCATCTCCTCAAAGCAGCCTTCTTTATACTTGTCAGAGATTGGTGATTGAACAATCCCTGTATTGATGTATAATAATGTATAGGGGTATGGTGTTGCATTCATGATTGCAAGATCATGCTTTTTCAATTCCTGGACCAAGTAGTGTTGTGTTCTTAAGCAAAACACTTCATTTCCCATTGCTCCTGTTTACTCAGTTGTAAATGAGTAACCTTGTGACAGACTGGCGTTCCATTCAGGGGACATATGATCTTGTTTACTTATTCACCATGGAAACTGGGTTAAACTGGCCCTGTGGGTCTTGGCACTTGAGACTGTAATGTCCAGGAGCTGGTGATGACAATGTAGGTGTCAACATTTAGCATAAGAACAGAGTGAAATTACTCTGGTATCCCGCAATAGTCGCATGTATTTGATTCAAATGTCTGAATCGGCAATGGAACTGATACTCAGTCAATAAATTATTTAGTAATTCTATACTCCTTGTTGTCCAGGTCAGCAATGTTTGAGAAGACTAATCAATGATGTTTTCATTGACTATCCCATCTTTTATGCAGGCAGTTTATCTGAGAATACATTATCCAATCTGTCCTTTCCTTATTTAAGATGTTAGGGTGTAATTTGAGTGCTCTTTGCCCTCAAATTGTTATAGATTCTATATTCATCTTAGTTATTGATTTCAAATTTTGGCACAATGCCAGCAATTTTGAGGAGGAGGTAAGGTGATTACATCCACCCCAGTGTTCAACTGGTACTTATTTTATCGACCCCCCCCCAAAAAAAAAAGATGAACGGCAAAGTCAACTTTGGTGGAATTTGAACTCAGTGTGAATTCCTCCTAATTATCTAAAGAGGATTTTCGCTAGTTTTCCATGGTTTCCAGATTTTATGCCAAGTAGGTTATTGTTACTAATAAACATCATAATCACTTAAGTCCATTTTCCATGCTGGCATGGGTTGAATTGTTTGACAGGATCTGGCAAGTTGCAGGGTCATGTGGAGTTCCTGTGTCAACTTCGGCATGGTTTCTCCAGCTGGATGCCTTTCTAAAGCCAATCATTTTACAGTATGTACTGGATGTTTTATTCATGCCTCCACCACCACTAAATTTGGGCTGGATATGGCTGGTTTCAATGCTAAAGGGTTAATTAATCATTACAAAACTCAAATATTTTTTTGTTTTAACATTGCCTGTGGTCTGTTTTCCTTTTCACACTTTATTCAGAAGTGGCAGTGTTGTTGTGGAAAACTCCTTTTCAACAATTAATTTAAATGAGCAATTTGTTTTCTCAATAATGGAGTCTCCTCTCCATTCTGCCACCATTCCAGATAATTTTGATATTAATGTTAATTTGTTAGAATGTATCTTTGTATTTAGTTTCTGGATGCCCACATGTTGTTTCAGTTATTGGCTTATGGCCATGCTGGAGCACTGCCTTGAAGAATTTTAGTCAACTCCACCCCAGTAATTATTTTTAATTTTGGTATTCTATTAGGCTCTTGCTGAATTGCTAAGTTATGAGGTTGTAAACAAACACCAGTTAAGTGGTGGGGACAAACACACAGCTGGCTTCTACCAATTTCTGTCTACCACATTCACACACAAGGTATTGGTTGGCTTGAGGCTATATTGGAATGCCACACAGTGGGACTGAACCTGAAACCACATGGTTGTGAAGTGAACATCTTAACCACACACACACACACACGCACCTGCATCTATCAATATATTCATTATTCTGCTGGGTTATTTATTTATTGGTATTTACTGTTTCTACGAGGTCTGATCAAAAAGTATCGGGACTGTTGCTATAGTAACGGAGCTAAAGAATGCAGAGAGAAGCCGCTTGGCACAGATTGACCTTGAATTCTGTCACGCATGCACACCAAGATATAACATTCTCACTCACTTCCATTTATAGCAGTGCTTGGAAGTAAAGTGTGTAGTGTGTTTGTCTCACCACACCAAAGAGGTTCCATCAGTGACCATGGCAGAGAATCTGCATCAAATTTTGTCAAAAGCTTGGTGATACCTGTGCCTTTCCTCTTTCCAAAAATCAAATCCCACTTGAAAGGAACAAGATTTCAAGACACTGAGGAAATCCAAGAAAATGCAATGAGCCAGCTGCTCGCTATCTCAAAGGAGTTCCGGGAATGCTTCCATCAATGGAAACAACACTGGATAAAGTGTGTGGCTTCAGAAGGTGACTACTTCAAAGGAAATTAAATACTGAATTGATATGTGCAGTCTAACCCATGCCTGCATGGAAAAACAGACGTGAAAGGATGATGAGTAGTTTTTATTTTATAGCACCAGTTCCGATACTTTTTGATCAGACCTTGTATTGCTGTTTTGAAATCCTTATTGTTGAGATGTTATCATTTTAGCTGATGTTCTGGTTTACATCAAAATAAAGCAAAATATAGGTTTGACTACTTCATTTTTGCATCAGATTCTGTTTCGATGAAGTGAAGGTGCATTTGTTTACTATATACTCTCTATGTATATTGATTACTTTAGATCTTAGATCTATTTTCTAATCTATTTAACGTCTTCAACCATTTCTCAATTCTGGCATGGAAGAAAAGACTTTACCATTGCATGTTGTGGGAGCAAGTATTTAAAATTGTCACATTATATTAACCTTTTAATATTTAAACTGGTCATATCAGGCTCATAAATTCTACGTTTTATGTTCAAACAGGCCAGATTTGGCCCTCACACCTACCATACAATGTCATTCTAAAATTATACAAACACAGGATGATGATGATGATTGAAATCTCGAAGCTATGAGATAATGCATGCTTAATTCAAACCGATTTGAATAAGTAAGCATTATGTTTAACAGTAATCTGAGTGCTAAAGGGTTGAATATCTCAACAGTGAAGTAGAAGTGGTACCTGCTGATAGAAGGAACATAAATAATGCAATGTCTAATTTGAGATGGTTTTTATGAAAGATTATTTAAAGAAATTAGCAAGAATCTTTTTTCCCTACCTTTTAGACTGGTGCAAAGTAGTTTAATTTGTATAAAACTTGCGTGTGTATTGTACTTTAATAGAGTTGAAAACTCGCAGCATTATATGTAGGATGTCTGAAAATACCTATCATCAACAGTTCCAATAGCAATGACTTTTTCCCCAATACTGTGTGCCCAACAGCAGTATTTATTCTAAGCTGTACTGCATTTGGATTCTTTTATCTTGTTTCAGACTGCAACCTTGAATTTTAGTTGCACAAATTGACCCCAGTACTTTTTTTTTTTAAAGCCTGGCACTTATTCTGTCTCTTTTGCTGAACCACTAAGTTACGGAAACATAAACAGACCAACACCGGTTGTCAAGTGGTGGTGGGGGGACATACACACACAGGCACATAGATATGTATGCCTCTTTCAGTTTCCATTTACCAAATCTACTCGGGTTTTGATTAGCCTGAGGCTATAGTAGAAGACACTTGCCCAAGGTGTCATGCACTGGGACTGAGCCTGGAACCATGTGGTTGGGAAGCAAACTTACCACACAGCCATGCCTGTATGCATACATATTTTGCAACAAGTGCACAAAATGCTGTTTTAAATTTAGGGCCGGCCCAACACTTGTACAGTTTGTACATTTATTTGCAGGTCTGAGTTGGACAGATTTTTTCGAGTTTTATGACCAGATGCTCTTTTTATCACCAATCCTTTTTAGACCCCTCTTATGATACTAAAAGGACATGAAACTATCTACTTTTTGAATGAACACTGATAATTTAACCATTTTAGTATTCAGATTAGTCAAATGTAATGCTTATTTATTCACATTGTTTTGAATTAATCGTGCGTTATCTTGTGGCTTTGAGATTTCAATGTTGCGATTGTTTATTTTTAGGATGACATTGTAGGGAAGGTGTGAGGTCAGATCTGGCCAGTTTGAGCATAAAACAGGCCGAATATTTGGGCCTGATATGACTGGTTTAAATGCTAAAGAGTTAATCCAGTTTGGTATCAACCGGCTTGACACCGTCTCTGGTTTTATGTACCATCATAAATTTTGTTGTTTTATTTAAAAAAAACAACAAAAAAACAAGGTTATTGAAGTGAAGAATATGATTGATTCATTGCATAAGGTGTTCATAATTTCACAAAAGATTAAAAATCAACTGTTGATTTACCTTTTAACAGTTCATGTTTTTAGGTCCATCTGAATATAGTTTAATCCATATAAGTACACTGTTCTGACATGTTTTGAATACATAATATTGATTAGATATATTGACTGCTAAAATGTTCAATGTAAAACATGAGATATAAGCACACATTTGAGAGAGAATGGAGCAACAGGCAATCTCAAATTGTTGCTTATAATGTGTTATATCATTAACCCTTAAACATTTAAACCGTCCATATCCAGCCAAAATATTCTACCTGTTCTATGTTCAAACCAGCCAAATCTGGTTTGAAACAATTGAATCATTGAAATCTTGAATCTATGAGATAATTCAGGATTAATTCAAAGCAATGAATAAATAAGCAATTTCCAAAATTAAAAATATGATTTTTAAATTTCAAACTGATGGTTTTCATTTTATGCATAACAAATTTTAATCTGCTTCAGAAATGGATAAAACCTTGTAGAAAATATCATTTAGCATCTGCTTTCCATGCTGGTATGGGTTAGATTTTTGACCGGAGACTGGTAAGCCAGGGAGCTGCACCAGACTCCAATCCATTTTGGCTTGGTTTCTATGGCTGGATGTCCTTCCACTCCAGAGAGTGGCCCGGGTGTTTTTAACGTGTCACCGGCATGAGATATATAATGTTCAACTGATAAGTCTACCTGTTTAAGATGAGAATGATATAAGTTAAAGCAATCCCTGAGCTTTGGTATGTGAGAATGATATAAATTAATACATAATGATACCTGTAGGAAAAGCACAATACTCTGCTTGTCTCAGTCTATTAGGTTTACAACAGAAGCCACTTCTACTTTACAGTTTGGAGGTCAGCAGTTGGAAAGGGATCCCCCAATACATATACAATTGTTCTAACTATCCAAAATGTACAATAATTGTTTGTACAGTTCCTCTCTGTCCTGGGTGGTGAGACTCCAGCTTGGGAATTCAGGAGTTTTGGAGAGTATGGAGTTACCTGTTAGTAACCTCTACTTCCTGCTCTACACTGGCCTGGGTTAGCAGTACTTATTGAGGACCCTAGTTACAGATAAGATTACAGGAAATGATCCTGTTTCTAAAGCATACAGGACTCAGAGGGTTGGCCTCTAAACAGGTGTCGTAGAGATTCACTAGTGGAGACATGCTTTGATTTCAGGTGAACAACTCTTCCTTGTGTAAACGTCAAATAGGCCTTTTCCTCAGAAGGGCAGGAGAATAAACTGTAAATAAACCAGCAGAAGGCAATGGGGGGAAACCACTGCTGTATCTTTTCTAAGAAAAATCCTGAATCTTCAGACTTAGGCATGGTACAAGAGGGAGGGAGAGAGTTACATGCCCTTTGCACTATTACCAACTACTAAGCTTTCAAGTAGGAGTTGAATATATTTGCTTTTGTCAGTCGGGTAAACTGGGACATGCATTTATGTTCTCTGTGGTGAGATTGAATTTATGACCATGTTGTCACTAGTCCAGTACCTTATCTTGTGCTTTGCTTTACACTTAAAATTGAAACCTAAAAATACATCTTTGTATGTGCGTGCGTGTGTGTGTTAATGTTTGCCTTTATGTTCAGTTATAATGAAAACAATGTTTCATTAATCTGATGGGTTACTCTATACTTTTGTAGAGTACAAATTATTTTTAAACAAGAATATTATTGACAGTGACTTCGAAGTTTTGGCCACTTAAACCATTGTATATAGGCATGACTCTGTGATAAAGTTTGCTTCACATCCACATGGTTTTGGGTTCAATCCCACTGTGGCACCTTGGGCAAGTGTTTTCTACTATAGCCTCGGGCCAACCAAATCATTGAGTAGATTTGGTAAACAGAAACTGAAAGAAGCATATCATATGTATATGTATGTTTGTCTTACCTTATTTTGACATGGCATGATAGTTGCAAATGAGTGTCACTGCCATATAAGCCATACCTGGCCATGGAAAAACAGAAAATATCCAGCCATAGAAAATCTGCCTCCGTTTGATCCATGCAAGTTTTATATATAATTTTAAGTACTGTGATGTGTAATTTTCAGATGGATAAACCCTTTAGCATTTAAACCGGCCATATTCTATTTGTTTTATGTTCAAACTGGCCAAATACAGTCACTTACCCCTATCCTACAATGTCATACTAAAAGTAAACAATTCCATAATCAAAATCTCAAAGCTACAAGATAATGCATGATTAATTAATTCAAAATAATGTGAGTGCTAAAGGGTTAATGTATTTAAATCTCATCAGTTTAAACTTGTAACTAAATTATTTTAAATGACTTGAAACAGAAATTCTGCTGCATATTTTTTTCCTTGGCATTCTAACAAAAAGATGTTTTTAGTGTTTGAAACTGCCAGCACATATGCTAAAAATGAACAAATTTAAAGGAAAAAAAGTATTAAGTTTTAGAAGATGGCTCTTTACCTGTTGTAAGGATTATCACTGAAGCTCCTTAAATAATCCCTTTATTGTTAGTTTTGGAGGTGAATTGCTTTGAGCCATAAGGTCTGAAGTGCCCTATTCATTACTTGATCTTCTAATCCAACTTATAATGGGGAACAATAAACTGGTATTAGGAAAAACCTGAACAATGTTTATGGAGTACAGTACTATCACTGTTGCCATGATTGACTTAGCCTTACACCACATAAATATCAATAAAATGCCAGTGGCTAATTTTAGATTTCTGAAACATTTAAGTCTAAATTTCTAAAATTAAATTTCAATTTTGAAGGACATATAGACACAGGCATATCTGTGTGGTTAAGTATGCTTCCAAACCAAATGGTTTTAGGTTCAGTCCCACTGTGTGGCACCTTGGGCAAGTACTTCCTACTATAGCTCTGGTCCAACCAAAGCTTTGTGAGTGGATTTGGTAGACAGAAACTGAAAAAGCCCATTGTGTTTGTCTGTCTGTCTCTCCTTGTTTTGACATTGCATGATGGTTGAATGAGCATCGCCATCTTACAAGTGGTGGTGTTTATCTTCCATGCAAACCTGTCTAGTCATGGAGAAAAATACCTTAGAAATAGAAAAACTGCGTCAATGAATTCTTTCTGACCCATACTATCATGGAAAAGTAGACATTAAGATGATGATATTTGAAGTTAACATTTAAATCAGTACCTTTCATTTCGTTATGTGAACATTCATTACTATTCTCATTATTTTATCTAAAATTTGTTTTAGCACTACTATATAATATCTTTAGAAGTAACTCCTGTGGTCGTCCATTGAATATCCTAACGTTACACTTATATTTTGTTATAAGATATAATGAAACTTTTGTCAATATTTTATGTGATTTGAAATTTTAAATCAGCTTAACGCTTCAGCATTATCTTGACCTAACTTATTAAATATTAATCTAGTCTTTCATATTTATTTTTCCTATCTCATTGAGAAGGATTTTACTCAGTGGGTGGTGGTAACCTATAATATTTTTACTTATGTTTTTTTTAATAACTAGGTAGTTGGTTAGTATAAGCAAAATTGTGTATATTTTTTATATGGATTGAATAAAGAAAATAATTGTAGTTTTTATATTTTATTGAATTTTTTTGTAAAAGGTTTTTAATTTAAACTATTTATTTACTATTTATTTGCTTTTATTCTCTTGCTAAATTATAAAAGGAATATCATTTATAGATGGCCTTAAATATGCTTGTGCAGGAGCTGGTTGGTACACCCCCACTTTGTTTTTTTTTTACAGACCATGTTAAATCTCAAACTTGTAAAACAGGCTTGTGAAATATCTTAATTTGTGAGACCTTGCTTTACAACTGAAGCTTCTTCATTAGAACCAGCAATGTATGTGTGTGTGTGTGTATATAATTTTCTTATGGTTTCCTCCTGATTATCTGTCTGTTTTTATAATGACCTAATTGAACTGGAAAACTATATTTAATAGCAACTTATAATCAACTGCCTACATCCATTATTTGTTCCATTTTGAAAGGTCAAACTGGACCTAGTTTTCAACCTGACACTTCAGACCCTAAAATAATCCTCTTCCTCCTTACTTGGTCCCAGTTTTCTTTTTTTTTTTTTTCATTTATTTATTAAATTTCCTACTCCTACTAGTTAGTATCTGCTGTCGTGGCATAAAACATCCTCCCAGCAACTGAGAAATACCATTTCTCATGACTCATGCTACAGCTTTTAAACTAGATCACTGTTATAGTAGTCACACTGCTACTTTTAAGCCACCCCCATCACCTGTTCACTCTCTTTCGTCTCCTCACTTTCGTATTGTAGCCTTCTCTTCCTACATTTTCCCTTTATCTTTTCATTTATTTTTAACCTCTTCCAAAATTCTTCGTTTTCTCTGTTCAGTTTCTGTGTTTCATTCCTTTTTTCTCTTTAGTAACTGCAATTTAAAAGTATTGTGACATTTTTCTCCATTTTTTTTTTCTTTCTATTTTTAATTGCATTTTAAAAATAAAATGCGAATTACTTTTTTTCTTTTTTTTTTCAAAAGACAAGTGCAGTATGTTTTTGTCTTTTACTTGTTTGTCATTGGACTATGGCCATGCTGGGGGTACTGTTTGAATGAATCAGTCAAACAAATCAACTCCAGTATTTTATTTTTTAAAGTTTAGTATTTATTCTATCATGCTATTTTGCTAAACTAAGTTATGGGGATGTGAAGCAGTGGTGGGAACACACACATGCATGCACAATATATACAACAGGCTTCCTTACAGTTTCTGTCTAGCAAATTCACTCAAAAGATTTTGATCTGCCCAGGGCCATAAGACACGCATCAAGCTAGTGTCTTCTACTATAACCTCTGTTCAACCAAAGCCTTGTTAGTGAATTTGGTAGACGGAAACTGAAAGAATCCCATCGCGTATGTGTGTGTGTGTGTGTGTGTCTTTGTCCACCACCACTGCTTGACAACTGGTGTTTGTGTGTTTAAGCCTGTAACTTAGCAGTTCAGCAAGAAACAAAGAGAATAAGTATATAAAAATTCTTCAAGGTGGTGCCCCAGCATGGCCACAATCTGATGACTGAAACAAGTAAAACATAATAGTATAACTGTTGTGACAGATCAAGCTAATCTTTCCTTAGCTTCTGGCTACAACCACTCACTCTTTTTGTGGGCCATAAAGTATATAAGCTGACACAGCTTATGCAGTTGATTACCCTACTGATGTCTTTTAAAAAAAAATGTGTGTGTGTTCTTTCTGTAAATAGAAAACTTACACATGTATTGTGTAGGTTGTTCTGATATGTCTTCCCTGTTTGCAGCAGATCCAAACAATATCATTGTAATCTCTAGAGTACATTCTTTTAACAACTTAGTAAGAAAAGATGGAGTTATTTCTCTCCCCCCCCTCTCATTAAATGTCTACTAAATTATGATTTTTGAAATTGATAGCATCCTGCTGCTCCCCCTCCCCAATCACCCTAATGCCCCACATTACTGAAATTGGTATAAAAATGTTGCAAGTTGAATTTGTTCATGTGGCAAAATTGTTAAAATGTTGGACAAAATGCCTTGCAGTGTTTGAAGCATTTTACAGTGAATTCAAACTACACTGCAGTCAACTTTGCCTTTCCTACTATCAGGGCTGATAAACTGAAGTACTAATTAAGTACTGGAATTGGTATAATTGACTCTCTTTTCAAAATGTTATTGCCATGTGAGGTTCTTTTGGTCTTGTTAAAGACATAACACATCTCTGGTGCTGGTGCCATGAAAAAAGACACTCAGTACACTGTTATGTGGTTGGTGTTATGAAGGACATCCAGATGTAGAAACCAAGCCTAAAATGAAAAGCGAAGGAGATGCAGTTGTCTGACCCATCTATATGAACAACCAGCCAAATGTGCTAACTCTGACCATGGCAACCTGTCTTATCCATGCCAGCATGGAAAGGATTCACACAGGCACCTCTTCACCACTATTAGCTCTTTCCTTCCCCACCCTGATCAGCCCCTCCCTCTCTTCTAAAATGTGAGTAATCGTGTAGCCACCTCTACAGCAAGAAATCTGTTCTATTCTGGACCCTTCTCTCATACTTTAACCCCCTCATCTTGTTGCATAAGACAGTCTGTCTTGGTTTGTAGGCTTGCAGGCTGCATGGCAATCTCACCAGTGCTGGTGGCATGAAAGAAGTGCCTAGTACATGCTGTTATGCATTAATGTTAGGAAGAGCATCCAGCAGTATAAATCGTGCCAAAATAGACGGTGAAGCGTGATGCAGTCCATGGACTTGTTGAATCCTATAAAAACGTCTAACCCCTGTCAGTATGGAACGTGAATGTTAAATGATCTTTTGTCTGTTCTCGTCATTAGGCTGTGGCCATGCTGGGGCACTGCCTTAAATTGACCCCTGGACATTTTTTTTTTAAAACCCAGGTCTCTTTTGCCAAACTGATAAGTTATGAGGATGTAAACACACCAATATCGGTTGCCAATTGGGGGGGGAGGGGTAGACAAAGACACACACACACACACAATTAATTTCCTTCAGTTTCTGTCTACGAAATCCACTCACAAGGCTTTGGTCAGCCTGAGGCTATAGTAGAAGACACTTGCCTGAGGTGCCATGCAATGGGACTGAACCCGGAACCATGTGGTTGGGAGGCAAGCATCTTACCACATGCCTATGCTTGAAGAAAAAGATACGATGGGATGATCATGACTGAACATCTTTCATCATACATTTGCTGGATTGACCCTGACCTGTAAACATAGTTGGCCACATGGACTGTCACTTGAACCATGTAACCATCTAATCTACAAAACCAACAAACAGTGATATCCACTGAGGGTGTTTAGAAGAAATGAATTTGGACTTTATTATTTTAATTTGTATTATCATTTGAAATAGAATTTCTTGCTGTAGTTTAGTATTTTCAGCATTTCATTTAATGGGTTTACTAGCACTATTGTTGCAATTTAGGGCAACGGGAAACTAAGAACTAAAGTAAATGCATATTTAACCCTTCTTCCATACATGTGCAGTGTGTCTGTTAGTCGATCATCTGTTTTTCAGTTCCTCTCTAAAACCCGTTTTACTGAGTTCTCATTTCACACGTCTTGTCAGAGACAATAGTGAGTTGTCTATTCTCATTACATGAGGGAGTCTCTATGCAGTTTCTCACCTTGGTGGAAGTAGCAGCTTAATTCCCTGAAATTACAAACTCAGGGTGTTATGTAACTTGAGATATGCAAAAAGATGGGCTATTCACAGCTGGAATAACTTTGATAAAGGTATTTTCAGAGCTGAAGATGATGCTACTGATCTGTACATCTTACATGTTTTCAAATGTTAATTTGAAGTCATTTTTAACCCTTTTTGTTCCCATATTCCTCTTGAAATACACTGTAATTTTCAATTATTTTGAAAATAATGAAAAATGTAATTCCATTGAAGCAAATGCTGTTAATTACCCCAACACCCCTGTCAGAAATGATAGTTTAGTTAAGGTGTATTTTCAGTTTGAACAGCTATTATTATTATGGCAGCGAGCTGGCAGAATCGTTAGCATGCTGGGCAAAATGCTTGGTGGCATTTTGTATTATGCATTCAGTTCAAATTCCGCCGAGCTCGACTTTGCCTTTCATCATTTCAGAGTCAGTAAACTAAGTACTAGTTGAACATTGGGGTTGATATAATCGACTGGATCCCTCCCACAAAATTGCTGGTCTTGTGCCAAAATTTGAAACCATTGTTATTATTATAATGCATTCATTTGTGGCTTTCTTCCATAATTATATTGGTATTCTTTACACCCAATGCTGTTGGGGTTTTATTTCTTTCTTACATTTCTAATTTTGACATTCCAGTGCCAGTCATGTGTATTTTTCTTCTGTGAGATTATTGAAGAATGAACCACTAACCTATTTACTTATGAGTTCAAACCGTATTATTTGTGTTGTTGCCTTTACCTACATCATCAGTGTCATCATTTAACATCCATCTGCCATGGGTTGGATGGTTTGACCAGATCCAACTGGTCCAAAGACTTTAGATATGGCTTCTACAACCAGATGTCCTTCCTAATGCCAATCACTTTACAGTGTGTACTAGGTGCTTTTTTTTTACATAGCATTAGTGCTAGTGAGGTCACCATGCAACTCTCAAAGCTAAAGATCCTCTTTCAAATATGTGGGACTGCAAGTGAGAGGAGGCAATTTTATGTTAGATGGTTTAAAGTGAAAGAAGATGGGCCAGAACAGAACAGGTTTCTTGCCTTAGGGAAGCTACTCAGCTACTCCCATTATAAGAGAGAGGAGGGTAAAAGTTTGCCAGTGTAGAGCTGGAAAGAAATAATAGTGGAGATAAAGTGTCTATGTGGACACTCAAGATATAAGGTAAGTAAAAGTGAGTGAGGACTGGAGACCAGGAAGCATGAGTAGGTAGAGATTGTAAGAGTGTATGGGAGAGTGAGTGAGGTTAGAGATAGGGAGTGAGTGAGAAGGTGAATATAATGACCAAATGTTAAGGGAAGATAGGTAAGGAGATATAGGGAAGATTAGGTGACAACTGTAAAGATTGGATAAGGTTGAGGTGGGGTGACCCATGATACATATTAGTTGGGGTGTAGGGGAGAGGAGATGACTGAGCGTGCAGAAAGTGGGTGGTGAAGAGCAGTAGAATTGTGTGTGTGTATATATATTTAATGGAAAAACGGACGTTTGATGATGATGATATATTTTCAACCACTAGCCAGTGCTAAGGGGCATAAGAAGCGCTGTTGATGTATTCCTTGAAACTTGTGTCCAGCACAGGCTTACATTGTACTGAGGGACGGTGCAGAAATATGACAACTACCTACATTGGTGAGACGGCACGCAGTATAGGCGAG
>JAOPUL010004099.1:31127856-31147150 GCA_027564515.1 Octopus rubescens
TAATATGCAGAGTGCCCTGGGAAGACTTGAGAGGACCAATGTCTTGGTCTTTGCAACACTTGTCAGCAAATCCATTCAGTGCATGCTGGAGATCACCTTCTGATGAGCCATGTTCGTTATACCATGTTTGCTGATATCAACCAACTGATTCTCCACCCATCAATTGTGATACTTCTGCAACATCTGCACATATCTGTCCAGTTCATAAAAAATTATGACATGGAGAGGTGACAATACACATCCCTGATGAAGACCAACACCCATGTTGAAGGGTTTTTGACTTTGCCCAGATGCTTGTTCATCTAATTTTTCTCCTTGATTATAACATTGCTCTGTCTGTCGATATGTAATCACAACCATTTTAATTACTGATGCCAATACCTTATTTTATATAATTTCAATGTTGGCAAAATTAATTATGTTGAATTAATAATACAGCATCTCTCCATGTCTCTTGATTCATTTCTTGTGTAGGAGCCAGCTTTGTTGGATCTTGCTATATCTTCTTAAGCCTACCTCATTTACAGACACAAACAAATGAGGAGGTTTCTATGTCATCACTCAACTGGGGAAAAATAACCAAATAATCTCTGTAAGATCATACTTCACTGTCAGGACATTTTAGATAATGTGGTCCTATTTGTTTTCAAAAAAGACAGAATGGTTCTGACTGGAACACTTTTGATCAGAGGTCTGGGTTGACTTGGGGATTAAACAACTACAGACATTTTATCATAATTTAGACAAAAATAAGAAAAATAACTTAGTGGTATGTGTTTGAACAACATAGACTAATACAGGTATATCAAATAGCATACAACAGAAATTCTTGATTTATTAAAATTCTCTCTTCAGGATGTATCATAATTTACCAATTAGCAAGCAATTGAGATCAACTTCATTTGAGAAGGGGAAATAATCTCAAGAATCAAGAATTCTCCAAAGTTGACATCCCATTAAGGAAAAGGACAGGTTTGTTGTCTGGAGATAGGAAGACAGTCATGGACATGTATTTCTGACCTTTTACTGTTCATTAAATTTTCATTTGAAAACAATCATTTCCTACATTATTTAACAATTCATTTCAGTTCTACTTGTCTTTTTCTCATCTTAGAGATTCTAGCAGATAAAAATGGCTGAAAGTAACTGACAGTAATTGCCATTTTTTAACTGTTTCAAAACAGAACTTCCTCAATGATGGAAATCTTATAGTCATTTCAATCACTATGTCTAGTGTAATATATGAAAAGTGTTGCAGTATTATTTAACAACTTGATAATATTGATTTTCTGCTTGTTAATATTGATGTAGCAATGCTACAAAACTTAGTGAATAAATCCTTTACAAGATCTAGACTTACCTGGCGTAATTACAAGTTCAGCACATTAATTTTCTGTTTGTATATTTTGTTTGTCATTCAAAGAAAAAAATACTGATATCTATATGAAATATTACATTTATATGATTGTAAATTTGTATGTAATGTTGGCCTTTAGTAAGCCTTAAGGCATAAATGCATGGACATGTAGGGAGCCTTTTAAGGGTTCCATCTTGAGTAGTTGTTAGTCCAGGTCAACCTTCATCATTTAATATCCATGTTTTTTGCTGGCATAGGTTGGACAGTTTGACAGGATCCAGTAAGCCACAGGGCTGCATCAAGCTCCTGTGTCTTCTTTGGCATTGTTTCTATTGCTGACTACCCTTCCTAATGTCAACCACTGTGCTATGTAGACTGGGTGCTTTTTTTCTGTACCACCAGCACTAGTAAGGTTGCCAAGTTACTTGCAAGACTGAAATGGGGGAAAAGCCTCCCCACTATGTGGGGTGGGGAGCAGAGGTAGCTTTATGCTAGGTGTTGAAAGGTATGATAGAGGACAAACACAAGTGTCTTGCTATACAGGGGATAATGGCTACCCCACATTATATAAGGGTGGGTGTAGCAAGAAGGGAGATAAAAAATGGTAATAATGGGCACCAGAGCAAACTCTCAAGGTACAAGGTGAGCATAAGAGAGGATGGCCATGACTATCCTGTAATTTTAATAGTATCTAGGTGGAGTTTAATTTGAGGGAAGTTTGGCTGATGTTTCTAGCAGGTAAAGGCTCTCCTATTGGTTAATTTATTATATTTCAGTTGATGTTGTTATGTATTCCATGGTCCCTGGTAGTTTCTGCAATCAATTACACCAGTTACTGTCCTTTCATAGGAAACTAATTTCCTGTTTGTTCGTAATATAATATTTACTGTACCTCAAGTCAATGACAAAGATGTCAGATAAATAAATATAATGATGGAACTATTTTAGATTGTTGGATTGAAGAAATAAGTTGGTTGGCTTCTTGCACAATTGTAAAACTTGAATATTTCAATAATCTATGTGAAATTAAGAAGTTGGATGAGAAGTCCCATTTGTCATCATTGCTACTGAATAAGAAATATAATCTTTGAGTCAGGCTGCTTGACTGACAATGAGGTTCCACCCTCAGTTCACAATTGAGTATTTAGCAGAGAGGGGGGGGGGCACAATACCCAACCCATGATATTATAGCAGTGGATGGAAATCAGTAAAAAATTATAATTATTTCTGGTTGTAATTACTGAGCTAATTTTTTTTTTTTCTACTTTTCAGACAGATACTATTTCTGTTTTGGAGAAGGAACATGATTATAAAGAAGAACATTTTGACTTTATCCAGCAACATTTGAGGAAATTTTGTTTAAACTGTATCCTTCAGCAAGAAATATGTTTATCAATGATGTAGTTGAGATATTTTAAGGGCTTTACATACAATTTTGGGTTCAGTGTCACTGCGTGGCACCTTGGGCAAGTGTCTTTAACTATAGCCCTGGGCCAGCCAAAGCTTTGTGAGTGAATTTGGTAGACAAACTAAAAGAAGCCTTTTGTGTATATGCTTGTGTATGTGTGTTTGTTTACATATTCTCCAAATATTGTAAGTTATGTCAACAAATCATCAGCTGGCTTTACAATTTTGAATGTGTGTAAAATTAAGGGTTACCGACAAAAAGGACATCTGGCTATAAAATAATGCCTCAATAATACCTTTGTCTGACCTTAAAAAAACTAGCACTCCATCGGTTACAACAAGGGTTCCAGTTGATCCGATCAACGGAACAACCTGCTCTTGAAATTAAGGTGCAAGTGGTTGAGCACTCCAGACATGCTTACCCTTGATGTATGCTCATAGTCGTGGCCATTGTTCAGTTCAGTCCTTATCCCAAGGACTGAACTGAACAATTTCACTGTCTTTATCAATCATCAGATTAGTCCTTATATAAAACCCACAGTGTATTAGTACTGTAGGGACTATTGTCTGGTCATTCATCTTTTACCATTATGTAAATGAGTTGTGTCTAGAGACATATTTAACAAGTACTTTCATCTTGGGAAGTAGAGATAAGAGAACTCTGAACTACTGAAACTAATGGGTTCAATTTTCTTGCCATACTGCCAAATTTCACTGCAGACCAGACATATTGTGATTCCATATATATTAATTTAAGTTAGATGTCTTCCATGTTTAAGGTGATGCGATTTCAGTTTATACTTTAGTTTCAATTCTAATGTTTTAGAATTTATGTGTAACAGAATTTACTTTGTTGATAATTATCATCCTCATCATTGTCATTATTATTGGTGAGTTAGTAGAATTGTTAGTTGGATAAAATACTTAACTACATGTCTTCTGGCTCATGTTCTGAGTTCAAATTCTGCCGAGGTCAATTTTGGTCAGTGTAAGTGATTAACACACTTCTCCTAAAATTGCTGGCTTTGTGTCACAATTTGAAGCAATTATGTCGGCAAGCTGGCAGAATCATTAGCAATCTGGACAAAATGCTTAGAGGCATTTTGTCCGTCTTTACATTCTGGATTCAAATTCCACTGAGTTTGACTTTGCCTTTCATCTTTTCGGGAGTCGATAAAACAGTACTAGTTGAACACTGGGTTCGATGTAATCGACTTATCCCCTTCTCCAAAACTGCTGGCCTTGTGCCAGAAATCATTATTATTATTATTATTATTCGAAAAGGCGGCGAGCAGGCAGTCGTTACCATGCCGGGAGAAATGCTTAGCTGCTATTCTTCTGACTTTACGTTCTGAGTTCAAATGCCACCGGAGTCAACTTTGCCTTTCATCTTTCCGGGGTCGATAAAGTGAGTACCAGTTACGAACTGGAGTCAATAAAATTGACTACTCCCTTCCCCCAAAATTTCGGGCCTTCGTGCCCAGTATAGAAAGGATTATTCTTATTCGGGTGATGAGCTGGCAGAATTGCTAGCAGCATTTTGTCCGTTTTTACGTTCTGGGTTCAAATTGTCTTTCATTCTTTCAGGGTCAATGAAATAAGTACCAATTGAGTACTGGGGTCAATGTAATCAACTAACCCCTCCCCCAGAATTTCAGGCTTTGTGCCTATAAGAGAAAGGATTATTATTAGGAAGAGGAGGTTCATTTGGAGAAAATAACCTTTAATGTTACAATATCCAAACTAGTGAAATAATCATTAGCATGGAAAAAATGAATGTAAAGTGATTTTCCAAGGATATTTACTATAAAATGGTGCTATGCTTTTTAACCAATGTTTTTTATATTATATATATATATATATATATATATAGATATAGATAGATAGATAAATATGAGATGTGATCTTTCTTTAACCCTGAAGATGGTGCTGCCCTAATATATACATCTGTGAAAGAGGAAAAGAACTGTGATCTTTTGTTTAAGTATTTGGTCCACAGGATATATGGATTTTCATTCTCAATGCCTGCATATGTGGTAGAAAAAGATTCTGTGTTTGTGTAAGTGTTAAACTCTTAAAATATTTTCAGTAAATACTGTATGTTATACTGTTGTGATTGTTGGAAAGTCCAAATCGATTCTGATAATGTAGATGATATTTGATGATTAACAAGCACTGGTGCTGGTGCCACGTAAAAAGCACTGGTGCTGGAGCCATGTAAACAGTACCCTGTACATTGTATAAAGTGGTTGGTGTTAGGAAGAGCAGCCGGCCATAGAAACCATGTCAAAACAGACTATAGAACCTGGTGCAGCTCTCTGGCTTGCTATCTCCTGTCGAACTATCCAATCCATGCCAGTATGGAAGACAGTTGAAAGATGATGATAATGCCGAACTTAAAATGTCATCATTTTACTAAAGCTTTTCATGTTGGTATGGGTTGGATGGTCAGTTCTGTTTTGGGATTACTACCCTCCAAAGTGTGGCAAGTGGACCGTGCCTCTCATGTTTTCTTTTTGGCATGGTTTCTACAACACTATGCCCTTCCTAACAGCAACCACTTAACAATGTATTGGGTGCATTTATTTTCATTGCACAAACATGACAGATACTGTTGTATCGTTGCCAACACAAGACTAACCCTATGCTGTTGCTTTTCATCCACTATTTCACAAAATATGAATTCAAATTAAGGTTTACAGGGTGTGATTAAGAAGTTTGCTTCACAACTGCATGGTTTTGGGTTCAATCCCACTACACTGCACCCTAGCTGTGTTTTCTATTAGAAACCAATGCCTTCTAAGTGAATTTGGTAGATAAAATGTACAAAACTTGTGTATATGTATACATACGCTCACCAGGTAAGTACATCGCCGAAATGCATGAATGTATGTATGTATATATATTTCAAGGCAGTGCCCCAGCATGGCCTCAGTCTGATGACCGAAACAAGTAAAAGATATGTGTGTGTTGTCTGTGTAGATGTGTTTAACTGTTTGCCTTCCATGGTTTGTCACTGCTTGAGTGAAACAGTGATGCTTACATTCCTTATTGACATTATAACCAGTCACTCTGATATTTCAAAGACCTTTAGAATAAAAGAACCCTTACTTGAAAAACAAGTAAAAATTGGTGACAGAAAAGGCACCAAACAGTAAAATATTGCCTCAAATAAATCCCCAACCAATCCAAGTTGACATCGAAAAACAGACATTAAACAATCAAAATTATTGGCCATCTTATTAATCTCTTTGCTATCTTGGCTGTGTGACTGACATCTTTTAAATAACGTGTTGTGATTTATGAATCTTTATTTAGCTTTTTAGCTATAATTATCTCCTCTTTGGAACATGTTATTGTAATTATTAGTTTGAGGAAAGCAGTAAGCTGGCAGAATTGTTAGCATGCTGGGCAAAATGCTAAGCAGCATTTCATGTCTTTACAGTCTGATTTCAAATTCTGCCATGGTTGACTTTGCCTTTCATCCTTTCGGGGTTGATAAAATACCTCCTCCCCTGGAAATTGCTGACCTTATGCCAAAATTTGAAACCAATTATTGGTTTGTTAAATTAACAGGTGAACTAACTTCCGTAAGAAATGTTTGTTCATCTTCCAGTTGTTGATGTCATCATTCAGATAACGAGGTCGCTCCTCTTGCCAATTATTACAACATAATTAGCAAATTTAAACCACAGGGTTAGTGTTTAAAAATTAAGTTTTTGCTGGAGACTCATTAACAAAAATGAACCAACAATTGTTTTTTTAAATCCTCAACTTTTACTCTTATACCTGACAAGGCTTATCTAGTTGGCTCGTCATTAATGTAAGTTGGCATAGGATCTTGTAACCTGTTAATTGCTGTTTAATCTTTTGACCTCCCTGAATCCGTCTCTGTTAAATAGTATATTTATTGTACAAGAATAAAGTCATTATCTGAAGGTAAAACTATTGGAACTCTGCCAGTAAACAGTAGTTGCAGTGACAGAAAGTCGGTGAGCCATTTTCCAAGATGTTATTAAGTTGTAATCTTTTAACTTGACCTCCATTAGGTAGAAATTTGTAGTTTTGGTCATTCTTTGAAATTTCTCTCGATAAATTTCAGATTTTAATCTTGAGCTCTTACTCTATTTTTCTTTTAATCTAGTCCTGCTGGTTGGGATACAGAAAAGAAAATATCTATTCTAAATGAAAATCTTGCAAACATGAAAGCTGAGGACCTGAGTGAAGATATTCCCAGTAAACCAGTTGTAAGAAAGGTAAGCTTGCTTCCCAGCCATATGGTTTCAGGTTCAGTACCACTGCATGGAACCTTGGGTAAGTGTTTTCTATTTTAGCCCCAGGTTGACCAAAGACTTGTGGGGGGATTTTGTAGATGGAAACTGAAGGAAGCCCATCATTGTGTGTGTGTGTGTCTTGACATCAAACCAACAGCAGCAAAGCTTCTACCATCACATATTTTCTTGTTCTTTTCCACCATTTTCTGTAGAGAATACAGTTGTTTGTTAGAATCAGGCACCTTCAGGTTTTTTCTGTTCACTGATGATGATGATGGTCCCATGTTGATGGGTATGAATACATAAATCCATATAAAAAATACTCAGCTTCCCAGCATGGTCAAGTAAACACAGGCAACAGTGCATTCTGGGTAGCTGAACATTGTGAGTGGTTACTGAAGTACGTTTTTGTGGTAAAAGTGGAATCTTCAACTGATCGTTGACCCATGTTATTACAGATCAGTTATAAACGAGGTTACATATATTTGCTTCCATCCCAAAGAATGGAAGTATTTTGATACTTTTATACATTTTGTATGTCTATATTCCCATCCTGTTACTTTATACACACAAAATTTTGTTTTATTGCATTATTGCAGTAAACCCCTACAAGTACAGTTATTTTTCTTGACAGCTACATTTCAGAAATATTTCTAATTTACTATTGCTTTACAGTCATTATGTTTATAAAAATAATTTTTTTAATATTGCAAAAAAAAAAAAAAAAATTACAAAAATGGGTTATCCCCCCCCCCCTGAAATATGGAAATGCAATCATGAATGTTTTTACCTATGCATGGGACTCCAAGATTTAAGGGAAAGGTGAACAAGAAAATTGTGACATTGGTTTATATGGCTTTCATATAAAGGAATTGATTTCTAGTAACTTGAAATGGGTAAATTAAATGGCTGCTATATATCATCATCATTTAACGTCCGTTTTCCATGCTGGTGGAGGGGGGCTGCAGCTCCAGTCAAACTGTCTAACGCATACCAGCATGGAAAACGGACGTTAAAGGATATCATTGAGTAAATTTATAAATTATTATATTTGGAAGATTGTTATTGTCAAAAGTGGTTTCTTTTCTGATGATTGTTGCTTGTATATTTTCAGCCGATCCAGAAAGATGCAGAAATTGTGGCTGAAGATGAACAAGTGTTTCTTATGCGTCAACAAACTCAACTTTCCAGTCAACCTGCTCCAGGTTCCACACCGGTCTGTATCCCCTGATAATCCAACTTTTAATACGTTACCCCCCTGCAATAAACATTGGTTTCTTTTTTTGCTGCTTTTAAAAAAATGTTCTGCCCTTAACCAACAAACATCTTTACTAATAGCATGTTAAGTATGTCAGACGTCACCAACCTAATTCATATTGATCTTCATGGGGGCTCTTCCTTGATGGGAAAATTATGTCACCGTAACGTATTTCATTTTACTGTCAAAACCCCAGATATTTGAGACTTGATAATTACTTCTCCAGTAATTATTTTTATGTCATTATCATTCCTTGGGTTTTTATTCAGTAGAATGGGACATAAATTTACCCTTTATAAGCCATTCTTTCTTTTTAGATAGGATTCACTTTGTTAAACAGCAATGAGAACAGATCAATATTCTTGCTGATCCCTTTTACCAGATTTGTAAAATAAGGACCTGGAGTGCAATTTTATCTCGGTTGCAAAGAACAATAACATTGAAACTTTTTCCAAAGATTGTCTTTTTCTCCAATTTCTCTTATTTTTACAAGAATGACCTGCTCTAAATACAGTGTCATATATCTCGTTCATGTTATATTTACATAATAATATCATATCTCATTGATGTTGTAAATATGTCGTAATATCTGATGTTGTAAATGCAATGTCATATCTCATCTTATGTTATAAATACAGCATCATATCTCTCATTGATGTTATAAATAGAGTATTGTATGACTCATTAATGTTATAAATACAGTACCATATGTCTCATTGCAATATATTTACTGATTTGACAGTAAAATGATGCAGAGAAAAACATAACCTAAAATACTATACAAATTCCAGCTATTTTAGCCTGTTTAATGGTATTTACATTTTCTAGTTATAGGGCTGACCATAATTTCTTCCAAGTCTTTCTTTATCAGATGTTATCACTCTGATTGCACCAAATTATTTAAATCGTTATAGAGGGTTTACTTCCTGTTCTCTCCTTAACTTTCGGTACATTTTTATATTCTGCTAGGAAACCCCCATACGTTCATCTGCAGGCGTCGCTAAGGGATCTCCATCTTCCCGATCATCACCAGGAGGCACTGGTTCTCCTACTTCAGGATCAGCTAGAAAAGTTCCAGTGAATATCACCATTTTTCTTTTTTACCTCTTTCTCTATCTGTACAATGTCGTATGAAAGGAAGTGTGGAGTGTTTGAATTTGTTCAAAATAAGCATGTCATTTCATTTGAGGTGTTCACTTGACAATCACTACTTTGGTCAGCATGACAGCACATTATTCTGCCAGGAAGCTGGGCTGGTTTTTTGTTTTCTTTTGGTCAGCAGTTTATTTTGCTGTCAATGCTAACATTGTTTCAAGCAAGGATTATGTTTACAATTCTAACAATGTCCTGCCTCAATGGCTATTTTGATTTCAATTTAACTACAATGACAAACTATTTTCTTTTTATAGAAGTTAGCTTTTTTTTTTTCTAACTTATCAATTTTTTTCCTCCCCCACTGCTTCAAGCAATTGACAGATATTAATGTTTTTTATCACATTTGATGAACATTAGCACTGCTACTTACATGTTTGCAATAGGCCAATCACAGATTCACAGCATTTTCGATGGTTAATTTGCTAAGGGAGTGTCTATAACTCAGTACAGAACAAGTATCATAAAAGGACTTCATTCAAAGACCTCTGGCTTTTGTTTCCTCCTTAATGTTTCAATCCTTTGTCAATATCCATTCCAGAAATATATACACATCTGTATATTTGTGTATGCGTGTATACACGTATACAGTGGTTTTCTGCAGTTTCCATCTATCAGATTCTGCTCACAAAGGTTTGGTCAACCCAAAGTTATGGTAGAAAGCACTCTATGCCATGCTGGGGAATCCAACCTAGAATCCTGTAGTTGTATATTGCACTTGTTAACCACACAGCCATGCGTCTACCCAAGTAACTGTCACCATCTCCCTGCCACTTCATTTAACTCTCTTCAACGTTGGCAATTATATCATTAACGATAATCATAGCAGATTTATTTTATAACATTACCAATAACCTGTGGAATTTGGTTAACATTTTAAAACTATTCTATAGGAATTATTAATTTAATTCCTGCATTTGTTTGTGTTTTACTCTAAGAAGGATAATATTTATCATCTCTTGTCAGTTTTTCAGTCCAGTCATTATTAAAATTTTCTTTTCAACCATACATTGATCCAAGTGTTATAATAGATATTGGTACATTGAACTGAAAGTAGTTGCAATAATTGTGGTTTGTTGAAATAACTATTGCTCGTCTGGTGGGGACTTGGAGTATAAAGATTTGATCAACTCTTCCATAGCTTAATCAAGAGCTGTAATTGTTTAAACCTTTAGCATTCAGATTAATCTGTCAGTTGTAATGCTTATTGATTCCTATTTTGATTTAATCATGCAGTATCTTGTAGCTTCAAGATTTCAATGACGTTGTAGGTAGGTGTGGGAGGCCAGATCAGGTTGAATATAAAACAGAATATATGGGCCTGTAGTAGTGGTGGTTTTAAATGCTAAATGGTTAAAGCAGGCCTGTGATCAAAGGCATTTTAGCCTTGACCATTCCAACTTTCTCTTGCCTTGGATAGACAGAGTTAATTTAGTGATGGTAAATAATATCAAAGGAAGCTGGTGAAAACCTCAAACAACCTTTTTGGGAATACAGACATTCCAAATAAGCTGTTGTGAAGATCTTTCAATTCTTCAAAGCTTCATGGTTATATATGACTGTTTATCATTTCTTTCCACAGTTCTTTGCATTTTTATTGAACTCTGCAAGGTCTTTTGAGCTGCAGAGGTTGGGTAGTAGAGGGTAGACAAGGCAGTGATCCATAAGGTCTGCTTCTCCACGTTCATGGGTGGGTTGGCTGGTCTTGTAGCCCCATCTGACCAAAGAAACTGATTGTCCTTTTTTTTTTTCTCGTTCTGAGGCAGTTGTCTTCCACTGAATCCCTGTTGCTTCTGAACCAGAAGGGAAGCCTTCAGTTGAGTAGGATTCCTATATCAATTGGAGAAGGGTCATTCTCAGGCTTCCATCCATAGCTGGAGTCTGGGCTTTTCCCCCAAAAATGTTAGATGATGGACATGGCTGAGGAAGCTTCTTTTTGACTTGGGCATCAACCCTTGGCACAATGACTTAAGGAAGAAGTGGCATTCATCACTAGCAGCTTTTGTCATCTTGACATAACTCTCCACTTTCCATCTGATATCAACTGTAGCAATACCAACAGGGAGGTTCTGAAAATGTCAACTATTTAGATATTATTCCTTGAACTTTATGGTACATTTATCTGTTGTAGTTTTGTGGTTCTATATTTCATAAACACCATAGAGTAGATGTCTCTATTATTATGGTTCTAAAAATAAAGGCAGCTCTTGTAATTCTACTAGCATTCCTGATGAATTAGTGTCATTGAGACT
The DNA here is from genome assembly GCA_027564515.1 of Octopus rubescens. Lineage (NCBI taxonomy): Eukaryota > Metazoa > Mollusca > Cephalopoda > Octopoda > Octopodidae > Octopus > Octopus rubescens. Next base: position 31,139,557 of record JAOPUL010004099.1, read on the forward strand.
ATGTTAGTGTTGGATTGAAATCTCAAATGGTAAATAATAAGGAAGAGAAATGTGGACTGAAATAATGGTTCTGAATACAGTAATTAAATATAGCATTATTAATCACTTGAAATATGAAATATTTTGTGTGTATCAAGTGTGAAAGGTGTCAGTTTGTTGTAGTAGTATGTAGTGGGACAATTCAACTAAAGTTGATTTTGCTAATTTTCTTTGATCTCTATTTCAGCTTGATTCCAAAACAGCTGGCACTGAAGGGATGTTGGCTAATTTCTTTAACAGTCTTCTCAGCAAGAAAACAGAGGCAGGTAATAAATCAGGTAAATTAATTACATCATCTATTTCAGACTTTTACCGTTTCACTGACTAATTGTACTGGTCTGATATTTTCAGTCTGGGTATTCCTTGAACCATTAAGGAGTGGTGGGAGGGCTGGTGGAGTGAGCCCTAATTAACCATAGTATTGCTCTGAGAATCAGCAGTACCCCCTAGGTATTGCACATCTGACAGCAAGTACAAGTTATAATTGACAGAAGCTGTGATGTCGTCATTTACAGTAGCACTGCGTTAATTTCCTAACTTGCTATTTATATATCCCCTACATATTTTTTCATGTCTGTCATTGAGGACCCCCCCTCTTATTGTAAGCTACTGTATCCACCCTTTGTGCCTCTGATCTCCAACTCGGTCCCTGTGCCTCTTTTCTTCCCACTATGCTTCAGCTCATCTCCCTATTTCTCATCCTTCTACAGTTTTATTATACTGATGTTCTCTAGCTCACCTTTATGTAATACTGTCTACCAACTACTCCTTCTCTTATTTTTCTTTCCCCCCCCCCCGCCCAACTGAGATTAACCATTCACCACCTCCACCTATGTCCTCCACTCACTGCATTTTTCTTTATCCTTACTGCCTGTCCTTTGCCATTCACACATTTGCAAACTTAACCAACCAACCATCTTTGAATCTTCATCCCTATTCTCTCTTTATCTACTTTCTTGTACTTTTAGGGTATGCCTTGACACCTCATCTCCACTATCCTTTTCCACCTTTCCTATGGAACAAATCTTTTCACGTTATATAATTTTTACTGTTAGATACTCCTGTACATCTGCCATATGAAAGTCAGGTTCTCTGCCAGCCTGCTCATAATCCCCCACTGCACTTCTTGTGCATCCATACCTTACTCTTTACACTGTATGGAAATCCTACCTCCACCTTTTTCTGCATATCAATTACAACTTTTTTTATTTATTTTATTTGAAGGTCGAAGAATCCTGTCTTCTTTACTACTACTACTACTAGTCTTTGCTAATCTCACTGTGAGGCATCTTGATTCTAGGTTTTGCTTCTATAACTCTAATTCTATCAGCTATAAGAATTATGTCCAGTATATTGAGTTCTTATGGATAGCCAATCCTAAAATCCTACAAAATTCTAACAAACAGGAGAGGTTCTGACAATTTCAGATGGACGCCTACTGGAATGTTAAATTAACACTCACCTTGCTGGTGACACCTCTGTGCATGGCTTGTAGGTTTCTTACAAGCCATTAACACACCTTTACATGTCTTTCACAAACCAGTCATCTACTAGTGACCGCGAGGTTACAGTGTGAAAAATAATCCAAGTCCTCTGTCAAATTGATCAGTGCTATGCAAGGGAGCTCACTCTTAAATGCTAAATGCTCTTGCAGTTGTCTCTTTATCAGGACGGCATCAGTAACAACACAAGCTGCATTTCATCTCAGCTAATTCTATTCCTAATCGTATTTATAACACTTTTTGCAGCTTTCATGACCTGTGTGTCTGTATTTGTGTTCATATGTATGTATGTGTTTGTTGGGGATTTTTTCTTAGTAAATTTGAAAAATATAAAGGGATGGAAGGGGATTGGGTAAGCAGACAAACTTTTTTTTCTCTTCACTTCTCCATTAACATTTGTTTATCCCTCATTGCTTCCCACTCTCTCACCTCTTCCCTCATTGTCCCTCTTCTCTAACTTATTCTTCCCAGTTACAGTAATGCCTCTCCTCCCAGGTCTGAATCTATTTATCTCACCACTCTAGTAAACTCCCCCACCACAATGCACACGTTGCTGTCTGAAAAAAATGTTAGTTTTTTTGTTTTTTGTTTTTCATCTTCATGACATCAAATATATTCCATACATTGCTATTTACCAACATACCATCTCTTAACTCTGTTTCTTTAATAATAACCATGTTTAGTCTAATGATGGACCAACATAAATTAGATGAAACTCTAGTTATTATATAAGCAGAATGTTGATAAAAATGTCATATTTGATTGTTAATGTTTTTTTGGGGTTTTTTTTGTGAATTATAACGGATTTTGTTTTAATTTCCAGTTGACAAGGCTGCCGTTTCTCGTGATGCTGCTGCCGAGCTGGACCGATTAAATCGAACTAAGAAAACAGTAACTGCGGATGGTTCTCCCAGAGGTTCTAACGAGCCAGGCACACCGACATAGAGGTCTTCTGTAGTCAATATGGCTTTGTGCGGCAGCCAAAAGGATTATAAGTATGCATGGATGAATGAATGCTCTACCAGAGAGGACTCTGTCTAGTCATCAGACTGTCTGTTGCAAACCATTACAGTTGCTGGTTGTTCATGCCCCATCATGTCAATGTTAACATACTGATCTTACGACAGATCTGTTAACAGATCTATTCTGAGAAATCTGGCTCTCTCTCTCTCTCTCTTTTCCTTTTTTTTTTTCTTTTTTTTTTAGCTCTGCTAGTTCCTACAAAAATCTTCTCCACCCATTGTTGCCTTGTCGCTCCCTTGTAGGAAAAATATATGTACATATGTATGCATATATATATATAATACACATCTGAAATTGTGTAGGATTATCTTACTTTTCAGCCCATTTGTTGTAATATTCTGTCCCTTTCTGTTTTGCTAATCTATAGCTCCCTTTCTTTTATTCCAAATTCTTTTCCCTCATCGTAGCAGCAGCCAAATATTGTCTGTTAGCAGGAGGGCTCTATATTTTCAGGTTAGGTACATTAGTTTAAAGATGGCCTCCTCAGTTCGTTTGACAGTTAGAAGTAGTAAATGTGAGCAGTTATTGTCAGACTGAGGCTTGCCGTCTTTTAGCTTCATTGCTGAAACCAGTTGGGATTATAAGGATAAGAGTGCATGGACTAGTCTACACAAACAACCCTTGGATATTGAGTACATTTCTAATGGTTTAAACATATTGGTTTAAGCTAGATTTATTTATTCACCAATCGCTTTTTCGCCCTTCCCCTACTATTCCCAAATTCAACGGCAATCCAGAATAATGTTAGAGGTTCATTAGAAAACCATTTTCGTTTCTTTCTAATGAATGAAATAAAGATTTTCTGAAAAGCCGAAACTGACCTTGTGCCAGAGATCCCAGCGCTGTAAAGGCAGGGACCGAGTATTCCTCTACTTATTGTGTTCCAATATTCTTCTGCAATGCATTCATCGTGAATTCTAGGCCCAGAGCTAACCCTGAAGCCGCAGGCCCTGTTGTGTCGAGGAGAATCTGTTTTCTGCTCTCTCTCCCCTCCCTCATCTTTGCTGACAGCAGTGGACTATGTGTCAACCTTGTACAGAACAACACGTTGACTTTTTCAAAAGATAAATTTTGAGAAAAAAAAGTAATAAAAAAAAAACAATGAAATATACTAAAACATCACATCCTCCTTGAAAAAAAAATGTAAGAATGTTTTTGTTATAATATAATTTATTAACATAATTTTAAATATTATTGTACATCGGTCTTGTTTGAAATACAATACATATTATATATATATGTATATATATATATGTATGTGTGTTTCATTTAGGAAAGAAAAAAAATCAAATTATAAAAGATTTCCAATATTCAATGTGTATCCTTAGATGCTTGTATTTTATTGCGGCTGAATATATATACATATATTTTTTAAACCCCCGAGTTATTTCTGTTCCCCGTCCCCCCCACCTCCATTCTTAATATCTATCAATACTCCTTTTATGTATATCCTCAGTTGTTTCTTTTATCTTCTCCGTCTGTAATAAATTTCTTCCCAACAACAACATCTCTACAACAACATTTACTCTCCTGCTGTTCTAATTCGAAATCTTCTCTCTCTCTTTCTCTCTCATTTGATTTTGGTTATATTTAGTCTTTAGCTTCCACCCTGCCTCCCCTGCTGCCACTGCTACCTTCCGTCTCCAAAATGTTTGTTTTATTGCTTATGCCAATGGTGTTCCTTACATATTTGTAATTAAAACAAAAAAAATATATATATATCAATATACCATGAAAACATTTTGCTTTGTGTCCAGCAGCCAGTGATGTTAACCCCTCCTCCCTCAATACTGTGATCCTTTATATTGTTGCCAGACACAGCAAAATAAGTAACCCTGGCTCCAGGAACATTGCTGCTATCAATCTTTAGGGAGTTTGCCTGTCCCACTCCTTCTCATTGTCCTGCCTCTTCTATGAATACTCCATAATATAGTAAGTTACTCTTTCTCTCTTGTAAAATTATTAAAACTCGTTTTTTTTTACTTTCGAGATCGTTTAATATTTTTTTAACCCCATTTAATTATTATTATGAAAATATAAAACTAATGGTGAATTCTTCACTAACAGTGAGTTACAGTATCTATTTCATGAAACTCTAATGTTGTATGTTCAATTCCTGTTGAAGTTGACTTCTGGTGTCAATAAATAATTGTTATCCAACTGAAGTCTAACAACACAGTAATTGTGCCATTACCCTATTTCCAATAATGATTTTGTGCCAAGCAGCAAATCATTTGCATTTCACTTTAGTGGCAAACCTGATTATTTTAATCCCCCCCTTTAACAACTTGATCCCCTCTATGTCTCATTGACTTTGTTAGACCAACAGGCTTTAGTGTGTATGTCTTATCAACGATATGCTGAAATTGTCGAACCCTTGGTGTACTTAATGGAACAAGGACTCAACAAGAATTTGTGTCCCTAAATTAACCGCTTAATATTTTGGTTTGTAACCTTGATGATGGTCATTACACCATCCCCTGTTCTTTCCCCCCCACAATATAACAAAGGCTAAAAATCAAAACTAAAACTGACCTCATAGAGGGACATACTCTAGGCCACATTTGTTTCCATTCAGAAAAGCCAGTACTTTCTCAAAGTATGTACATGCGTGTGTATATATATATGTATGTGTGTGTGTGTAAGTATACACACACATTTGTGTATTTATTTCTGTTTGTTAAATCACTTTCAAGGACTAAAGTCTTTGAAATCAGAAACAAAATAATTTCCATGTTTACTCTGGGATGTTAGTTATTTGAGGATTATACCACCATCATGTGTGTGTGTGTATATATCTCAGTAGCATATCTTTCTTATTGCAGCACCTACCCTGTCCCCCACCTCTCTCAACCATTTTACTAGTTATAAACCATCTCTCTTTGAGGAATGACTAAACAAGTCTCTTAATTATGTTCAAGGCATCTTCAGACCTTTAGTGTTGCAGTTAAATGCGGCCCATTTGTTTGAATGTTCAATATCAAGGCTGATTTGCCTTGCTTTACTTATTTTCTTTGGTGCCGCCACAATCTCTGACCAAAATTTATAATTGGTTAATGTGCTTGTGAAGCTTTCGGACCAACTGATTGTGCCTCAGCTCAGCAAGTCATTTATTAAAAGAATTTTTTTTTTAATTTTTTTTTTTTTTTTTCCTGTTTCTGTTTTACAAGAAATTTGTTATCAAATCTGTTCAAGCTATTTCTCGTCTTTGGTTTGCCAGACGGAGTTTGATTGCTTGTGTAAATGGTATTGTGATAACTCTGATTGTGAAGTTCTCAAATATTTAGATATTGAGCCAACATCATTTTTCCAAATATTTACAAAAAAAAAAAAAAATCCTGTCTTAAATCAACAAGAAACAAAGTAAATTTCTTTAAAACATTATTTAGCTTCAGGGAGTCTCTCTCTCTCTCTTTCTCTCTCTCTCCTCATGACATATATTTCATTCACTATCAAATCACTGGCATGGTGAGAATCACATCCTGTGATCTAAGTGTCTACCGATGAAGGCTTCTACAAACAACAGCAGCTGGTCTCTCAGTATTCTCATCAATGTCAATAGAAACTCAACTGCTCTCATTTCAACTACACAACTACACTGTAAATATCTTTATTTTAATTAAACAAACAAACAATTATATATTCTCAGTCTTTAATAATTCTACAGCTGCTTTAAGGGGTTACTCTATTAAACACGACAGTGGGGAGCTTATTCTTTATCTCAAAGGACACCAGAGTCTAGAAGTGTGTATGATTATTTCCATAAACCACAGAGTTAATGGTTTTTTTGGGGTTTTTTTGAAATTTTACTCTTGATTTAACCCCCCCTGCAAACATTGCTAACATTTGGGGGATATTTATTTAATGCAATTTGAAATATGCACTCAGTGGTTTTACTTAACTCAGTTTCACTTGTGTGTATGTATGTGTGTGTGTGTGTATTATATATATATATATATTTATACACACATGCACACACATACAATTTGTGGTTTAAATTCTTTTTGATTTCAAAAGAAACCAATCTGATTTTTTAATTTGTGACATTTTCATTAATGTAGGCTTAATTTCATAACTTAATTTACACATTTTAATAAATTTAGCCTTCAAGTCAAATTGCCCGGTAATAATTCTAATCTTCATTTCTTCTCCTGTTAATTGGCCTTCTAATTGTACTTTGATAGCTAAACCTTTAGATCATGGCTGTAATTGCTAGTAAGGCTTCTCTAAGCCACTCTGAATTTTTGTTTTTGTTTCCCCTTTATACTTGTGTAATACTGTAGCTGGGTTTGGCTCAACATTTAAAATAAAGAACTCTTCACAAAGAATTGTCTTTGTTTTCTATTTTTCAATTGTTTGCTCATTACCAACTCTAACATTAAAACAACTTCACTCCTCTTAAGAATTACTGCCATCATCAATTTAATGTCCATTTTTCCATGCTTGCATGGGTCAGGCGAAATTTGTTGAGGCAGATTTTCTACAGTCGGATTCTCTTTTTGCTAAACTTCACCTGTTTCCAAGCAAGGTAATATTTCCCCTTCGTCACGTTTCCATGGAAGACTGGAAACAAACGACATTGCTTGTTTGATGGTGATGCTTCTTTACAACAATTACCTGATGTCAAGAGAACAGTGCAAACATACAGGGTGTTCGGGCTAAATTTGATGACTTTTTTATTTTTTAAAGAACAGCTTTCTCAACAATGTGCCTGGGGTTAAAACGCTTAGAAGTTGGTCATAGACAAGCGAGATAATATGCACCAAGCCTCATTCTGGAGCAGTAGACATCGATGTTTTGTCATTCTTGGGACTTATCAATACTTGGTGTGAGTTATCTCGCTTGTCTATGACTTAACTTCTAGATGTTTTAACACCAGGGACATTAAGGGTATATTCTTACACCTAAAAACGCAGCCAACCCATGAACTAGAAACACACACCCTGCGTATGTGTGTGGCTGTGTGGTAAGAAGCTTGCTTCCCAACCACATGGTTCTGGGTTCAATCCCGCTGCGTGGCATCTTGGGCA
>JAOPUL010004099.1:31148617-31161353 GCA_027564515.1 Octopus rubescens
ACAGTTACACTTCTATATTAATATATACATGTCTAGTAGAGTTACAACTTTCAGTGAATGATTTACCACAGATATCAATGATATGGCTTCACGTTTTTTTTTTGGTTTTTAACAGAGAAGCAACATTTTTAGTCTTGTGTAACATCAGTGTTCACCAGAATTCCAAATTGTTTTGGAATCCATTCTGAAATTGAAGATGATATTACAAAGAACAGGACGTTTCCAAGGAACTGAAGTTAAAATAACGAGCACAGTACATATGTGTGTGTGTGTGTGTGTGTGCGCATGTGTGTGTGTATTGAAGAGCAGCAAAGATGGAGGGAAACTTGGTATGAATGCTTGCCAGTCCTGCCTTATTTTATTCCCTTTCTGTTGGCAAAATAAGGAATGATTGTTTGTTAGTTTGTGGCCAAAGAACTAGGGGCGATCAGCACAACATAGGGGTTTTATTTTCAATATTGTCCTAAAAAAAAATGAAAACCACCAAACCGTTTCGTTCCATTTCACTGACCAAAGAAGCAGCAACTATATCCAAACAACCAACACTGAATGGTAAGCATTTGACCAAAACAACTCACCTGCCAGCATCAATTCTCTTTCATTTACTGGGTCGGTTTGTTTTCTATGACAGCAACAAGACAGGGGAAACAAGGGAAAGGATAAAAAAAAGACTTATTGGTTGCTTTGTTCAAAATATTTAGTGGAAAAAAAACCCCAAAAAAATTTGTAGAACTTTTACTCAAAAGTTTTGCGAAAGTGTCTTATGGTAAACTTCTTTAAATTTGTAAAAGAATATTTTGAGATTTTATATATGTCATGTATTCATTGTGCGTGAATACATGTGTGTCTGTATACATGTGCGTGTGTCTATATATACATACATACACACTCATGATGTGTCACTTTGTACATATATGCATGCCCACACGTGTGTGTGTGTGTGTGTGTGTATGTAAGTGTGTGTGTGTATATATATATATATATATATACACACATACATACACACACTTATCTATACATGTAAATGTGTGTATTTATATAAATTTGAAGCAAGTTACCATAGCAATTACAAAAATGATTCCTTTCCAGTTATTTTTTTTTAGTTCAGCAGCAAACTATGTTGTAAAAAAAAAAAACCAATTCCACAGGACCCAGAACTAGTCTACCTCACAAAATGCTTATTGATGAAGATGAAGGTTATTGGAAATTGTTCTAAATTGTTTGTGGTGGGGTTTGGCTAGAGGGTGGGGGCAGGAAGAATTATAGAATTAGAATTAATAAATTCCAACGTCTGTTTTTTGTTGTTGCTGTTGTAATTCTAAGAATTCTGTTTATTCCTTCTCTTTCACACTCCACTAAAATAAACCGGTACAAGAACCCAAATCCTTTCAGCGCCCAATAAAAAGAATTTAAAAAATTTAAAAAAACGGATATAAAAGAACAAAGGGCATCTCATATCTTTGAAATATAAGTGAAGGGTGAAGGTCTGAAATCGTTTTTGGGGTGGGAGAGGGTTATTTTCTTTATCAACACATTATATTTAGCATGTTGAGGAATGCTTCACTGTCTGAAGAATGTCAAGGAGGAACTTAAAAAAAAAAACAAAAAAAAAAACACAAGAATTCGGAGCCAGTCTTCTGCAATGGTGGCAGCTTTAGTTATATTGACAAATAATGGAAATAAAAAAAAGATAAAACCAAACAAACTGCTGGGCCATAGCAGATGTCTTTCTGTGGTGAAAAACGGTTGTAAGTACAATGACATCAGCACCAGGTGGGGTGGGATGGTGGACAAAGACAGGCAGAGCTCTTTTATCAACCGGTCAAGTAATTAGAAGTGTGGGAGGAGGTGGGGGGGAATCCTGACCAATTTTCAGGAATCGATGTAGAACGGGATACTGATACACTGGTAACCATTTAGAGAAAAAGCAATTTAAAACAGACATTGGTTCCAAGGATCATACAAAGTCATATAAACTAGTGTTGACAGGATTGTTTGATGGATGGCTACTACTTTGGCTTGATGCTGCTGATGATGATGACGATGCTGCTGCTGCTGATGCTGCTGTTTGTTTGACAATTTTTTTCTTCTTTGTCACAGGTGGTTTCAATGGTTTAGCTGGACCACGCTTCCGAGAACCTACAAATTAAACATAGAAATGGTTAACACTGTCTTTAGAATTTTTCAACAGATTTAAGGAGTTGATAAACCGTTATTTGCACAATGAACAATGAGAATCAAAACTATGATTTGCATATTTGTTCTTGATATGTTCCTGCAGACTGGAATGTGAAAATTCTAATTAATGTTGTGTACACAATCATCACAAAGTTCTTCTTCTGTCATGAAACACAACAGCTATCTGCATGTTTACATTTGAATCAATCAGAACATACTGATTTCAGATTTTGGCACAAGGCCAGCAGGTTCGGGGAAATGGCTAAGTTGATTACATCAACCCCCAGTGTTCAACTGGTATTTATTTTATCGAATCCCCGAAAGGATGAAAGACAAAGTCGACCTTGGTGGAATTTGAACTCAGAACATAAAGACGGACAAAGTGCTGCTAATGATTCTGCCAGGATGCTGCCTTAATCTACCAGAACATATTAAGAATAAATATGCTAGTCATCGTTTAATAAGTTTTTGCAGCTAATTAGTGTTTTACTTCAAGCCAGGAATTTTCCTGTCTATATAATAAACATTACAACATGTTCAGACAAATATCAAGGTATATATAACTTTATATAGGCGCAGGTGTGGCTGTGAGGTTAAGAAGCTCACTCTGCAACTAGGTGGTTTCAGGTTCAGTCCCATTGTGCAGCACCTTGGATAAGTGTCTTCTACTATGGCCCCAGGCCTACCAATGCTTTGTGAGCAGAAGGAAACTGTGGAAGCCAATTGTGTGTGTGTGTGTGTATGTGTATATATATATGTAATGAACGATAAAAAACAACAACAACAGTCAAGAGGACGCACATGTAGAGTGTATTGGATTCACGCTTGGATGGAAAAAAAATACATTTAACATTTCGAGCATAGCCCTTCGTTGGAAAGAGAAGGAAGAATCCAGTGGAAAGGAGCAGATTCAGGAACACGCGTGTGGATCACATGGTGAAAAGATGGTGTATAGGAAGAGCACCCAGAGGTAGAAACCATGCCAAAACAGACAATAGAACTCGGTGTGGCCCCTGGCATTACCACCTCCCGTCAAACTGTCCAACTCATGCCATCATGGAAAATGGATGTTAAATGATGATGATGATAATTATATATCATCCTTTAATGTCCATTTTTTCCATGCTGGCATGTGTTAAACAGTTTGACTGAAGCTGGCAAGCCGGAGAGCTGCACCAAGTTCCAGTCTGATTTGGCTTGGTTTCTATGGCTGGATGCCCTTCCTAATGCCAACCACCTTGCAGTGTGTGCTGGGTTCTTTAACATTCCACCGGCACACGACCCTCGGCACTAGTGCTTTATATGGCACCGTCATGAGTGCTTTTTACATGGTACTGGCACAGGACTCTCGGCACAAGTGTTTTTTACATGGCGCCGGCACAGGACTCTTGGTGCGAGTGCTTTTTACATGGCACTGATATATATAAGTATATGTGTGTATGTCTTTGTTTATCCACATACCACCTGACAACCAGTGTTAGTTTCTTTATGTCCCTGTAACTTAGCAGTCTGGCAAAAGAAATCAATAGAATAACTACACACTTTAAAAAAATAAGTACTGAGGTTGATTTGTTTGACTAACCCATGGCAGCATGAAAAAATGGACGTTAAAGGATGATGATGATGATGAAAGCAGGCAAGGGCAACCTTTTTCAAAAAGCAGGTTGCATTGAGGCAACACTATTAACAAACTTCAAGGTAATTTTTCATTAGGTGTGCCATTCAGAAGGGCCATAATTTATCCACGACTGGACTAAACCCTTCAATGACCAGGGTTGGTATCGAAAGAGTTGAAAGGGCATATCATGACTTCCTCTGCCAGAAAAGCTAAGAATGTTGCAAAGAAAAAAAAATGAAAAAAGAATTACCATTACTTGTTGATGTTGAATCCACAGGAGAGGTACTGCACGTTGCCTCCCAATGTAAAGTGTCTCTTAAAGATTGCCCATCACCATCTTCGTAGCCATCTATGTCAACCTGCACATCATCTGCATCTGGATGACTGAAATTTACAAAACAAACAATTTTTTTTGATGATTGCTAGAAACAGCAAGCAGAGAGATGGTGGTTGATATTATCACAGGAGAGATATTTATATTAACCCAGTCATTTATATTAACCCTTAAGTATTTAAATCAGTCATATCTGGCTCAAATATTCTACCTGTTTTATATTCAAATCAGCCAGATCTGGCCTCTTACACATAGCCAACAATATCATTCTAAAAATAAACAATCACACCATTGAATTCTCAAAGCTATGAGAAAATACATGGTTAATTCAAAACAATGTGAATAAATAAGCATAACACTTGACAGAGTAATCTGAATGCTAAAGGGTTAAAGCTGATAGATTATGAAAAACACTCCAGTTGTGAACATCCCATCTTTTCTGTATATCTAGGGTTACATTATCCAATATGCCATTCTTTTTATAAGACATTAGGAGATGATTTAAGGGAGAGTTAGTTGCTATTTCTAGCAGATCGAGCAAGGATAGCTAAGTTGTTTTAAAATATTATAAATAAGTATATAAATATATATTATTTAATAACAGTTTGACTCAGCAACTCAGCTCCATGCAACTTAAGGTTTCGTAGGCTCATAGAACGAACCTAACTTATCAGGCATCTAAAGAGGATATGAGAGAAATTCAAGATGGCTTATAGATGTTAGGATTCTATTGGTCAATTCAGGTCATGTGTGACTGGTCTGGAAGTGACATTAGTTCTTGTTTTTGTTCTTAAGCCTAACTGGTCACACAGGATGTTGGTAGGTAGCTGTTGCTGCAGTGTTTGGAAGCTGCAGTATGGTGTATTTAGTGATATCAGTTCATTGAATTTGATGCTATACATGGCAGGGCACAGTGTTGTCATGAATTAGTAGAGACCTAATGCTTTAGTGGCAACAGCCTTTCTGTGGGAGTAAACCAGATTTTGTGGTGCTAGGGAGGATTGTCAGTATGGATAAGGCAGTCTATACAGGCAGCAGGGGTTAAGTACTGTGCCCCTGTGTATAGAGCAGCTAGGCCTAAGGTGGTAATCTGGATTATCGGTTGCCAGTGGCTTGAAGTTCATTAACAGGAAATAAGCTTGCTCAAAGGCACAACGTGCCGTTGGGAATCAAACTCACGATGTTACGATCATAAGCTGAATACCCTAACCACTAAGCCATGTGTCTTTACTACAAGCTAAATGGTTCTTAAAAAAAGGAGCAGTTGAAGGATGGTCGCCACAGTAGTAATGATGATGACATTGAGAATATCAAAGGAAAGATCGACATTTTTTTTCTCAAAAGTGTGAGAAATTGGAGAGAAAATGACTCTTACTTGTGTTCAGCTGAGTGGTCGTCGTTTAAAAGAAACTGTCGTACTGAGCATCTTTGTTCGTCGTTGTGCTGAGGGCAACGAAAGCTTCGGGTGCACATTTTCTTGGTGTGTTCAGATATCACCCCACAGCACTGAAGGAAAGAAACAACAACAAATGATAATGATGATGAAGTGGAAACATCAGAAAAGAAGCAAGAAGAAAAAGAGAACAAAAGGAGAAAGAGAAAAAGAAGATGAGGAGGAGGCAGAGGAGAGGAAAGAAAAGAAGAAAGAGAATAGTAGTAGCAAAGACTAGTTTTTTTGTTTCTTTAATTATTTTTTTTAGTTTGGGGACCGACATGCCAAAGAAAAGACCCAAAGTTTCCTCTGCATATCGTAAAAGGTAACTAAAAGAGGTAGAGGTAGGATTTGCACGCCAACCTCATAAAACACTCATCAGCAATGACTACCCAAACAAACCCATGGGTTGGAGGGTTGTCACCTGAGTGATGCAAAGATGTCATCCACTAAGAGTAGGGAATCACCAACAAATGGTGCATGCAACAATGCAATGTTACAGTGCATGTCCCCTACAAGTAGTGGAGGAAGAGGAAGAAAAGAAAACAAATCAAAGGAAGTATTATGGAGATGTGTGAGAGATGTTTGAAGTACTATATAGGATGGGCATGGGTGGAATGATGGGGGTGGGGAGGAGACTCCCTTTATGATGACAGAAAGATGATAGATATGACATAACTGGAAGAAGTTAAGTGAAGGAGCTGATTTGAAACAAGAAATGCTTATAATGTTATAAAAGGTGACTAGGAGTATCTGAAGGTTTTAGAGAGGTGAGTATTTCTGGATTTATAAAGTATTTGAAGGTTCAAAAGTATTTGTGTGTGTAAGTGTCTAACAAGTAGCTTCCACAATTTTCAACTGATTTTCGTCAAATTGGGGAGGGTTTTCAAGAAAAAAAAAAGTATATACAAACAATCTTTGGCGCATAAGTAATCCACATGTCAAATTTGACGAAAATCTGTTGAAAATTGTAGAAGCTAACTGGTTAGACACTTACACACAGACATCCACTGTTTTATATATATAGATTTGAATGTTCACAGAGGTGAGTATTTCTGGATTTATAAAATATTTGAAGGTTCACGGAGGTGAGTATTTCTGGATTTTATAAAGTATTTGAAGGTTCACAGAGATGAGTATTTCTAGATGTATAAAGAGAGAAGAGTCATTTATATTAAGCAGGTGCTACAGAAGGGTATGAAGTTCCCAAAGGTGAATGGAAGTTGTTAGGGTGAAATATCAGAATCCAAGGAAGAAGAAAAAACAAGGACAGCTTCATTAAATATGTTGACATATAATGGAAAAAAGGTACTTACAGATGTTAACAAATTCCGTCTTTCATCTGAAATAAAGGAATATAACAATATCAAACATGATCCCATAGATGAGAGAGAGAGAGAGAGAGAAGAAAGGAGAGAGAGAAGGAGAGAGAGAGAGGGAGAGAGAGAAGGAGAGAGAGAGAGAGAGAGAGAGAGAGAGAGAGAGAAAAAAAAACAAAGAGAGAGGAAGTAAGAAAAAGTGAATTTAAAAAAAAAAAATCAATTATATTTTTTTTATTAACTTGCTCCATTAACAAATTCAGTCTCCCAATATGCACCTTCAGAAAACAAAACATTCTTCCAGAATTTGCAATTAATAGAATGGAGAAGCACATGGATTTATCTTTATCTTCTCGTCATCCTTTTGCAACCTATACCCACAAAATGTTCCTACATCTCCTTAAAATAAACACACAGCCTCATATTTGGGTGGAATCACACTCACATTTATTTCCACCATTTCTTTAAACACAGCTACTCTCCCCGGCTTAAACCTTTTCTTACCACATTTATATTGATATACACTGCCTTTGTTTCAATTAATTTTGAAAATAACGACAAATTTAGTAAAACAAGTTTGTTATTATTAAGCTGGTGTTTGGAACATAAATTAATATGAAATTTTGATGGAAGGTTTTAATTTAGATCAGTTTAAAACGGGTGGTTTCACTAAGGTTGCTATCAAAGGGTTAAACCACCTAAAAACCTGATGCCACAGTAACAAACTTCAAGTAGCAACTAATCAAATACACTGCCTCCTTTCTTACCTGGAACACCTGAGAACATCAAATACAACCATCCATCACACTTAACAACATAAACACACAGAGAAGACAGAAATAATGGGAGTTACATAACCCTAACCTCTACAAAATTGACAGTACTTGTAGGAAAACAAAACACTTTTGGAGCAGACACAGGTGCTAGATTTGCTTAGCAGAAACAAACACCAACAACAATGGTGTACAAACTGCATCAAGCTGGCAAGGCAGCGAGCTGGCACAATTGGTTAGCTGGGAGCTAGATTATTTAGTCTGGCTGTGTGCTGCTCCTATATAAAACCAATCACAATATTTAGATTTTATTAACTTGTTTATTTACAGATTAATGTTACAATTGTTACTTTACTAGAAGCTGTTATGTTGAATACCTGTAGCCATTATGTGAGAGGAGAAAATGTTATGTGTTTGTGCTTGATGAAAGGAGAGAATATTATGACTTCATGTTTGGTAAGAGGAGATCTCTTTACATGAGGCCAGGGAAGCATATTTTCTGCACATCTCAATTTATAACTACGATTTGGCATGAAACTGCATGGAATCTTCCATTAATCTTACACCACACAAATGTGCCAGAACAACAACTGGCTCAAAATATTAGGCAAGATCACCTGATAAAGACAGCTGCTGCCAATATGGAAACTTGATATGTAGTAGGTTTTTTCTTGTTACTGAATTGACAGGGTTTTGACTGTTGAGTACTACTACACGGCCATTCAACCTTACTATTCCTCTGCTCATTCCCCAATCACTGTAGAGGGTTCACTGACAGGAAAGGAGGGGACTATTATTATGGCAGCAGCACCAGAGTATACTGTAAGTGTAGAGAGTACCCAGTACTCTAATATGAATACTTTTGTTCAGGTAATGTGGCTAAGGAGAGAAATAGGTGAGAGAATGATGACAGAAGAAAGGTCACAATGGATGGGTGGAGCAAGAGTTTGATGGTGAAGATAGTGTTATTGAGGTGAGGATTTGGGAGGGGAGTGATGGGCAATAGCAGAGCTAGACAATGGCAAGTATAGGAGATAGCAGTGGCCTAGGGGAAAGAGAGTGATGGCTGGTAGTAGAAAAAGGATACAGTGCTAATTGCAATATACTCAACAAACCACAAAATGTTATCTACTGTAAATCTAGAAGGCCTGAGGTATTTTACGGATCTACCATTTATTACAGCGAGAGCTGCTGGTATTTACATTGGCAGTAAGACAGTCAAAATAAATAAACCACTAAATAAATACATGAAATAATATATTTTAAGGATTTTTTTAAACAATAGCAAAACTGAGGCTGCCTTTTTCCTTGCAAGGTACCTGGTGACCCTGTTGGTGATGGTGCCAGGTAAAAAGCACCCAGTACACTCTGTAAAGTGGTTGGAATTGCCAAAACAGACAATGAAGCCTAGTAAGGATCCCAGGCTTGCCAGCTTCTGTCAAACCATCCAAACCGTGCCAGCATGGAAAACAGACATTAAATGATGATGATGATGATGATGTTTACTTACCAAGGGACATATTTTCATAATTTGTGACACTATCTGGAGAAGCTTCACCTGGAGAAAACAACAATGACAACAATAGTAATTAGCTCTAAAGTTGGTAATTGAAAACATAATACATTGCTATAACAGAAGTCATTAAATTTATCTATTTACTCATTCCTCTTCCTCCTCACACACTATTCCCTGATCTGGGAGTAGAACATCCTCAGAGTGTTTGCTACTCAGAGAGTACAGCATTGTCCTACTTCTTGGTCAGCTATATTCCCTTGAGACACAGACTGAAAGTGTGTTAGAGAACAACAGACCAGTGGGCAGTTATCATCAGTGGTGGTCATTTCCTTCTCATAAAAGAAAATAACAACAATGTAAAGCAATTGCTTTATGTTAGAGATTCACAAAGTCATCTCATTGGGAGAGGGGGAAAGAGAGAGAAAGAAAAGAAAGAGGAAGAGAGAGGGAAAAAGAGAGAGGGAGAGAGAGAAAGGAAGAGAGAGAGAGAGAAAGAGGAACAGAGAGGAAGGGAGAGTGAAACAAAGAGAGGGAGAAACAGAGATACAGAAAGGGTGAAAGTGAAACAAAGAGAGAGAGAGAGAGAGAGAGAGAGAGAGAGTGGACAGAGAGAATGACTCACCATTTTTCGCTTTATTGGCTTTTGCTTTCCTTGTTGGACCATTATTTGTGGAACTTTTCTCTTTCTTGTTTTTCTTTCCTGAAACATTTCAAAGAAATTCCACAATAAAAATATTGGACATTTACAAAACCCTAAAATTGAAGGTTGTGGACTGACCTCAACCTCCTTCCCTGCCTACCAAACCACCTCACTATTATTGATCTTATTAGATAGTTCTAAGTTGGGACAGACTGGGACTGTGATGTTCATGCCTTTCTCACTATTGTTTATGATTCCAAAACCTAAGGAGTAGACTCAACCCAACACCAGGACTTTGAGTGGCGTCCTCTCTACTGCAATTATTAGGGGTACCGAAAGGTAATGTATTTTTAAGCAGATAGTCTGATGTCACACCACAAGAGGGTCTGCATTGAGGCATTGGGGACTTATCCCTGGGGCATAATAAACCTTGGTCAATTGTGCAAGATCATCTCAAGCAGATTGGGAAAGAGTATAGAGAAGGGAATAGGGTACAACATAAAAGGAGTCATTCTACGACATGATAATGCAAGGCCACATACATCAAAGATAATCCCACAAAAACTATATTCATTTGGCTGGGTAGCTCTACCTCACCCTTCCTACTTACCCTCCCTACCTGCTTACCCCAGACCTAAAACCATCAGATTTTCATTTATTCAGGTCACTTGAATACTTTAGCAGTGGAAAAACATTCAGAAGCTGGGACAATGTAAAAACAGCACCCTAAAACATTTTCTCTTCTATAAAACCTCATTTTTCTGCCCAGGGAATAACAAAACTGGTTTCTAAGTAGGGAAAATATTATTGCTAACGATGGCAATTGTATTAAAGATGAATAAATATATTTTCGATATATTTTATGCTGATTTAAACTCATTACATGAAATGCGACATTACTTTTCAGTACCCTTAATATTTAAGCTGGGTCTCTAGTCTTTCTTTCATCACATATGTGTTCCATCGTTCATACACACTAACATTACACATCCAGTGGAGCACTTTTACTTCATTTCTGTCAAGCTTTTGCACATCCTCTACACTCAATGTCCAGGTTTTGTTACCGGACAACATCAAGCGTCACTTGGAGAAAGAAAGAGTATCTTGGTTGCCAACAGAGGTAATATCTTCCTGAACTTTATCCACCTTGTTCTTTAGATTGTTTACTATGTTTTCAGAGATCCTACCTCCACTGTGAATTAGATCCAGTAAGTAAGAGAAATTCAATCAACTACTTCTGTATTCCTATCCCTCTATCATAGTTTAACCTCTCAACACCCAGCAAAAAGCCACCTCCTCTCTCTCTCTCTCTCTCCAATTTATCTTGCTGAGGAGATCTTTAGTCTTGCAAGATACATAGTGACCTCACTAATGCTGATGCCATGAAAAATGACACCTTATACACCCTGTAAAGTGTTCAGCATTAGGAAGGGTATCCATCCATAGAAACCATGTCAACACTGAGACACTGGAGCACAATGTGGTTCTTTGACTTGTTGGATCCTGTCAAACCATCCAATCCATGCCAGTATGGCACATGGACGTGAAATACAAATGATGATGAAAATGATATGATGATAATAATCGTGGTGGTGGTGATGATGATGATGATGGAGCCTTCTGTATGGACTTCCAACCTCTTCCTTTTCTTCATATGAAACAGGCTACTACCTGGACACCATTATTCCTATTAATAACTCAAGTATTACCATTGCTATTTTTATTTAAAATCTCTTGATTCTAGACTTTGCTTCCACATTTCAAATTTCTTTTCTAAATCTTCAACAAGTTCAGCAATGAGAACTGGGTTCTCAGTATACAGGAGGTCCCATGGACAGCCAACCATCAACTTCACACCGTTAGGTTATTTCAACACCCAAACAAACAAATGCACTACATAATTTACTACCTCTACTTGCAGTGGCATTCTCCCGGGGTAGGTTGAGCCAGCAACGACCAACAAGTTCACCAAACGTCCCTCACGAATGCTAACCACATCTGACGATCAGCCCTAATGTTCCAGCAGGCAAAGTAATGCTTCTGCTTGCAGCACAAAAATCCAGCTTGCAAATTTGACAAATGTCCCACTGGGAGAGCACGCACAGTAGATAATGCGGATGCCAAGTCGACTATGACTACAGTGTCTATGCTACATAAGAAGTACACAAACTCTCTGGGGACCAAACAAAGAAATACCTTAGAATAATTTAAACTTACTTTTCTTATCTGGGTAAGTCCAATCATTATCATTATCGTCATCCAAACTCTCATCACTGTCTCGTTTCAATGTTGTCGTAGCAATTCTGGTAAATTAATTAAGAAATAAGGTGTTAGAGGAGACAGCACAGACATTGAAATTACATCAACATGGGATAAGATTGCTGTTACAGTCAACATAGGTTACAATACATCTCACAACAACTGAAACCAGTTACAATATTTCTTATAAAAAACTGAGGTCATAGAAACAGGTTTTACTACAGGGGAAAATTTTATGGGAAAAACTCAAAAGTAAAAATGTTTAATCCTTTAGCATTCAGGTTATTCTGTCTAATGTAATGCTTATTTATTTGCAATGTTTTGAATTAATCATGCATTATTTTGTAGCATTGAAATTTCGATGATGTGCTTGTTTATTCTTACAATAATATTGTAGGATAGGTGTGAGAGGTTGAATATGGCCAGTTTGAACATAAAACAGGTAGAATATCTGTTGCTGGATATGGCTGGTTTAAATGCTAAAGGGTTAAGCCGTTACCATTTAAACCAGCCATATCTGGCCCAGAGATTCTACCTGTTTTATGTTCAAAATGTGCAGATTCGGTCTCTCACACTTACCCAACAATATCATTCTTCTTCTTCTTCTTCTTCCAAAGTTTAAAATCCGGTTTTGTCCCCGTGAACGGGGGTGGCCGGATTCACCTCA
>JAOPUL010004099.1:31533409-31547398 GCA_027564515.1 Octopus rubescens
TTGAACTCAGAACGTAATGTCGGAAAAATTGCCGCTAAGCATTTCTCCCGGCGCGATAACGACTCTGCCAGCTCGCCGCCTTGTGAGATCTATATATTAGAATAGAGCAGATGCGATAGAAAAATATGGGTCTCAACAACAACAAATCAACTGCAGAAGACAACGAAAAGGCTTCAATAAAATATCCTTTTCACTTAAAAGGAACTATATACTGGCAGTCCATCAGTTACAACGACAAGGGTTCCAATTGATCTGCTCAATGGAACAACCTGCTTGTGGAATTAACATGCAAGCGGCTGAACACTCCACAGACACATGTACTCTTAACATAGTTCTCAGGGAGATTCAGCAGGATACAGAATGTGACAAGGCTGGCCCTTTGAAATACAGGTACAACTCATTTTTGCCAGCTGAGTGGATTGGAGCAACGTGAAATAAAATGTCTTGCTCAAGGACACAACGTGCCACCAGGTATCAAACTCACAACCTTATGAGCATGAGCCAAATAATCTAACCACTTAGCCATGCACCTTCACAAGGCACATGTGAAGAAAAACAAAAACAACCACAAACAGTAAATGGAAATTTATAGCCCATTTACACTCTTTAATTTCATGAGCAGGCTGTTCCATTGATTGGATCAACTGGAACACACATCGTAGTTCATTTACCAAAATTAGTATATTTTATTAATAATCAATGCCACATACATTCCATTCACATATAGATATCCATTATGAATTGTCCTATATATAAAGCTGTTATATTGAAACATAAGTATATCACAATATACTAATTTTATACAATATACATTCACTGTATATATTTCCTACGGTTATATAAATGGGTTTCTGTATAGAAGATATTACAATGTTCATGTACTAAAATATAGATAGCTGCACTACACAATATACATTTCGAAGATTGTATATATACATTGTACAGTGCATCATATATTACTAAACCTGATTTAGGCATTCTTTCATTGAGTGCTTTTTGTAAACATAGTTGGAATGACATATCCTTAGTTGTTTTTACTATATATATATATATAGTTTCATGTTTAATTAAGCAGATCTTTTATTATGTCTTTTATGGAAATTCTATTTCTCATCAGATTTCATTGATCATCACTTTTTTCTGTGTACAACCTCAGATTATTCTAACTTCTAGAATATAAATACATAAAGAAATTTAGCATAGAAGATAAAAATAATACATGTTATTTTATATTTTCAATCCTGAAAGGAGTTGAACTCATGGACTTCTTTTTTAGTTCTACCACTGAATCATGAGAAAAAAATTACGTAAGCAAGTCAGAAAAGAAAGAAATTCATATATGTAAACACACAATGAAGTTTATTCTAGATGATTCCTACACCACAATGTACTTATTTGGGGAACAGAGAAATGGAAGGTATTCAGAGATTGTATGTCTACTTGAAGAAATCAACAGGGAATATGTTACCGAGGATAAAGAAATCTATCACTCCTGTAGGTTGTGGTTATTGTTTAGCTCCAAGTCAGTCCTGACTAATCTCACAAATGATCAAAAATATTCCAGCCTGTTGCTATCATTCCATATAAAAATAGAGACATTATTTAATGTCTCTTTTTTGTAAGACAGTGGACTATGTTTGTGGAAGATTTGGCTGTTATTTCTATAAGATTGAGAAACAATGTAGAAGGTTTATCACTGATTCAGTCAACCAGGTGTTAGTGTTAAGAAGGATCAAAGATGATTGAACCAATACTTAATCTGAGGTTAGCTTTGCCTTTCATCCTTCTGGGGTCAATAAATAAAGTACCAGTGCACTAGCAGAATCATTAGAGCATCAGACAGTGTACCTAGTGATACTTGTTTCACCTTTTTTGCCTTCTGAGTTCAATCTTGCTGTAGAAAACTTTGGTGGTAAACTTAATCCATCATCCTATTTAACATCATCACCAAGTCTTTGAGAATCCACTCTGTTGCAAGCATTTGAACCAAGTCTCCAGTTTGAGAATACCTTCTTTCCTCCTATCAGTCTTGGAAGCCCTGTAAAGGGTCATGCAAAATGCCCTTCCTGACTGATTATGCATTAAAAAGATCTGTATGTATTCATCCTTAAACTAAATAATTGTCTCAAAATTAACAATAAAAAGCTCATCTCCGATTTAAAATAATCTATTAAGAAGACTTTAAAAAAAAAAAAGGAAAGTGCTGCTTTTGTTTCTTAAGAATAAAATAGCTAGCATTTCAGTTTTCTCAAGAGTTTTAATAACTATTCAGAAGGAAGTGTTTCTAGCCAGAGGGATATCCGCTGAGGCTCCTTTACCATCTGTTAGCAAATCCTCATGCTACTTCATGCTACCACAAGGTACACAGCCTCAACAGAACACAGTGTTTTGTTATTGTTTTGATGCTGTTGTTTTTACTACAAGTACTTAGGTCCATGGCAAGTTGTTTGTTTAACTTGTAACCTTATCCTGTTGAACATCTCTCCCTGTAGACCATAGATGTAGTAGGAAAAGAGCAAGAAAGAACATGCCAGATTGGCTGAAAAAAATGACTTTGCAAACTGAAACAAGTACTAACACACACACACACACACACACATGCACAAAATGAATCAAAAGACACACCTAAAAGAAACAAGCTACTTACATTCCCTGGTAAAAAAAAGAATATTATCTCTTTGTTTGGTAAATTCAATAAGAAAATATATATAAACAAAAGGGAAGTAACACAAAAAAAAGGTGAAGAGGTCAAGGTGTTGGTAGGGAGAAGAGATATACAGAAATGTTATGATATACATTATATAAACAAACTAAGATATCACTATTGTGAACTAACATAATGCAAGTCAATTGGTGGTTATTTTCTTAGAACACTGCAAGCATGATTTGCTTTCTTTCATTCGGAGCATATACAAACAAATGAGTATTTATTTCCACAAAGGCTACCATCTTTGATATACGATATTCTATATACTCTCTCTCTCTCTCCCTCTCAGTCTTACAATAATTCCTAATGTTATAAAAAAACGGATGTTTCATTTTATTTCAATTTATTTATGTATCTCCCTGAACAAAAGGCACTCATACACACATAATCCGCCCCCCCCCAACACACATCACCTATTATCCCATACTCACATAACCCACATAAAAACGCATTAATCCAGACTTCCACAACCCCCATATATACATCATTCCCCTACACATCATATACATCAATCCACATGCATGCTCATATATAACTTAACATTGTGCTCACACACACACACTGACTATCCTACGCATACCCACAAGCATACTTAAAAAGACAGGTCAAGATCAGTTTTGCTACAAATTGAAATAGGAACAAAGAACAGACCAGATTAAGTTTCTGATAAAGATCTCGAGATGCTGAGGTGAATAAACCCTACTTTTAATGCAATTTTTGTGATCCAGAGCAAAGTACAAACCTTGTTATAAATGCAAAAGCATCTGCTGTACTTGGCCAAATACCACAACAATAGATGCAATGAGCCAGTGAAGAAGCTTCTACGCAGTCACACAACCTGCTTGAAAAAGCAACTAAAAATTCCCTTTAAGCTTCACCCTGCTGTCCTTAAAATAATTATATCATTACTGGTATAGATGTGTGGTTTAGAAGTTTACTTTGCAGCCATGCAATTTGGTATTCAGTTCCACTGTGTACAGCATCATCAGCAAGTGTCTTCTGTTTTAGACTTGGTTTGAACATTTGTTCAACCCAAGTCTGACAGAACTGTTAGTCTGTTGGATGAAATGTTTGCAGCACTTCCTCTGGCTCTTTACATTCTGAGTTGAGATCCCACCAAGTTTGGCTTTGGCCTTTCATCCTTTCAGGGTTGAGCCCTGGGGTTTTGATGTAATCATCTTACACTCACCTAAAATTGCTGGCTTTGTGAAATTTGAAATCCTTATATATGTACAGTATATTTTAAATCCCAGCGTCTGCTGGTAGGAAAGGGACTTCCTCATAAAAATTCCCTTGTAATAGGGAATTTGGTCAAAATAAATCCTTGTATCTGTAGGTAGTAAAGAGACCCATAGGAAAAATGACCTCTTAATGGGGAATTTATTTCTAAAATGCTATTAAAATTCTTTTTTATAGAATTATATGGATTTAGTACTTTTCATGATTTGTTTAATTTCCTGTGAAATTTAACTTTATGAAAGAGGAAGAAAAAGAATAATAAAAATATTGGTTTCAAATTTTTGTATGAGGCCAGTAAGTTTGGGGGAGGGTGTAAGTCGATTACATCGATCCCAGTGTTCAACAGGTACTTATTTTATCAACCTCAAAAGGATGAAAGGCAAAGTCAACTTTGGCAGAATTTGAACTCAGAATGTAAAGACAGACAAAATGCTGCTAAACATCTTGGCCAGCATGCTAATGATTCTGCCAGCTTGCCACCTTACAATTAGTAGAGATATTAATATTATTTTTATGTAGGGGTACCATAATATATGGAATATATTTCAAGGGTCCCCAATAATAAAATGACTTTGAAATATTTGCCATCACGAAGGTGGTGAACCAGCTTATAGGAAACTGGAAACCTATTATTTGAATGTTCATGAAATACCTGATAAAAATAAAATATATATAAAAAAAGACTGATTACTTTAAAAATAAGAACTACAAATATACTTTTTCCTAAGTATATTTAATATCTTATGATGAAACATGGTGTTCTACAGAGCACCTTACTGGGTAGTCTAATAAGCTGGAGAATTATCACTATATTGATAATAGAGTAGCAATGCTATAGAAAAGAACAGCTAATTTAGAGTTAACATATTTAAAATAAGGATGACTAATTGGTGAAGAGAAACAATAGTTACTATTTCAGCAAATAGTATGAAAACTGTTCTTTGTTGATGAGGTCAGAATAAGACAACATGTCCAGAGATGTCTCCTGTATTTGCCAGAAATGAAAGTGATATTGGTCATTGACTAATATAGTGTATTTTATTTCACCATATAATAATTTCAAGCTGACAAAGTTAATGCATTGAGTATTAAAAATAGAACACTAACTTAACTATTGGTTTCCATGCAGAAGGTGAGGCATGGAGAGGCCCTGACATGCCACATTACATTGCGCGATTTAAACTAGGTGGGTGGGGAGGCACTTCAAGTTCGGGGGCCCCTCATACAAAAGAATTAAAATCTTGGAAAATTACTGGTGTTGGTAATGTAGAGAAAACTATGGTTATTTATCATGAAAGAGAACCCATTACATTTTTTAAGATATCAAGATATATTTGTATATTGAAAGAGAACCTCTTCATGCAAGATTGCTGGGAGGTGGGCCCTCCCTGTATTGAATGCTCCATACACTTAGGAGCAGGACCCCCCACCCCCGATGTCGAGGGTGGCCCGGGGCAATTGCCCCCTTCACCCACCCCTATAAGTCCAGCCCGGCTCACGACTACTACTACTACTACTACTACTACTACTACTACTACTACACTCCATTATACCCAATTAAACACTGATGACAGACTGACGTATGATCCATCCTATGAGTTGGATTAATGGACCACACTTCCTGACATGGAATCAGCTATCTTTATAGCACAAAAAAGTCTTAAGCAAAGCTAACTAGAGCCTGGAAACATCACTTTATAAAGCAATGTGTTCCAGAGCAGAGAAAATTCTGAAATGAGATGAGAATTAAATCATTTATTTCTATTTTCTTAATATTTAACACAGTATTCTCGGTAACACAAAGCTAATTACTAAAGACTGTATAATGACCCAAAGGACAGATTCGTTGTTGTTCTCACATAACAACTGATATCAGTAGGTTAGTTCAAGGTTCATTTTCTTCCTTATAAAGTGTTACAGCAATTACAGTGGCTTTCTTTTATAGCATGAGAATATTGCTATAGCAACTAGTGCCTTTGATGAGGAATTTTTAAACAAGCCGAACTACTAATAATGAATTCCATTGCAAAATGTACAAGTGATAAAAGACTGGCTACAGGAAAACTTTTGAGTTAAAACCAGCTGTCAGTATCAGTGAATTGGCAGATAATTAAATCATTGTTAGTAAATTACCTTTAAATTACAATATGCTTATAGGAAGATGTAGTGTTGCCAATCAGGCAGGTAGCTTTTTTTTTCGTTGGTGGTGATGGGAATGTCATCTACTAAGATGTTTGTGTGTCTAGCAGAACTGCTCTTGATGTGGGAGCAGTATCCCATTACTAGTCTTACTCGAGTTTTGAAGTGAAACCATTTAGGGATTCAAGTATTTTCTGGTCCTGAAAAGAAAGGCTAGTCTTTGGGATAGGGATGATGGGGGTCAACTTGTGAATATTTTCTCACATTAGGGTTGTTGTTGTCAGCAAAAGATTATCCTACAGTGTATGTTTATATTTTTATCTTATATTTATTTATTGCTTTCAGTCATGGGACTGCGGCCATGGTGGGGTACCAACTTCAAGGATTTAGTCAAACAAATCAACCCCAGTACTTATTTTTAAGCCTGGTACTTATTTTTTGGTCTCTTTTGCTGAGTTACTGAGTTACAGCGATGTAAACAGCCCAACACCATTTGTCAAGCAGTAGTGTGGACAAACACAAAGGCACACACAACATTTAAATATATATATATATATATATTTAATAAAATTCGTTATATCGAATACAGAATAAAATAGGTTTCGCGTCTCAATGGATGTCTCTTATATATTATATATTAGAGTGTGCTGCTTCTTCGGATATATGATATTTATTTATATGTGTGTGTGTGTGTGTGGGGGGGGGCTTCTTTCAGTTTCCATTTAAATCTACTGACAAGACTTTGGTCAGCCTGAGGCTATAATAGAAGACTTTGCCCGAGGTGCCATACAGTGGGATTGATCTCAAGGCTACTTGGTTGGGAAGTAAACTTCTCAACCACACAGCCATACCTATACCTTTGCATTAACCTTTTACAGGGAATAATCCATTCTGTCCTTAATGCATAAGCCAGCACTGGTGCACATGTTGCTATGTGACAGTTGCATATTGCATATATTCCCAGAAGGAGTACAACTACCTGTAGATAAGAAGCCAGTAAACCAAGCTTCTATAATCTAAGAAGGAAAGCATTGATTTTTAATGTGTTATATACACCAGAGGGACATCTGACATATATTACAATTTAAGAGAAGTGTCATTCATCAGTCGCAGATTTTAAATGGGTTAATCAATGGTTAATTGCATTTAAGAGTGCAAGGTTACCAAGGGAATATATGTAATTTGATGCTGAACAAAATATCTCAAAGAACTCAGTAAAGCACTGGTTTTTTTTTAGTTTTTTTTTTTGCTTTCTTGCTAATGTTTTTGTTCTTAGTCAATCTTAGTCAATGTATATTGGCAAAAGATACATACACACACTCACTCTCTCATATACACTATATACACAACAGGCTTCCATTCAGTTTCTATCTACTAAATTGCCCTCACAAAGATGTAATCACTGCAATGCTATGACAGAAAACATTTGTCCAAACTGCTGCACAATAGTATTAAATCTGGAACCACATGGTTGGGAAGAAAACTTCTTAACTACACAGCCAGACTAACAGACAGACAAGAGACAAAAACACAATATTATTATATTTCTGTTATACATGTGTGTGTGTGTGTGTGTGTGTGTGTGTGTGTGAACATATGTGTGATGCACAGCATAAATCAAGAGAACTGAAATATGATAGAATGTGTTTATATTTTTTTTTTATTATACCTAAAGTGAAGCTTTCTAATATTTTCACACTCACATATATGCATATAATGGGCTTCTTTCATTTTCTATCTACCATATTCACTTCTAAGGCTTTGGTCATCCCCCTGCTATAAGGCTATAGTGGAAGACATTTGCCCGAGGTGCCATACAGTGAGAATGAACACAAAAATCACATGGTTGTAAAGAGCCTATAAAGATTGATTAGCTAAAGACTTTTGAAAATCTTGGTTCTAAAAAAGAGAATGAAAAGTTATGAAGTTGTTGCATTGAATGCAAGATGGGTTTTTTTTCTTTGTTTATACTTTTACTTTTTTTAAAAATCTTTTTACCTGTTTCAATCGGTCTCTTTTGCCAAACCACTAAGTTACAGGGACGTAAACACACCAACACCAGTTGTCAAGCGATGGTGGGGGGACAAACACATACACACACGACTTTTTTCCAACTACTGCTTTTCCCAAATCTCCTGAAGATGGGGTCATAACCTCCAAATATTGAAATACAAGGTAAAACTGCAACTTTGTTTTATTTCCTTTTGTAGTTTACTTTGTACCTTCTTGCATTGTTCCAGCCTTACACAACTAATCTCTTTAAAATATATATATATATATATATATATCATCATGTGTAAAAAAAAACATTAGTGTATTAATATTATTGATAATATCTTTATACTACTAAAAGTCTAGGGATGCTTGTTTGTAACTGAACTATCTCTTAATTTGTTTATATATATATTTGCATACTTAGTTCATGAAGTGCAGTGTGAAGTTTGAAGATATATCTTTATTAGTGAAAGCAGTTGAACAAAAATTATTACTGTAAACAGTTGAAGTTCCACGTGTAAAAGGAAGAAATACATTGAAGAGAGAGGATGAGAGAGTAACGCTATATCAACACAGACAGGCGTACATGAGTATCTGTGTGTGTGTGTGTGTGCGCGTGTGTGTGTGTGTGCACGTGCTTCTCTTTCTCTTCCTCTATAGCTCATTCTCTCTTTATCTATCTATCTATCTATCCCTTTCTATCTCTCTCTATATATATATCATCTATCGCTCTCTCTTTCTCTCTATCTCTCTCTCTTTATCTATCTTCTTCTATATCTTATCTACTAAAAGTCTAGGGATGTTTGTTTGTAACCGAACTATCTCAGAAAATGTATATTCTATCTTAATTTTTTTTGCATATATATTTCGATACTTAGTTTATGAAGTGCAGTGTGATGTTTGAAGATATTTCGAGATTTCTTTATTAGTGAAAATAGTTGAACAAAAATTATTAGTGAAAACAGTTGAACAAAAATTTCGAAGGAAGAAATACATTAAAGAGAGAAGATGAGGAGGTAACATTATATCAACACAGGCACACGTACTATAAAAATAATTTCTCTTTAAATTACATGTTTGTGTTGTTTATACAGAAAAAGTAAGCAATATACCAGCCAAGTCAACTTCACTATATATTTAATTCATTATTTTTTCTGTAAATTCTATTCTGACATTAAATGCATCAACTTCCGGTACGAATATATCCGTGAATACTTTACTGGGCAACGCCGGTTAGCAAGTCTAGTGAACTATAAAACTGGACAATGTCGAACACGTTTACTATCTAAGGAGTTTGGTGGGAGTTACATATAACGGTGATTGAAAATATGAAGAAAACGTCTTAATTATACATTATATTAAAATATTGACTGGAGCTGGTAAATGAGTACGAGTGAATCTATTATAAATAATCAAAGGAATAACGGTTGTCTGTGATTGCGTTGCATGTGTGTGTGTACGCGTGTGTGTGTGTGTGAGAGAGAGAAAGAAAGAAAGAAAGAAAGAAAGAAAGAGAAGGTGAAAGAGAGAAAGAAAGAAAATCCGTTTGTGGTACATGAAACTATCGACAAGGTCAGAGAGTCAAATATTCAAGAGTTAACCGATAATTTACAATGATCATAAATATGTATTCGTAAATGTCCTAAATGTTCTAAATGAGTAATTAGAAATGAATCAGCGAATAGTTAATCTAAAAACGCCTAAATTAGTTTCTTTGAAAATGATTATATGTTATACGCACTTTTAATTCTGATTCGTTTCATTTGATTAATAAAAACAGCAATGCATTCACTTAAGTTATTTGACGGTTTCATATAATTGTTAATTAGCTTTTAATTTCCATAAGATAGCAGCTTTTAATTAAGTAAATTTTGTTCAGCACACGTACATATATTCTAGCATTCATACACTCACACATATACACTTATATATGTATATAAGAATGTTCATTAATCGGTAAAATATCTGCGACAATAAAGATTGTTACATTAAAGAAAGCAAAACCTACAATAAATAATAATTATAATGATTTCTCGCTAAAATCGACCTCAAGATGTGACTTGATATTTATCATATCGATCAGGGTTAGATAAAATGCAAAGTCAAACGAAACTATTTTTGTTTTAATTTTGTTTTCCAGCTGTAGCCTTTATCCAATTTTGTGTACGGCCCACGATCTATCCAGTAACAGTGACCGAGATGTCGCTTTAAAGAATACGTCGCATAACCTGACCTACTATACCTGTCGTAAACTAAAAGTGTAGGAAAATATCCTGCAGGATGTTATATCCGATGCTCCAGCGAATTTGCTCATTCACCGCATTTTAGAAATTTAAGATAATAATAAAAATAATAATAAAAATAATAATAATAATAATCATTTTTAGAGTTTACTGTTATTACAAATATACAAAACCACATGCATGTCCGCACGCCGGCACAGTTTTCAATTTCACCACACACAAACCATACCGATCGGACCACACCCGTAATCCTTCCCAAGCACCCCCACACACCACTATAACAACTACAGGCCCGACCAAGCAGACGAAGTTAATGACTGTGGCTGCATATATTCAACTTCCCCATCCTCCACCCGTACATAGTGAAGCAACAGCCAACTTACCGGGATGAGAATTATCATTCATAACACAGAATGTGGTCTTGATACCAGGGCCAGAGACAACACATTCGTTCGGTCGTAATAGTGTTAGTGCTATCAAACTGCTTGCCAAACGAGAATAGTTAAACCTCTGACACAATGCATCAGTAACATGGTTGGACCGTCGGCGACTAGACTGGCAAACCCACTAAGTTTGCTTGGTGAAGAGGGTGAAATATTGATTCCGGACACCCTGCGGGATAAAAAAAAAACAAGACCTGGCAAAGGTCATTAAAACTCAGATGAGACAATGACCATTCAAAAAACAGATGGACAGAACTTGATAGCCTTGGCCGGCAGTCTGTCTAGGAGACGGAACACTCTGACTAAAAAACTGGGGCAGATAGCTTTGCCCATGGGCACAAAGAGCTCTTCAGTCTTGGCTGACTATCGTTCTAGTGATGGTGTCTCGATAAAACTACTGGTTGATGGGTAACAAAAAAACACATCTCATGAATGAGTGAAAATGTCTAATAAATATTATACAAATAACGACGTTAACGCGACCGGAACCGAAAGTGAAGGTGCTGCGTTCGGTAGGTGTTCTGCTGCTCCGCAGGGTAGACCCGACCGTCATAAAAAGACTGCGAGGAGGTTATGGAATAAAATGATAAATTCTATTATTATGGAGTGCTATTACAGAAGCAAACCAGTGGATGAAAATGGAACTCTAAAGAGAGGATATAGACAGAAGATGTTCCGAGATTGGTCTGAGAAAAGCCTCTTTGAAACAACGGAGCAGAGACTGAGTGACCAAGCTAGAGCGATCCGCAAAAACCAATGGTTAACTGAGCTAGAACTGGAAACCATAAGGAGAAAAATCAGTGAAGTCCAAATTGAAGGGCCAACTGAAAATAAACATAATCTACAAACGATGGGTGATATGGCTACAGAACAGGAAGATAGAAATGAAACCCGACCTGAAACTGACATAACATCAATACATATAGAGCAATTAAGCAAAGAAGAGCAACAAACTTTGAAAGAGATCATAGAGATTACAAAGAAGAAGAGAAGTTTCAGAAAATAGGTACTTCAAGAAGATTGAGAGAGGAAGAATGAAATCAATAGTGGATAGAGTAAATAAAATAATCGATCGTGTGGAGGTAAAGAATATTACGGATATTAATGTACTTATGAAAGCAGTCAGTACATATGCAGCAAAAGTGATTGGAATGATGGATATAAAAAAGAGGAGATTTGATGAAACATGGTGGAAAAGAAAAATCCAAGATTCAACGAAATCAGAAGAGACATCATTTTATTGGAGAGACAACAAATAACCAACTGACCTCAACAAGAAAGTCCAGAGAAGTAGATTACAAATACTAGATAAAGAAAGTGGGAGTAGGTAGAGTTTTGGAAGAGCTAAAACAGAGACTGGTGGCTAAAGGAGCCAAAGTCAAGAAATACGAACAACAAGAAATACGAACAACAAGTGAAGCGGTTCAGGCAAAATACACTTTTTCTGGAGGACCAAAGGAAGTTGTCCAAGAACTAAATGGCAGAGACTGATAAGAAGTAATCTCAAATGCAGAGGATAGTAAGAGTTTTTGGAGTAACTTGTGGAGCAATAGAAAGACACATAAGATGGATGCAAATTGGTTTAGGGAATTAAAACAAGAATCAGCATGTATGGTCCAAGAAGAGGTTAAGATCACGGTAAAGCTGATCAGGACGCAGTGTCGCAAAATCCCTAATTGGAGAGCCCCTGACCCCGATGGAGTTCAAGGGTACTGGATCAAAAAACTTACAACACTACATGTAAAGATCGCAGCCGAGTTCAATAAAATTTTAAACAACACAAACACATTACCAGCATGGATGACACGTGGAAGGGCAGCGCTCTGCCAGAAGGATACATCAAAAGGGAATGCTGTTGAAAATTTCCACCCTATTTCCTGCCTTCAAAATCTTTGGAAGTTATACACTGGACTCTTATCAGAAACCATATATTCTTTTTTGGAAAATCAAAACATCCTTCCAGAAGAACAGAAAGGATGCAAGCAAAGATGTAGAGGCACGAAGGATCAACTCTTGATCGATAAAGCCATCCTCAGAGATTGCAGGCAGAAGGAGAATACCAACCTCTCAATGCCACGGATTGACTACCGAAAGGCATATGACCTCATCCCTCACTCGTGGATATTAGAGTGTCTGACCCTTTTTGGAGTAGCCAATAATATAAGAGAATTCATACAGTAGAGCATGGAAAATTGGAAGGTTGAATTAACATCATGTGATAATACGTTGGGGGAGGTCACACTCAATAGGGGAATTTTTCATGGAGATAGCCAATCACCATTTCTGTTTGTCGTGTGTATGATTCCATTGTCAGTTCTACTGAGAAAGACCGACCTTGTTTAGATGTGGAGACGACGGAACCTTAAAACAAACCATTTGCTCTTCATGGACGACTTAACGTTGTTTGGAAAAACCCAGACAAAGGTGGACTCGTTGATCAAAACAGTACACTTTTTCAATGACGAAATAGTAATGGAGCTCTGGATAACGAAATGTGGACTCCTAATACTTCGAAGAGGAAAGGTGGTGAAAACCGAAATGATAGAACTGCCAGACTGAAGTATCATGAAGTATCATGAAGGACATTGAAAAGTACCTTGGCATCCTAGAGACTGACAGAATAAAAGAAAAAAAACGTGAAGAATCTACACAAGAAAGAATACAGGAGACGAATGTGTTTAATCCTCAAATCTAAACTAACCAGAAAAAATAAGGCAACTGCCATCAATTCCTTGGCTGTATCAGTACTACGATATGGAGCCGGCATATTTAAATGGATAAAAGAAGAGATAAAGCAGACGGCAGAGAAACACGGCAAAACATATGACTACGTATGGAGCCTTGCACCCTAAAAGCGACATGAATAAAATATACATACCGCGAAAAAGGAGGCAGATGTATGATAAGCTTTGAATGCTGTATAAGACGTGAGGAAAATAGTCTTGGATGGTATATCTGGAACAGTACGGAACCATTACTCCTGGGAGATAAATTGGCTGGGATCATGGAAATAGAGATGTGCACCAACAAGGAAGAGTTCAAGAAAAAAGAAATTGTAAAGAAGACTACAGGATGGAAAGACAAGGTAATGCATGGACAATTCCTGAGATAAATAATCGACAAAGAGTCCAATGCTGGAAAGATCAACAAGCATGAAACATGGGCCTGGATGAGGAAGGGAGATTTGAAGGAAGGAACAGAAGCTCTTATCTGCGCTGCCCAG
>JAOPUL010004099.1:31730876-31741776 GCA_027564515.1 Octopus rubescens
CTCCTTGAATCCATTCGGGTAAGTCACCACATATTATGTATGTCCTGTAAGGTGAGTGTAAACTCAGGCTTTATATTATATTTTTTCCTTGATAAGTTTTGTCTATAACCAAAATATAATTCATTGACAACCTATGTTTCCATATTCCCTATACCTATAATATATATATATATAGTGGTTGGTGTTAGGAAGGGCATCCAACTATAAAATCCTGCCAAAGCAAAACCACAGGAGTCTGGTGCAGGCTCCGGCTTGACCAGCACCTGTGGTACCGTCCCACCCATGCTAGTATGGAAAACGGATGCTAAATGATGATGATGATGATATATATAAGAAAACAGAGATGACAAATGAATAAACGATTACACTGTTTAACACAATTTTTGTCATTGGGTAGCAACTGTTATTTTCTATTTGCTTACCCCTAGAAAATATGAAAAATGGCTAATATTTCCTTCAAACTTTGCTTTTGTTATGATAATTATTGAAACCCCAAAGAATCCCTCTTAACACATGACTATGATGCTCCTTCACTACTGCTCATGATCAGAAATGCACATATTGTCAACCACTAAGGGACATGCTCAAGTGGTAAAGGTGAAGCAACAGACAAGCAAATCTGTGGTATTGAGCAGAATATTTGCTATAATGATTTTTCTGCTTCAGCAACTCAGTGCTAAATTTGTCTGAAATGTAATGGAAAATAGGTCAATTTCAAAACATTGATGTACACGTTACAAAAGCAAAGTCTGAAGGGAATAGTAGTCATTTCTTTTTATTTCTAGATAGAAGCAAATAGGAACTAATACTTACCAACTAAAGAAAAAAAAAGTTAAAATTTTGTTGTGCAGTGTTATCTTATGAACTTCATTAGTTTACAGCTGTTGCCACTATAAGATGCAGTGGACTCATAGCTGAGTGTCTGAGTAACACTTTATAGCTTCCTATTAGCTATAAGGTGTTACTCAGGCACTCAACTATGAGTTCACTACATCTTATAGATAGTGGAAACAGCTGTAAGCTAATGAAGTTCATAAGATAATCGTTTATTCCTTTGCCATCTCATTTTCTTATTACCACTCTGTACTCGACTAACGTTTCGTTCTGAAGCATATGTATATTGAGTTAATAGTATCGCAATGTTAATATTGAGTTAATAGTGTCGCAATGTTAATAGTATCGCAATGCCTAAGCGAAATATATAAATATATGTTTACCTATACACACGCACACAGCAGGTTTTGTAGAATTTCTGTCTACAAAATTCATTCAAAAGACATTGGTCAGTCTGGGGCAATATAGAAGACACTTGCCCAAGGTGCAACACAGTGATATTGAACCCCCAACTATGTGGATATGAAACCAACTTCTTAACCACATAACCATGCCTGTTCCTAGGTAAATTGTTGGTATTGGTGTCAGTAGAACTTGAACACTCACAATATCAACAAATATACACTACACAGTAGAAAAAAATTGTTTTTTACCTTGTAAGTTCTCCAATATGACATTACAATGCACTCTGCTGCTGCTTTAGTTGCAGCATATGGATTGCTTGGTTGGAAGCTGCTTTCCTCAAGACATACCTTGTAATAAATATGAGAAGAAAATATTTTGATAAGTTTGCATGCAGTGTAATTTCTAACATAAAAACAATGCCTCACATTTTAAGGGATGCTATAGCATATTATATATATTAAACATAATACTTCATTTAACTTTATTTTATTGACACAAGAAAGTTGTAATGCAAAATTGGTCCAGGTAGAATTTGAACTCAGAAGATAAAGAGCTATTAAGTAAATATTACAAGACAATGTTTGACACTCGATTATGTCAACCCCACCTCACCTTGCTTACACTTAATGCTAACTTTGATAATTTTATTTGAAATGTAGTACACTAATAAATATTGCAAATATACACTCTAAAATTAAGAGTAATAGTCTGAGAGAAGTATAATCTTAAAAATTTAATTAGTAGCTGTTTAAATTTTATAGAGTGAATTTGGTTGATGAGAACATGGATAACTAAAGGGATAGGGTACTGGATAATCAACAATAAGGTTTATCATTTTAATAATATTGATAATATTGCATCGTGTCCATGGTCAAGATATCTAACATTCAAAAGACCCTATCTTACTTGATACATGTAGGTACTACAGCTTGCAACTCACTGCTCTTAATAGTGACAACACTGTTCAATTGACAAGTACATTGTCATCTCATAGTAAGGAGTTCAACTTCCTTGTGGATTTACAGAACTACTACTATCACACTGGAATTCAGCCTCAGACCAGAGTTTCTCAACCATCTTGGTCCAACTTGCCATTGGATTTGGCATGTATCTTTAATGTTTTTTGCTAGTGTTGTGTAATGGCAAGGAAATTGGTCCAATGTGTTTTGAGCTTTTAGCAATATTCTCTTCAAAGAAGGGTCCTGTTCACTCTAGTCCCTAGATAAAACTGGTCTTCAGGAATACCTGACTTTTTTCTTTGAACATTTTTAGAGTAATATGCTTTTACTAAATATGCATTAAAATGCATTTTTGTAATGTCTGCAAGAGATTTGACATTAATGTTTTTTTTTGCTAAAGTTTTCAGTTCGGTATCACTGGACAATTCCAATGTTAATGGATTTGCTAAATTTAGATTTGAATTAGTAAACATGTTTTGTGACATGTGTGTAGACATGTGTGTAACATTCTATAGGAAACCATGCATGTGTATCCTCTTGAATCATTTACAATATTTACTCTGATTACAACATTATTCCTGAAACAATTTAAAGATTAATTTTATAAAACAAAAGAAAATAGAAGCAGCAAAGTTTCAAGCCTCTTGTTTTATTTCTGAGCTAGCTTAAATCTGTTAAAGTAATACTTATGATCACTTTTAATTAATATCAGTGATAATATAAAAAAACTCACATCATTATGTGAACCACCATATATTTCATCTGTGCTCATGTGGAAAAATAATTTTATATTCAGCTGTTTAGCAGCATTTATGAGAACATGGCTACCATAAACATTTGTCAATGAAAATTCCAGGGGATTTTCAAATGACAGATCTGAAAAATCAAAAGAAAAAGAAAAAAGTGCAATAAAACATATTAGGTGTTGTGATAGTCAGTATCATAAATAAAGTATTGGGAGTTCATGAAAGGTTGAATGAAGAGAGGGTAGAACAAGCAGCCAAGAAGTCAGTGGTACATATTGGTCAAGATGTTTAACTCAAGGAGTTTACCTTACTCTAAGAAAGTATCCCAAAGCAAAGCAGTACCACCAGAAGAATGATTTTGTTCGTTTCTGCTTTTATTGTTGTACTGAAGTCCATACATGTATCTTCATGTCTTCTACTATCACACACACACACACACACATACATATACATACACACACACATTTTTCCGTACACGTTTTCTTTCTTTTAAATAACTTTGAACATCAGCTCGGACTGTCAAAGACACTTCCATTTTCATAATCCCTCGATGAAACTTAAACTAATAGTTATACCTTGTTTTCACTTTGTCTCTTGTGCGGTAACACTCATCGTTCATTTTGAACTTGTGTATGTGTGTGTGTGTGTGTATGTCTGTTTATACATGAGTTT
Organism: Octopus rubescens; assembly: GCA_027564515.1. NCBI lineage: Eukaryota > Metazoa > Mollusca > Cephalopoda > Octopoda > Octopodidae > Octopus > Octopus rubescens. The sequence goes on from JAOPUL010004099.1 coordinate 31,734,493, forward strand.
GTTCTCATTTTCTTTCTTAATTTTAGAGTAAATTTTGACCAGCCACCTACTTGGTAGCAAGGTTGTGAAGGAAAGTATCTTTTTTTAACCATCATCTTCTAAATCTTAAGGTGTTGCAGATTTTTATAGTCCCTGATATTGTGATCATTTGTAACATATGAATTAAGGATTTGCATTCTCTCTCCAAGATCCCAAGTTCAGCCATACTTTGCTCCAGACGGGTTGGTATATATCCTGTTGCTCCAATAATAATAGGTATGAAGCTGAAAGTGTATCTTGGGTACTGGATTTGCAAACTTCTTATCAATGGTCCATAGATGTCCTCTATTTCTTGTATTTTTCTAACCATATTTGTGTCCAGAGGTCAGCTGATTTCCACAACAGAATATATCTTTTCTTTGTGGTCCCACACAACAATATCTGGCCAGTTGTATTTTAACTTGGTGACTGTTTTAATTTTTAAGTTCCACCAATATTCTTTTGACTCATCGGTTTACTTCGGTTTACTTTGTTTGTAGGTATTTTGTTTTTGTTATCCTGTTCCAGACCGTTTTGGCCACCGCGTTATGCCTCATGGGAAAATGATATCTGGAAGACGTTCTCTCACATTCGGCAATAATGTGGTTGATGTCTTCAGTATTGGCCTTGCACAGCCTACATGTTGTTGTCTGTCAACGTTTCTGCCTTTTATGCTGTAGATATGCTGGGGATCTCTTGTTCTTGGATTGCATGGATGTAGCCTTCAAAGTGGGATGTCGTAAACTTGTCGGTACTCCATGCCAAGCTTTTGATATGATCAATCCCTTCTGTGGCTTGTGTTTTATGTGCCAAATACCCATGTACTATCTCTGTAAACTGGTCCATTATTTTTCTGTTGTTCCGATAAATAGATATTATCAATGCTTGTTGGGGAAAGATCTGTATCAGCTCATATTTCATACCTCTCCTCAGTTTCTATCCTAATTATATTGTTGGTTTCGTGGTCACAAACTTGGGCAAAATAGTTACTGGTCTCTTTCCTTTCCTCTGCTGCAGATGTTTCAGTGTCACAATCTGTGCTTCATATTACATTAATACAGACGTGAGACCGCGGCCACCATCCTGGCCTGGGAAGTATAGCCTGTCCTTATCTCCATTGATGTTGAAGTTTCCTGTAATACTGACTGAGCAGAATGCAGATTCTGTCATAAAGTATGCAGGTCAAAAAGTGGCTTGAAAAGGCATAGTAAAGTTCATAGAGCTGTAAACTATGCAATCACCAAGTTTTCTTGCACTAATTGTCAAAAAGCATGCAAGTCTTTGGCAGGCTTTAAAAGCAATATTCGTGCAGCTCATCGATGATATTCTAGAGCATAAGGAAATCAGGCAATGACTCTACTCGAAATCGAGTTGGCAACCATCATGGATGCATGTATGCATGTATGTATGTGTGTATGTGTGTATGTGTGTATGTATGTATGTATGTATGTATGTATGTACAAGTTGCAAGATGTATATAAAACATATTTGGTAATTCAATAAAACAACTTTAATCTAGTAAAAATTAAATGCTTTTGAATAAAAAATATATGCTTGTTCTTGAAAAGCTTTCCTATAAAATTATTCTATGAATCCAACTTGAGTTGTGATTACTGTTTCAATGTAGAGCCAGAATAATTGACTTGCCTGCACTAAATGGTCCTTATTCATTTCAGACATCACCTGGACAATGGTGGCCTTCAGTGAAACTATGATACTGTAGGGCTGTTGAGTAGTCTCCCTTTCAACAATGCTCTAAACTTAGTATTCTATGGGATTTAAGTCTGGCGATTGCTTGACATCTATTCTTGGGCTACATGGGCTTTGTGAGATGGTGCTGAGTTTTGTTGAAACACATACGGCCTTCTACTGCATACTTCATCTATCCAGGGCTTAGCTGTCTACAGCACTTATCTAGCAGCATTAATTCTAAGATCCTATGGAAAAACATGAGTGGCATAACATGAACTTCATTACTCACCACTCCTAAAATCATCACAGTTGTAGGAAACTTAGTGTGTATTACTCTGGGGACATTAGAAGGATCTGCATATAACTATCTGTTATTTCTCCTGTTAGAATTTTGGCCTTGGTCAAAGGTTTTCTTATCAGAAAAGAACCAAAGCATGCCATATTCATGAGGATTTTTAACCTTGTTAAGTAAATGCTTGATGCATATCAGTTTTCCTGCATCTTTGCAGACATCAATTAGCCTCTCCTCAGTCCATAGAATTGTATTGAATGTCTTTTTACACCACCGTTTCGATAGTCCACTCTGACACCTGAAGTTATTTGGAGATGGTCCTCATTGATTTTCTGGGATCATCATCAATAATGTTTTGAACCCATTAAATGAATTGCCATATCCTTAAAGTGTCTGAACATTTAGAATGTTTTTTTTTGTTTTTTTTTTTCTCTTTGATATAGTTGAAACTTTCTTGCCAGAGGCTTCCATTTCCATCCAAACTTTGTGCAGGAAAGTTCTTGCAACATTTAGAAAGTTGGCAATTTCTAAATCACTGTGTTCAGCATATAAGGCAACAATCACTCCGTCTTTTCATTTCTTGTGTTAAGAATTTACTTGCATAAGGGATCTGTAAGAAATAAAAACCTTTTAATTGGTTTGAAAGATTAATATACTGATAATTAAATATCTTCAAATATCCCTCACACTCTGTATATATGTATGTATGCAGTTTTCCTGAATAACTTGCAGAGTGCATTGAGCTGCAGCTTTTGCACACTTGAAATTTTCTTCCATCTGAAAATGACTTTCCTTTGATACCTCTTGTTGCAGCATTTTTCTATGTATCTCATTTTTCTTTGAAAGCACTGTTTTTATAGCCTGGTCATTTCCATCAAACCTGGTCTTTTCCATCTACTCTTTGCTGGAGTTACACCAAGAATTTCATGAGCTGCATTATGAAGTTCATCACAGACAACATCCCATGGTGCATCATTTATTGCTGCAATAATTATTGTAGAGCATCCTGTACATCAGACAAATGCAGCTTTCCAACATCTAAACACATTAGGAGTTTGATTATATGATTTCTGGCAGTTGGTTTTATTACCAAATGTAGCCTGGCTCTTACTAAAGCATGGTCAGTCCAGCATTCAGAGAATGGACATTATAGACATCTTGCATATCTCGTTTGTCAACAAACAAGATATGCATGATGTCATCATTATCATTATTTAATGTCCATTTTCCATGCTAGCATGGGTTGGATGGTTTGACAGGAGCTGCCCCAGGCACCATTGTCTGTTTTGGCATGGTTTCTACAGCTGGATGCCCTTCCTAACACCAACCACTTTACAGAATGTACTGGGTGATTTTTACATGGTACCAGAACTGGTGCTTTTTACAAGGCACCATCATCAATAGGGTCACCAAGTACCTTGCAAGACAAAAACTCTCAACTAGGAGGGGGGGGGGAGTAGTATTAAGTGAGAAGTGGCTTTGTGCCAGTTGAGAAATTAAAGGTATAGAGGGACAGAGATAGGTGTCTTGTGGTAGATTAGATACATGTATACTCCAGTTGGAAAAGAAAGGATGGTTAGTTGGAGAGTAAGATTAAGAGAGTGGGTGAGTCAGAGAGTAATATAAAGGAAGCGATAGTGAGAGAGATAGTGGCAAAGATATGTTAGGACATGCCCTCGAAGGTCATTGGGGGTGGTGAGAATAAGTGAGGTGATACAGAGGTTTGGATTGGGTGAGTGGACAGGATAGAGATGATTGTAGCAAATGATAGAGAGAAATAGAACGGGTATTGCAGTAGATATGTGAGGGCATTGAGGGTGATAGTAGGCAAGTGAGGAGTTGGTGATGGAGAATAGCACAGGGGACAGAAGGTGCAAGCAGGAGGTGATTGGTATCATACTGCTGTCAACTCAAATAGGCAGTCCCTCTATTGGGTTCACATAGGGGAAACTACCTTTGTCCCACTCATTCTCCACATTTAATAGCCTTTCATAGTAGCACTTCCATGCTTCTTTCTTTTCAGAGTTGCTAAGTGCAAGCATACCATTATCCATCTGTACACACTTCTATCCCACAACTTCTCGATTCCCTTTGACACATCTGGAACACCCCAAGTCTCTGTTCTTCATGCTGTAAGACATTGGCAAACCTCTTCCTTTCTGCTCCAGCCTTTGCTAGATAAACCTGTCATCTAGCTTCCCTCTTGGCTACCTGATATAGCCAACATTTCTCCAGTTTTTCCAAGTCTGTCTCTTCGCTTTTATTGCCTTATCTACCTCACTGTTCCACCACCATGTTACTCTCAGTCTGGCAGAGACTTTGCCCCATCCACAGATTTGGCCTGCAGCCATCAGAAGGTTGTCCTATATGAACTTTCAGTTGCCTTCTACATTATATGTTAATACCTCCTCCTCCTCTTTCTTGTCAAATGCTTTAATCAGACTATCTCTAAATCTCTAACTGTTTGATGGATCTTTGAGCTTCCATCATTTCCTTTTCCAAACTGATTTGCATCTCTGAATCCACCTAGCCCTAAGTCTGAAGTCGTTAACCACTAACTTATGTTGAGTTGTACATTTCTCGCTGGGAAAGGACTTTGCATTTACAAGCATCTGTCTATCCGTATTTCTGGTGAGAATATAGTCACTCTGGCTTGTGTGCCCACCAGACTGGTAAGTGATTAGGTGGTTGACTGGTTTTCTGAATGACCAGCAAATCATTTGCATCACAGAACTCTAGGAGCTTTGTTCCCTCCTCATTTCTAGAGCCAAAACTGAAACTTCCATGCACACCAGTCCCCCAAGAATTTTGCACTTGCCGAGAGTAGGCGACACCTCGAAAATTGATCAGATTGATCGAAAAGAGTGTTGAAGGTGGCACCTGAGCGCAGATTGCCCCATACTCTCTGCTTCTGTCTATTCTCAGCTGTGACAGGGACTGGCAAACCCAGCTCACTCCACTGTAACAGAGCTTCAGCCATCTCCCTGTTGGAACTAATCCATATTGGAAAGGAGAGGATGTTGCCTACCAGAAGGGAGCACGCATGGATGGAGGAGAGAAAACAGAGAAGAGATAGAGACGAGCACTTGCGAAATCCCAGACCCCCAAACCGTTTTGGCAAAAGCAGCCTGGTCATGAGAGTCTGGAGAGAGTTTGACATTGACCAGACACTCGAGTTTCCCGAAGATTAGGTCATCAAAGTATTAAAGTGACGACAAGAATCTAGAGGAGTGTCTAACCCTGAGGAAATACAATAACCTATGAATCGCCAAGTAATTCCTAAGTATGAAAAACCTTTGGTGCAGCTCAATTGCCTCAAGTTTCTTCAGTAATTGCTCAAGGTTAGCTATTTTGGATTGAAAGATGGTCTCGAAAGCTTGGTCAGTAATCAGGGCTCCAAGAGAGCACCACACTGATAAAGGAAGAACCGTGATAGAGGAGAAGGAGTCTGTATATGAGTTTACGGTCTGCTGGATGGTCGAAGAGCCAGAGCTCGCATTTGGAGATGTTGATGCTAAGAACCCTACGACCAAGTTCATTGATCATTGACCTCACAGTTGCAAGAACCTTGTCAGGAGGACACGCCCCCCCCCAAACAGGCATCATCAAGATACCAGACATTTAAGTCCAGTCAGCTCCCATCTTGGTAACGTCATCAATGGTCAGTGCAAACAGAGCAGGTCCAAGCGGGTCACCCTGTTGGACTCCAGAGGCAGATGAGATGAAGTGGTCACCAAAGGAGAGGTAGGAGGTTGCTGATAGGCCTGCCAAGCAAAGTGATAGAGAGCTGATAGAGCTTACTGCATGACGGATGACATCCCGACTGATGGAATTGAAGGCATTCCTGAGATCCAGTTTGAGGATGACCTTTGGTGTCTCAGAAGGCAACTTGCTGCTTTGAGTATTCATCTTTGTTCATTTTATTATTTTGCTAACTTGTCATTTCATTAGAGGTTATTTTGTGGCATTGCTATAAATCTTAAGAACTGAACTTCATTGCCTTGAATGTATGGACAATGTGAAGGCGTGTGTTTTAGTGGTTAAGGTGTTTGTTTAGTTCATGATCATAAGGGTGTTATTTCAATTCCTGGAGTGGGTGGTATGCTGTGTCCTTGAGCAAAGTACTTCCCTATGTGATGACATCTGGTGTACCACAGGGATCCATTCTTGGACCCCTGTTTGTTGCATATATTAATGGCATAGATGCCAACTTGAAGAATCTTATAGTGTCGAAATATGCAGATGACATCAAGCTGTACCTTGAGATAAAAAGAACAGATCCTATATGCTATGGATCTTTCCTGCAATCAGACCTGGACAAAATGCAGCAATGGATTACAGACTGGCAACTCAAGCTGGCTGTGGACAAGTGCGCCACCATGCATTTCAAGAGGAAAAATCCAGCATTTACATACTCCCTCAACAACCCCAATCTTAAGAAGTTTGCTAGTGAACATGACCTGGATATTATTGTCAACAGTGATTTGCATTGGACAAACCACATCTCTAAAATTGTCGAGAAGGCTGAAGGTGCCTTAGCATCACTCAGTAAGACCTTTGTCAGCCACTCTCCAGCTATCTGTTTAAAGCTGTATATGGCTATGGTACACCCACACAGAGTTTGCCTTGCCAGTCTGGAACCCCTATCATGCTCAGCAAATTAATCTCCTGGAAACTGTTCAGAAATGTGCAACCAGACGAATACCTGCCATCAGGCATCTACCATACTTTATACGTCTTGCTTCCTTGAGTATGGGCACCTTAACCCATTAGAATTCATATTTCTTTGTCAAATGTAATGCTTATTTATTCACATTGATTTAAATTAATCATGCATTACCTTGTAGCTTTGAGATTTCAATGGGCACCCTTTTGAATTCCACATGTCTAACATTCGTGGACATGCTTACAAAATCAAAAAACAGTACGGCTCCCATGACCTTCAGAAACATTTTTTCATTCTCAGAATTTCTGAAGCATGGAATAAACTACCTGCATCAGTGGTCAGTTGTCAAGACACTGCATCCTTCAAAACTTCCATGCTTCCTGAAATTCGCCAACTGTACACCTAATGTCCCCCTCCCTTTTTTTCCATTTTTTTTTAAATAAATTATTTTATTCTATTCTATGTACTGTTCATGCACTTTTGGCTACTTTTTCTGATGAGTTGTACTGCACCTGAGCACTGTATACACAACAATTTTCATTATTATTATTATTATTAAGGCGGCAAGCTGGCAGAGTCGTTACCGCGCCGGGAGAAATGCTTAGCGGCAATTTTT
>JAOPUL010004099.1:31776652-31787432 GCA_027564515.1 Octopus rubescens
GCATATATACATATACATACATACCTACACATGTATATCTATTCAAGTATTTAAGTTCACATATACCTTGCAGGATTAGTGGAACGGTTGTTTACTACTGAGGGCTATTCTTCTCTTCAACGATTGAATATTTGTAAGTGTGAGTGTTACCCTTTTCTGTTGGGGAATGTTTTCTCATTTGTAATATGTGACTTTATAAAAAAGATCTTGAATTAAAATTTATTTTTCATTTGAAGATCGGATATCATTTTCTTGCGTTCAGTAGCGTTTTGTGCTTTCTAATGAAGCATTCATCTTTATATTTCCGGAAACGTTCGTTGTCCAACCATATCTTAAAGAAAGGGAAGATTGGGAATTTTCCCTTTCCGCATGATGCGAAGTGTTCACTGCAGGTAGTGATTCTAACAGAGGGATATTTAATTTGTTGTTTATATACACTGAATCTCCCATATATGCTCGTTCTGGTTTCACTAATGCGATTTACTTTTCAATGTGGGCAGGTTTCACAGTAAATTAAATGTTTAGTTTTGCAATTCAGGTTTGCATAAACTTTGTAAATCTCATTGTTTTTAAAGGAGATATGTCGACCCTTTTCAATGATACCACAAGTTCTGCATGGAGGGGTCTCGTATTTCTTAACTTGCAGTGTGTCATTGTCGGGCGTAAATTTCGCCTTGTTAAGCAGTCTATTTTAGATTGGGTGCTTGATCTCTACTCTATACTATTGGTGTGTCTTTACGAGTGCATTCATTTGGGGGGATTGCTGAAAAATCGGGAGCTATTGTTGAGTTGTTTTCACAATATTGAAGTTCCTCGACAAAAGGGATAACTGTTATTTTCCTTTTAATTTTGTTGGGTTGTTTTTCTCAGTGTTGTTACGGGGATGTTCTGGGACTTGGAAATGGACGTGTTGAGTGAAGTCTAATTTCACTAATAGGTATATTGCAAGGTATATGTGAACTTAAATACTTGAATAGATATTATGTGTAGGTAGGTATGTATATGTATGTTTGCATATGTATGTGCAGATATGTGTGTATCTGCGTACATACTCCACCAGACCCAGCGAAGTGGGTATAGGATATTTGTACGCTTTAGGCAATGTGCGGCTAGTCTAGAAACCAGAAGGTGGAGAGTATACGATAAAATAAATATTTATTAACATCGTAAGTTACACATTTTTCCCATATCGAAGTTACGAACAATCTCGATAAGCTGATGGTTTCCATACAACGAATATTTGGAGACTAACACTGCTAAGAATGCAAATAAAAATGCTGGATTTAGAAGGAGTGAAATAGGTAGAATATAGGCTGCACATGTTTATTAACTAATTGAAGTTCATTATATAAGTGTTATGTGACGAATTCCCCTCAGCGTAGCCAGTTTACATTGTTGCAACGAATAAACTAACAATGAATCACCAGGCTAATCACCAAATGATGGCCAGTCTAAGGGAATAGCAAAGTCAAGAACGAGACAAACAAAATTATTAAATTAATATGACCGATGAACGCTTTAGCGTATGGGAAAAACCTAAAATAGAAATATAGTGGGTGTGGTGTTGCAGTCAATGAATGGGAAGACAGAAAAATAGAAAACGAAAACGAGAAAAAGACGTAAGTCCTACAAGTAGGGGAAGTGGCAGTATGTAGGGAGGCTGTTAAACACTTTATAAGAGGATATAAGGAGTGACAAGACGCTTTTCCTACCGGTTCAAGACGTACTTTGATGCCGAGACCACTATTCACTCATAAATAACACTGGTCATAACACTCATAAATAACACTGAAATTTCCCATCGCAAACTTTAGTTAATAAAGGTCGTAGAAACCCATCTATTTCCAGGTAGGCCGGGCAATTAATGTCAGCCACCTAAAATAAACTAGTTTCATAGGTAAAAAGTGTTCTTGAGTCAAAAACTTTAAAATAGTAATTCTGAATGTTTCCAATTTATCGCCAAAATTCAAATTAGCTGATAAACTTTATCAGTAATACTCTTTAGTAAACCTGTTTGGTATTCATAATTTTATCCCGTCACTCTTAACTCTTTACTACGGAAGGAAACCAACCACATTGAGAGCTTTTGCTTTCACAGTTGGAAAGAAACTCCAACTAAAGACATCCCTATTGAATGCGGCTATTACATTGTACATGATGAATCTTGTTGAAAGTGACGATTCTGATGCTGATGTAAATGAGAGACAGTGAAAACTATCCTGACTGTGTTCCCACAACCGGGCCAGAGCTTTTAATCAAAATGAGACTTAAATTTAAGCAAAGAATCAGCAAAACCTTTGTCCTCTAGGCTCAAAGAAAAACACCTGTTAGCAAAAGACACAAAGGGAACATCCTATCAAAATAGGGATGGCGAATTTGTTCCATTCTTTAATGAGAACATTAATATTGTTCATTGCAATGAGGTTGAGAGCGTTCTTCTTCCACTTGGTGTCCACAAATACGATCCTGATGAATGGGGATTGTTCATTGATAGTTCAAAACATAAGTTGAAATGTGTTTTGCTCCATAATACCAACATGTATGCGCCAATAACTATAGGTCATTCAACAGCACTGAAAGAAAACATGATGCCATCAAACAGGTTATGGAATGGAGTGATTACACCTAACATAAATAGGTGTTATGTGTCGATTTCAAAATGATATATTTCTTGCTTGTTCAACAAAATGGCTACACGAATTTCCCATGTTTTTTTGTGTATGTGGGACAGTGCAGCATAAGAGGAGCACTGGAAAAGGAAAGATTGGCCACCCCTAGAGTTGAACGTCGGTGAAAAGAACGTTATTAGTGCAGCGCTCGTTCCGAAAGAAGAAAATCGTCTTCCCTCTCTTGCATATCAAATTGGGATTAATGAAAGAGTATGTAAAATCACACGACAACGAAAGTAAATATTTTGAGTAGTTATGTAAATTGTTTCCTGTACTTAGCACTGAAAAACTCGAAGAAGCAGTGTTTGATGGTCCTGATATACGGATGATGAATGTGTTAATTCAATGAATGACTTGGAATTACGCGATTGGACATCATTTGTTAATGTGGTGAAAAACTTCATAGGCAATCGCTGCGTCAAAAACTACAAGGGATTAGTGGAAAAGCTATCGAAAAGTCTACAGGGCATAGGTGCTAATATGTATATTAAAGTTCAGTTTTTACATAGCCATCTATATAAATTTCCAGATAATTGCGGTGATGTGAGTGATGAGCAAGGAGGACGATTCCATCAGGATATCGAAACAATGAAGAGCGCTACCAGGGACGATGGGACAAAGAATAATAGCTGACTACTGTTGGGCTATCAAAAGGGACTTAAATAACATTGAACATAACAGACAGACAATCAAGAAAGAGAAGATGTTTACCATAGTTCTTATGTCCACGAATGTTTTATTTCTGCTGTTAGTTTATTAAATGATTTGATGAAAATACTTGTTGGTCTGGGTATATTCAATCGTGTTATTTTTAAAGACTTAGGGTCTGATTGTTATTACAAAAATAGTATTTCACAAGAAGCAGACTAATATTTGTTGGTTTAAATACGAATTGAGAGGTTTCTACGATCTTACCTTGAGAAATATTGCCATTGGTCAATATCATATATACAGAAAACAAATGAAGAAAATGCTTTTTTTCCCAAGAATGAGGCTTTTCTGTACAGGAAAAATGGTAGCTAACCAAGGAAAAGTAAGGCCATTTTCAGATTGAGCGCTCTCAAAACAGCTACAAAAGATGTTTGGTGTCTCGACAACATTTCAAAATTTTCTTTTTGTTGACCAGTGGAAAAGGAAATGTTTTAATCTCTCCTTTTCCTCGAAATAACTGTCATATCTGCCTGTGAACACCGCACCGAGAATTATTTCCTTCCCAGCACACAAACGGACATTCTCCTCTGTGACTAACACTACGTTCTGTGCAGAAATAAACGAATATTGACGACTCTAGCTATCTCATTCGTATGTTCAATATATTCTGAATTGGCATTGTTCTTTAAGAAGACCGATGATATAATCCAAGCGAGTTTGCATTGTTTTGCTGTTATCCCGATCGCTCTGGTGTGTATGCACACACATGTATCCGCTCTGTCCTTTCAAGTCATCAACGCCGTCACCATGGATTAAGTACGATTACATATCTGGACGGACAATGATTTTTTTTCGCATCTTGTTCGCCGAAGTCACAATTTTGAAGCATCATTTCCTAGTCGATAACGGAGCAACTCTCAGGAATTAGCCTGTGAAATTGTTATGCAATTCACAAACGTCATCGGTTATCATCTTACAAGCTGTTAACCATTCTCCTATGTCCATTTACGGAGGAGAATATATGATTCTACATCTTAATATAAGGCGTCAAATCAATTGGATTTTCATCTCCGCCGTCCTTCGATATCCTGTCCTTGGTACTTATCACCTGCATTATTTTATGCTTGATGTCGACTTTAAACAGAGGCGATCGATAGGTTCGGAAACGGAATAATATGCGCAGGGTATGTACTACAAATCTCCTACTTTACTGTCGGTCCTCTTTTCTTGGTGCCATCTACATATAATCGTTATCCTTAAGCGATTTCCAGGTACCACTCTCACGACTTGTAATAACGAGAGTCCGGTACACTGTGTTTCTCATTATATTATCACAAAGTGTTCTCTTGCGTCCTCCCCTCCTTATGTGTCTCACAACCGATGAGCTTAAGATAGCCAAAGACGTAGTTGGTAACATGTTAGAACTGGAAATTATTCGACCTTCAGTAGTAACTGGTCTTCGTCTTCCCTGGTTCCGAAAATGTCTGAAGGAGACCGGCGCCCTTCATGAAGGACGTTTATATGAAATAACCGTTGCTGATCAGTACCCAATTCCACATATTCAAGACTTTCTAACTTCTTTACAAGGTTGTACTGTCTTTCCAAAGATTGATTTATTACTGGCCTACAATCAAGTTGCTATTGGACATGCAGACGTCCCTAAAACGGCTATAACTACGCATTCCGATCTTTTCGAAATTCCTAAAATACCTTTAGATCTTCGGAACGTCATTAACACATCTCAAAGATACATCGTCCAAGTCACTTTTCTTTTGCCCACTTTGGCAACTTTTTAATGGCTATCCCTACTGTGGAGCAACTCTTTCAGCATTTGGAACAACATTTTACTAAATTATCACAATTTGATGTGACAGTTAACGCCAGTAAATGTTTATCACATTTTTGGGACATGTTATTGAGAAAACTAGAAATCCTCCGTTAAGAGAACACGTTGATGCCATCATAAATATTCCAGTTTCTATATAGTTAAAAGGGAATTACGAGAATTTCCCTGCATTATTAAATTCTGAAGATTTTATTCCACACTGTACTGAAACCATATTTCCAAAAAATGAGTTCTAACTTAATCGTAAATAAAAGTTAGTTTTTTTCTCTAAATGCGGCAGAATTGCAATCTGTTAATGATACCAAAGGGAAGTTAATTGCAATAACACATTTAGCACATCCGGTACCAGAAGCACCTCTCTTACTGATGATGGACGCATCAGACGCTGGAATCGAGTTGAGTATTGCAACAATTTGTTCATAATTATTGGCAACCCCTTTCTTTTTTCCAAGTGCTGCCAAACACAAAGAGGTAAAGCACTCTTGAGAGAGACTTATTGCCCGTTCATTTACCTATGACCATTTTCGACAGCTCTTAGAAGGGTCAACCATTATCAAATACACAGATCATAAGCCATTGACGTATGCATTGCATTCTAAAACTGATAAATTTTCTCCTTGACATATCAGATAACTTTACTTTCTTTCGAAGTTTAGTGTGGATATTCGTTATATCAACAGAGATGAAAATAATGCAGTAGGTACCTTATATCGTATATATGTCGATGCTTCCCATTCTACCAATATTATTGACATGCAACAGATTTCTATGGATCAAAAGAACAATGAAGTGTTGTTGCAAGTTCGGATAACAAAATTATTTTCTTTAGATCTTCGGTTATTATCATTGCACTCAACTGACTCACTTATATTATGTGATATTTCTAGTGGTGTTTTTCGAACGTACGTCCTAGAGAATCATAGATAGATGGAATGATTTCTCCGCCCACCATAATTCATCTCATGCGAGTATTTCGGCAACAGCGTTCTGTTTCACTTGGTATTCAAACGTACATTCGTAATTTGGTGCGCAATTATTTATCTTTCCATAAGGCGCCATATGAAAACAGCTTAGACACTTTTACTTCTCCTGATGCCCGTTTTAACCACACCTACGTAAATACTTTAGGTCCTTTACCAACAGTTCTGTATAAAATGTATATTTTGGCCAGCATAGCTCATTTTCTCCAGATAACCTGAAACAATATGATTCAACCAATTATGTTCATCGATTGCGCATTACGTAATGGAGTTACCACCGGTAATAACGAAACCGCAGACGATTAAGTCTTTCGTTCCATCTGACATCGATACATGGACTCACGATTTCGTACGCAACGATGCAGTCAAACATTCCTTAGAGACAGATTATTCCGGCCCGATCAATGTGTTAAAAGCTAAACCTAAGTATATGGTTTGCAACTTTTAAAAACTGTACAACTATAGTTGACAGAGTAGCCAGGACAGGCAGAAGAGTGCATTGGCCAATTAAAAACACTCGCACATACTTTTATTAAAAAATACACAAAAACGATGAAATTTTCTTTTGCTTGGAAATGAAAAACACTACTGTTGAACGTGACCTTCGCTCTAGACTTCATGCATGACATTTATAAAACTATTTCTCAACAACCAATGTATATAATTATAATTTTTATTGTTTATCTCTTTTGCTCTATCTTATTATTTTATATATAATAACTACTCATTCTATTGTACCGCTCTCTTATATTTTCCAAAGGAAAGAACTGAGAGGAAGCTCCTTCTAGTAGATTCGAAACTGAATCGCTGAAATAGTCGAGTGAAAGTCAGGGCTTAGTAATAACATTTCACGCGATCTGCCGATTAACTGAACAATCAGCATTGGACAATCACGTGATTTGACAATTAAGAGCATTCCACAACATTGTAACAAGACTTATGAATAGTTGAAGTTTTGGCGCTAAAACTAAGAATGCTGGAACCGTCGCAGTGAGAACCGCATTCTCATTTCCATTCACCATCAGGAACAAAAACATCATAACAAACAGTATTTTAGCAACATCAGATTCTTATTTTCCTTCTTCAGCTGTCGGAAGAAACAGTGTTACAAACAGTTCATTTAGTAACTTCTCAGCCCTTTCTTTTCTCCAGACGAGCAGATAAAACGAACAGCTTTCCCATCATGAACTTAGCATGATATTTCTCCAGTCGTGACTGCTGCCACAGAGCTATACAAAGAGGCTATTTCGTCCTAGCTATCCCAAAATATATCAATTGTTGTTTATATACTACATATAGATAAAAACATAGAAAATACTATGTGCAGTAAATACAATTGCTGTTAATTGTTCGCCGGCAACCCAACACAGCCACCAGAGAAACATTAGTACCCGTGACAAAAGCACGGAATGGACGCTTGGCTATCCATAGTGAATATGTATGTCAGATCTCCCTGGTAAGTGTAAGATTTGGATGTATCAATATGGCATCCCCATCAGAATCTTTCACCACCCCTGATATATGAGATCCCGACATCCACAATGCAGCAGGGCAGTGTTTTCTCCAAGAAAAGTCAGGGACTTTCTCGGTGTCTAAGAAACATTGCAATTATGAGTAATCTTGCGCAAGAATAGGTTGGCACCGCGTCAGCACACGGACAGTTTAAATTCTTCAAATCAAACGATTTCTTTTTCTTCTAGTTGTACCTAAGTCTCATTGAACCTCAGTCTCTTTACGTAAGATTTGATTGTATCTGATATAGAGTACAGTTTCTTAATTCTTTCATACTTACAGTGTTCTTTAGATACGTGTCTGACCTTGTGGTTGCTGTTTTTAAAGACAGTTGCAGTAGCATCAGCGCACCACCTCCATCCTTTCGTGGGATGTATAATCTATCTACATCTGCCTTAGAGAGATGCATGTGGTGCATTGTGAGAAACGTGCTTATTATTATATTAATTTTACTGACCTCAATAGCAGACTTCCTTATGCCATCAAAGCTGTAAGCTACACGACTTATAGCTAAGTTATTGATTGCATAATTCTTCGTTCTCGTATTATGTGTGGGTTGCGTGGGGATAGATGATAAGAGAGCCGGGTGTGTATGTAAAAGACTCGCGTAGTCGTTTTCAACTGAATCTCGCGAATGCGCGACTCTGGAAATGGGCGAACACTATCTCGTCATTAGATCATATCTAAATAAGTTATTTAAAATAACATATTCTGTAGGTCGGAAGATAGGAGTAACCCGAAATATTTAACGTTCAAAGTTGTCGGCTACATAGACCAGATATTTGTGAGTTATATAATGAACCTAGATGAGATATATTATCTGAGATCTGGTTACGGCCGAATCATCGCTTTTTCCCAGCACACAAGATGAGAAATCTAGTTAAAGGGCTGCGACACGACTAATCGTCAATATCCAACGATGGTTAGCCTTGAAAAGAGCTATTAGAAAATAATCGATTAGGATTAGAAAGGAAATAGAGCTAGAGTATTCTAAAATAGATGGAGAAATAATTAGTAACTTAAACGTGGTGCTGCGACTGAGGTTCCGGCGGAGAGATTGACATTTCACCTCTTCTTCAACAGTGAGCACACAGTTTACTTTCATTCCCTCATACCTTAGATTACGTGCTAGGGATGATTGGTGAAAGGGCGATAGTGCAACGCAGCAA
Organism: Octopus rubescens; assembly: GCA_027564515.1. Lineage (NCBI taxonomy): Eukaryota > Metazoa > Mollusca > Cephalopoda > Octopoda > Octopodidae > Octopus > Octopus rubescens. The sequence goes on from JAOPUL010004099.1 coordinate 31,785,480, forward strand.
CCAATAAGGATTGCGTTTAAAGATGAATCGGGTAGGGTGCACGTAACTGGACTCTAAGCAGATGTCTGAGGCTTTCTGGGAGCACTCCACACAACTTTTTGTGAATGACAGTGATCCATAGACAGAGATGGGCTTGACCGTCTACTTGGATGGCTTGCCCTGACATTCGAATGAATCTACGCAGATCTGCAAAAGCCCGATAACGGATGCGGAATTCGCGAAGGGGTGACGGGCTGCACAAAGTAGACAACAACAGGGCTGGATGATCTGCCTTTCGTGATTTATCTTCGTATGCCAGATATCGTCAAGAGCTCTCTTAGTAGATGTCTACTACAATGGGTAGCAGAACAGGTGACTTATCAGCCTTGCTAAATGAGGTGAGATGGTGACCCGTATGGTATCTTGAAAACAGCAACTGCCCGATTCTATCCGCTAAACCTTGGATTTTTCATTCACGGTTTAGCGAATCGTTCTTACAGAACAAAGCCAAATCGAAGGATATTGACGATTACGAATGAGATAGGTGAAGTCGCCAATTTTCGTTCTTTTACTGCAAAGAAAGTTGTGTCGGTCAAAGGGAAAACGATTTACAAAGATTTAAAAATGCCGGCCGTTTGTGAGCTGGGGAGGGGATAATTGTCTCAGTGTTGTCGGACAGGTTCGACTGTTATTTCGAGAGAAATGAAACATTCGTTCTGAACCAATTGTGGTCTCGGGGTCATTGGGTAATGCGGCTGGTCTTGCAGCGGTACCAACAACGTGTGGTTGGCACTTATAACCCTCTAATACGGTGTTTAGCTGTCTCATTACATACCCCCACTTCACCTACGGATAGAACTTTCTTTTTTCTTTCACTTTCGTTTTCCTTTTCTTCCTACTCATTAACTACAGCACCTAACCCACTCTATGTCTATTTCAGGTATACCCCATACGTTCAAACATACATTGGTCATATTTACCTACTTTTCTGCCCTTTTTTCTTTTGTTCTTGACGTTTCTGACGTTGGAAGCGGGTGAGTATTGCAAGGTTTTTTTCAAAATGATTAGCAACGCCTTTCTCTTTTTCCAAGCGCATTAAACCGACAAAAAGAAGTAAAGCACGTTTGCAAGATGCCAATTGACGGAATAGTTATCTGTAAATCATTTTCGACATTTCGTAGCAGAGCCAACTATTATCATATGCACTGATCATAAGACGTTGCATTCTAAAACTGATAATTACCGTCTTAAACATATCAGACATCTTTACTTTCTTTCAAATTTTACTGTGGATATTCGTTACATCAAGGGTGCCGATAATTCAGCAGCAGACACCTTCACTCCTATCTATGCTTTTCATTCTGCCGATACTATTGACATACAAAATATTTCTATGGATCAAAAGAGTCATTACAATTTCGGATACAAGAATCACTTTCTTTAGATCTTCGGTTATTACCATTGCACTCTACTGATTCACTTATATGGTGTGATGTTTCTACTGGTGTCCCTAGACCGCACGTCCTAGAGAATCTTATTAAGTCTTCATTCCACTGTTAAGGGGGACTAAGGTTGCTCCCCGGCACAATTACTATATTGATCACCACTGGTCAAATGGCACTAGCTACAACGAAATCTCGACAATATGATTCTACCAATTATGCTCATCGATTGCGAATTTACATGGCAAAGTCACTTCCATTAATCATGAAACCGCAGTCGATTAACACTTTCGTTCCAACCGACATCGATACTTGGACTCACGATTTTGTACACACCGATGCATTCAAACATTCCCTACAGACAGATTATTCCGGCAAGTACCGTGTGTTAAAAGCTAAACCTAAGTATCTGGTTTGCAACATTCAAGGAAGACAGCAGACCGTCAGCATTGATCGAATTATGTAGGCTTTTGTCGAATCATTTCCCTGTCCACAAAAATCCACTTCTTCTTCTGCCACACCCACACAATAT
>JAOPUL010004099.1:31803271-31813785 GCA_027564515.1 Octopus rubescens
CATACATACATACATACATACATACATACATACATACATACATACATACATACATACATACACACACACACACACATTATATTGACCCACACCACTTATAGCAATGAGTCATTGAAGAGGAATGATGGTCCCTCCCCTCTTAAGAATGGTTTCATATGACAATTCCCATCAGGAGGTTTCTAAATTAGATGCATTCACATGGTTTTCTTTTTTATATACAATATTACATAACATTACAGTTTTGTGATTTATTTATTATTTAATTTAGAGCAAAGATTTGTTCTATACTTCATTCAAAGGAAAATAAATTCAATGTAGATAATGCTTCCTTATAATATGGCTTCAGAAAATACAAGCACATTATTTTGCACATATTCTGAACAGATAAGGAGTAGAAGAGAACTAATTGGTGAAGACTATTTCACAAATATTTTTGATGCACTGGAATTAACGATCTATATGTTATATATATTATATAACATATAGATAAGTATGTTTATATATTGCATTTATAGCAGTTTACAAGGTTGAAAAATAAACCCATCTCTCTCTCTCTCTCTCTCTCTTACACACACACACACACACACACACACACACACACACACACACACACACACACCAGTGACAGAAATGGAAAATCGTTCTTCCTTATAGAAAATTGAAATGATATAGACATATGTACATAAGACTTGGTGAAAAACTATATTTCCTTCAATGAGTTTAACTGAAATTTCAGCAATGTAGAGGATGAGATAGATAAGGAAAGAAACTAGTGCTATAACATGGAAAGGGTATGGAAAAGTAATTAAGAGAAGTTAAAATAATTTGATCAATAATAGAGATAAGTATTTAGAAATGTACTTTGAAAATGAAATAATTTTTGAGAAATGAGATAAAACTTAAGTTTAGAAAGACTGAATAAATATGGGTACTCAGTTAGTGATTGATGAGAATATGAGGGAAAGGAACAACTAGTATAGAAAAAAAATCCATCCCTTTGTTCACAAGATATAGATGTGTATTTTAAAGAAATGTAATGTTAATTATAAAACTGTTGTGTGATTCTGCTCAGGAAGATATATGTTACATAGAAAACTAATTGATTAAAGTATGATTGATGCTTTTATTTCTAGCTAGCTTGCTTTCTTGTGAGATACATATGACTTGAAATATATGACTTTAAATAGTCAATCAGATGACACAGAGAAAAGTCATGCTCAATGACTGGTGTAGCAGTATCATCTTCAGCTGCTACAAAGGTAATGAACATGCACTGGAGAAAAGCAGCTACAGAGGCATCAAATTGATGGGTCAGGTCATGAAAGTTGTAGAGATATAGCACAATTAATTAGGAACACAATTAGCCTAGGTGAGATCCAGTTTAGATATATGCCAGGAAGAGGTACTACAATGCCATGTATAGAGGAAGAGTCAGCAAGTTGAGAGTCAGCTACAAGTTTGGCAACAAATTGAGGATGCAGGTAGACATCCATGAAGGTTTACTTTAGTCCCTTCCTGCTTATTATAGTCTCTGGGCCATAGCAGAGTAGTTTTAAGACTACTGTCCATGGAAACACTTGTACACTAATGACCTAGCTTCTATATTGAATTTGTAAAAAATTTAGAGAAGAAATTCCAGAAATGGAAACAAAGTCTACAATCAAGAAGCCTCAAATACTGATATTAATAAGTAATTAATAATTATGAAAGAAGATAGTTTCCTGTTACTGTGAAGAAAATAGCCAAGCAGATAAAAAAAAATCAAAATCTCCATACAGTGTACTTAATATAAACTATGGAAGCACAAAAGATGTACTGAGATTACAGGCAGTCTATTACTGAAGGCTGACGTTGTATATGGTAGGTGTTCAAGAATAGTTGGCTGTAAGAGCACATGTGAAATAAATTCCTTCAAATGCTCAAAAGGCTCCATAGAAGTACTTGATAACCTTGATAACCTAGGTGAACTAAGTAGCAGTAGAGGTGGATTTTCTAAAAGCTTAGTAACTAGAGTAATAACAGGGTGGAAAAAATAATTCAAGGAGCTATTACCTCTGTTGGTAACAAAGGATTTTTCTCTTAGAGTAAAGCATAGATTGTGTGAGGTTTATTTATGATGTACAATGCTGCATGGTGGCAAGACAAGAGCTTTGAATGTATTCACATGATGTGAATAGGAGCTGCAGAAGAGAGAAATCTAGGAAGACATGGGAAAATGTGGTGAAAAGTCACTCTCAAGAAGCTGAACCTCACGAAGGACATAACGAAGAACCCTTCTTTACAGTTAGCCATCATTCTCTTTCTTCCATATTACCTTTCATTGGTAGTCACTACTTTCTCTAACCATCACTCATCTTTATTGCTATCCTTCAACCTTTTCTTTTCACCTTCCCCCTTACATTAATACCTCCTCTGTTACTCTTCCTAGACATAGATCACTACCTTTTGTTAAGATAATCACTCTCACCGACTTCCACTATTGCTTCTTTTGTTACCTTGTCTCCTTCCCAACATGTAACTGCCTATCACTGTTTCTCTTCCATTACTCCCTTCTCTACCACCCCCTCACTCTTATTGCTCTATTTCCTCTATGATGCATGATTTCTATTCACCCTCTTGATCATATTTTGCCTTGAACAAATGGGAGCTGTGTGGAGTAAAGAGGACTTTTCAGTCTTACAGGGGACATGGTAATCTCTAGTGCTTGTGCCACCATAAAATGCATCCAGTACACATTGGAAAGTGGCTAGTGAATGAATGGAGACAATGTGGAGTAGAAAGAACAGTTTAGTCTTGCCAAACACATAACAACCTCTCTGGTGCTGGTACCATGATAAGGTGCATTCAGTAAATCCTGTAAAGTGGGTGGTGTTTGAAAGGATATCAAGTTATAAAAACTAAACCAAACCAAACCAGGATGTACAAGCAAGACACAGTTCCTCAATCCTTCTAGAAGAGGAAGTGACTTGGACCATGAGGACATGTTCAACTCATGTCAGTATGAAAAGTGGAAGTAAAATAATAATGATGATGATGATGATGCATAAGTAAAAAGAAATGCTGCAAATATTTAACAAACAGTAAAAAAAATGATTTCAGAAAAAGAAATTTTCTATTTAAAGAATTTTAAATAGATGTAGAATAAATCAATTATCTGTTATTCTCCACCACATTTACATACGTTTGCAATGCTTACTTAATCGAATGCTTAAAGGAGATAAAATCTAATTTTCTAAGAAAATCATTAAACAGTCAATATCCTTTCAGAACTACTGGATTATGTTATCAACATATGCTTTTATTTACAGTAAACTATGTCAGAAACAGTGAGACATAATCCATCTGGCCATTTCTTACCATGCAATGTATATAGTCTATAAATCAGCACCCATATTTTTGTTCATCCAACTACACTGAATTATCTTAGGACATTGATGGATTTTTAAATAGTGTAATGTCAATTTTTTGTATTGACTATTTGCCAATGCAGTCCTTTTTGAGAGATATGGCAGGGCAAGTTGATAGGATACTAACCTAACAGCCAAAGGTCTAAGAGTTCATAGCTAGTCATTAGTGATGTACTGTGTGTGTTCCTCATCTCCCTCTAGATAAGTCTACCTAATTGTAAAAAGGTCTCATTAGAAGTGGTATTTCTATATTCTTAGTAGCTATACAACTGATGAGGATTTTATAATCGTATAACACTGGTTTCACACCATACCAAAAGTATGTTGTCCTGGAGAAGAATTCTCCACCTCCAAAGTGACTTGCTCTAGTTTGACTACATGAAGATTATGAAGATGTGAATCTATAGTGTCCCAAACAACCATGTGGATTATAGGACTCATCAATTATACATACATGTACACACACATATATCTAAACCACTTGGCCATGAGCTTTTGTGATCACAAGGTCATGGTTCACTTTGTGGACCAGGTGGAATGTTGTTATGTCCTTCAGCAAGGCACTTATTTTATATTGCTTCAGTTTACACAGCTTAAAATGAGTACCAACCTAGTGTTGGTGCAGCCCTCTCTACCCCCAACTGTCACTTTCTGGATGCTCTGCTGAGTTAAAATGGGAGGGCCAAAAGATGTCAATGTCTGCTTGTGACTACATAGGCACCTAAAACAATTAGCAGAAGCATATTTTTTCCATACCTGCCATCTCTGAAGAGCACCTAATATTACTTAACCTGGTGCTGTTATCTAGTATCTGGTTATTTAATACCCCATGCAAAATCAATTGGCAAGATTGGTTGAAATGGATCTATAATACTTTGACTAATAGATATATATCTTCTTGGAATTTTCATAAAATAGAAAATATACTTGAATACAGATAATCAGCAAGTTTTGGATAGAGTCTAAGTAAGAAGAACTCCTTTTCCAAAACTATTTATGTTTGCATGTGTTCTTGTTATTTTCAGGATATTTTATCAATAAATATTAAACATTCTAAACAATAGCAAAAAAATAATAAATAAAAAGTAACAAGTGTCAGTAAAAAATTGCACTAGATTACAGCAATGATTTCAGAACCAGTTTCACAAGCATCTGTTATACTAGTACATGGCCTGTTGTTTTTCAAACAGAATAAATATCATTGAGTTTCATTGAAATATGGCTAATACTTTCAAGAAAAATAAAAAAAACACAAATTGGAAGCAAAATAATTATTTTATAAAACAAAATCTTTCTTTTTTAGGGTCTACAGACATTAGCAGCCGTGCACATCAGGCCTTGATGATCCTGGCCAGTGACCTCATAGAGGTTCCTCTACCCAGCATAATGTGAATGTTGATATTGGTTAATAGATGACATTTTTGCTGAGATTACAAATCTACTTTGCTATTTCCAAAGGCTTTACTTGTAACCCTTGGCCAAATAGCTGTCAGATGCTATGCATTGCCAAAAGGCAGTCCCTGTTTGATCCAGGATGGCGTAGTTCCATATTTGCTGTTAACCCTTATATTTAGAGGGTGTTCCCCTATCTGCCACCTTATGTAGATGTTGTTGTCTCTCCAAATTTATTCATGTAGTCTAGTGGTTATGATTTCTAACTGAATCAAGTCCTAGAGAGTTGTGATGGGTGATATAATTGAGTTGAGCAAATCCAAGCAAGTTCAATTTGATGATGATAATAAAATGCATAAACATGAAATATATAATATTTAACATGTTCCACAAAATATATATTTTTAAGCAACACAGGTAGATGTAGCTTAAAACAGCCAGTTTGTTTTGACACTGCTCCTATTATAATATAAGTTGTTCAGCCATAGGCCAGCTCTGATCAAGCAAACCTACAATCAAAGCATTCTGTCTTATTTTCAAACATAATCTATCTTAGACTACATTATCCAGTCTCATTCCATCTTTAAGATGGTAAGATGTGATTTGAGTGAAATTTAGCTGCTATTTTTAGCAGATCATGTAACTAAATTAAGGCTACTTTTTGTTTCACAAAACCTCAGTATTTCTTCTCTACTAAAATTTCAATGCTACAAATGTCTTCTTATTATCTCACCATTATCACACTCACCTTTAACTCTATCAAATTTTCTACCCTCATCCCATTCTAATTAAAACAACACACAAAAATCTTTATTACTTCCTGTTACCCATTGCTGATATGAACTCTCCTTAGTTACCATTATTGTCAACAGCACCATCACATTCTAAATGTGATGGTATTGCCTGTAAAAAGGGAACCTTTGGCTAATGTAGTCCGAGATAAAAAATAAAAAGCATGATGACGATGGCAGGAATACCTTTGATCATATGCCTACTCAATCAGATCTGCCTTAAGTCAAAACAACAACAGCCTCTTATTACAGTACCCACTGTCCTTGACAAAAAAGTTTATAATATAATGTCCATAATCTGATGAATAATCTATTGAATGATTCCTAACTGAATTATTACTATTACTAGTAGAAAAACTACCTTCCAGGTCATTATGATAATGATGACGGACTCTTCAAATGTGATGTATAAGTGTTCAGTTGTTTCATCAACTGGACAAATTGCTCAGTGAATTAGTATGTGAAGTGACTGAATATTCCACAGATGTATGCTTTTCATATAATTCTCAGGTAAAATCAGCATGTCACAAATGCAACAAGGCTGATCTTTGAATTAGAGATTCTGTTCACCTGAAAGGCCTCTATACAGTTCCTATCTATTTAAATTCACTCACAAGGCTTGGGTTTATATGAGGCTATATGTGTAATATCATCTTGCCAAGAGTCATCTTAAAGGATTTTGGGACCCCAGGTAAAGCAAAGCACTGAGGTCCCTACATACATAGATTAGCATTAGGCTCCTAGATTTGTGAGGCCCTCCCCAGACAACTGACTAGTGTGCCCTTGCTAAAAGATTGCATTGCATATTGTCTGTATATATGGGACTACATTCTCCAATATATTTTTTTTCCCTAGTTCAAAATGGTAGGGTGTAATTTGAGGACAATTTGGGAGCAGTTTCTAACAGATTGAGCAATAACTGAATTGGTGTGTGTGTTTGCCAAACCCTTTCAGATTTGATGGTAAAAGTATTTGGCATTAAGAACAGTGTTTGCAAAAACTACAATATGTCTGTTCTATTATTTATGTAAATATTTAGATTTCAGACACTTCTGAAACTTGTAAAAGAAAAGTGTAAAATTGTATAAAAACACAAAAAAAAAAAACTATAATATTTTGAGTTATGTTTCAATTAGGAATTTTTACCTCTATTCTGTATTTAATGTATTTCATTACAAAATATTTTCATTTCAATAACAATAAATATATATTACCACAAATTTTGAGGCCATTCACAGAGAGATCAAAATAGCCCAGTTGAAAGAGTATTAGACTAAAGATCTAATGCTCTCTGGTTCAATGTTGGGTTTGATATATTTATTGATGAGGTTTTGTTTTGTTCTGGAAATTATTACTAATTGAAATTTCAATAATTTAACTTACTTAGTGAAGGAAGATGAAAAAAGGGAATATTAACTGTCACAAATATATATATCAGCAAATAATAAATAATTATAGGCTCAGAAACAGGGGGTGCAAGTGCACCCACTAAAATTTTTGCATGGCAATGAAAACTCTTTGAACAACCTCTTGAAAAGCTGGGTTTACACCACTAAGCAAATTTCATTCCCCGTACTTATAATAATCACAATATTCCAACGACTTGGTAATGTTTAACTGTTTCTGATATGTTAGCACTTTAATTAGGACAATGACAAAAGCAATAATGAGGATGGTGATAAATATATTTTAACATATACAGTGAAAGCAATAATGTTATTGATGTCAATAATGATGATGATGGTAATAATGATGAGAAATACAACAAAAACTGCAACTACAACAGGCATGACTGAGTGGTTAAAAAGTTTGCATCATATCTCATGGTTTTAGGTTCAATCACACTGCAATGTACCTTACATAAGTATCTTTTGTCATTGTCTCAAGTCAATCTCAAGCCTTGTTAGTGAAATTAGATAGATGGAAACTGTACAGAAGCCCATTGGATGGACTGTATATGTTTTTTTTGGGGGGGGGGGTAGCAAAGTCATCTCTGTTGCAAGAATTCAGTTTAGATCTCAGGAAAACATATTTTTTAAAGACTAATCTCAGAAGTCCTGCAAAAAGGAAATGGGTACAACCCTTCTTGCCTTGACTAAGCTATTAAAAAACAAAACAAATATCAGTTCCTTGCACCTCTAAGAATTTGAGCTGTCACATCTATCCAAACTAAAAGCTGTATAAGATATATATTTAACGGTAATCATTATATATTATGATATATAATGTTATATTTTTAAAAGGTAATCATACTACTCTTTATAGTTTCAAATACTGATTAATTATGGATTCCACTTCTACCACATCTGAAGAAATTTTTGTGCCAGAAATCATGTCCAAATATTGAACTTAAATTCTCCAATATCTCTGGTGGAGTGCCAGTGAGAAATGTTAAAGAGGGAGTAAAACAATCATACCATATCAATGTTTGTAATGCAACGCTAGTGTAGAAATATGAGATGACATATTTCAAAGAAATGAAAGTAATGATTTCTTATATATATATATAGGCATAAGGCCGCCAATTTTGGAGAAAGATAGAGCCGATTAAATCAATCTCAGTACTTGGCTGATAATTATTTTGCTGAGCCCAGAATGATAGAATGCAAAATTGACCTTCTGAGAACATAAAAAGACATAACTAAATCCATATACCACTCTATCATTCCTGCCATCCAATAATGGTTTCAAATTTTGGCACAAGGCCAGCAATTTCGGGGGAGGGAGGTTAGTCTATTACATCGACCACAATGCTTGATTGGTACTAAATTTATCGACCCCGAAAGGATGAAAGGCAAAGTCAATGTCGGCAGCATTTGAATTCAGAATGTAAAGACAGACAAAATGCCGCTAAGCATTTTGTCCAGCTTGCTAATGATTCTGCCAGCTCACCACCATCTTGCAAACCAATAATAACAATAATTTATTATTATATATTATAATAATATAGATTATATTACTATTCCAAAAAGTAAGTAATAACAAATTAAAATATAGATGGAAAATAGCTTCTTTTTGTTCCACCTCAGATAGAATAAACTTATAACAAAATAGAATAAACTTATAACCAAAAGCATTCCATCTATGGCCATTCTGCCTGCTTTTTGCTTTCTTCAAGCTTATGTTTCTTGTTTAAGATGATAAGATCTGATAAAGGGGAGATCTGGCTGCTATTTATAGTAAGCCAAACGACCACAAGAAGTTTCCCTCATTGGCGAAACTGATATTTTGATAGATGACTCACATAAATGGGGTGGGGAAATCAATGACTGACTGATTTAATTCAAACTGGATACATATTTCTTTTAAGATCTGGTGTCACAGCCGGTAGAGTTGTTAGGGTACTTGCTTATAAAAGAAAGGATCAATGACTCCCTCTTTATATCATAAACATGGCTGTAAGGCTAAGAAGTTTACTTCATTATGTGGTGTCAGGTTTGATCTCACAGTATGAAACTTTGGCCAAGTGTCTTCTATTATAGCCTTGGGTCAACCAAACCTTGTGAATGAAATTTAGTAGATGGAAACTGTGCAGAAGGCCATCAGTGTGACTGTTCCTGTTCTTATGTGATAGATTTAATCCTTTGCTCAGTTTAACATCACCTCTTGGCTTTTGAATACCTTTAGCAGAGTGCATTCTGTTACAAGCATTCAGGCCAGCTTTCAGCATAACTTCTGTTCCTCTTTCCTCACCAGTCTCAGATGCTCTGAAATGGCCTTGGGCACTGCCCTTCCTTCTAGGACTAGAACATAAAACTAAAACAAAAATTTCACAGAAATGCTGCCCCCCCCTCCCCTTCTAATCTTTTCTCTCTCTATTATAAAGGTTTCTGCTCCTCTGAACTTAGCAAACTACGCACCACTCCTGCCAAAGTCCCCATCCTCACCAATGCATCAACAGTTCCTCTCATTGTCAGCCTTACTACATCTCACCCATTAAACCCTGTGATAAACACTTCACACCATACCTTTCCTTCCCAAAGCAGCAGCACTCTTGAATTCCATTACTACCCATGAATTCCCCTACAGAGGTTCATTAAATAACAACTACATCAACCTCACCAGTTAGCAAAAACTTGTATATATCATATGCATATCACCCTCCCACAAAATACTAATTATTAAACAGCATTGTGCTGCATTCTGACACATACAGTTTATATTTACTTACTCAATGCATCTAGCTAAAAATAGGTAGCATGAAGATGTATAGTTCATAATTATAATCAATAGATGGTTGCATATAATTAATGATTATTTCTTTAACTTGTAGCAACAGGTTCAAAACCTCTCTAGGGTTACCAGAGAGGAGACAGATACAATTCATATTATAGGCAAGTAAGAAGTCTCTCTTGTCACCAGGTAGGAAATATATTTCATTCCCAATTACAGCCATTTTTAATTATGTTAATAATATCTTTGAGAAGGACACAATAATGGTAGCTACTATTTTTTCACTAAAACCTCAAGCTTCAGTTGGTCTGCTAGTAGATTCAAGTAACACTAAAACCTTAGGCCCATGACTAAGATAATAGGAAACTACTTTAGAGTATTTTATAAGAGATACTATGAGAGATATGTTAAAGAGAGAGAAGGAGAGGGAGAAAGAAATTAAAGTAAAGCAGGTTAATAGTGCAGTTCATATCACAAACAGTGCACAGTACCCATGCCATAGCGCCTTTAAATAGCTCAGTCCATAGAGATCTTACTAGATATTACCACAAGGTCATAGAATCTACTACTAGAAGCAGCAGCAACACTATAAAATTAACAAGTATTTTGCTAACTCGCAATGCTGCATTTAACATCACTCAAAAGTATGGAACTTTCTTTCAGAAATACTGGAAAACATTCAGAAACTGCAGAAATCATTGAAACAAAATGTATGAGCTGGCATGTTGTTGCTCGTGTTTGGTGGGGGGGG
>JAOPUL010004099.1:31818642-31830595 GCA_027564515.1 Octopus rubescens
AGGGTGAAGAAAGCCTGGCTGGAGGTGCCAGAGGATGCAGAAAAGGGGATAGCTGCAGTGTGTCAGCTGAGCGACTCGGAGTTGAGAGGGTTGCATGCCATGCACCACATGAGAGTGGATAGGACCCTGTTCCTTGCCAGAAAAATCGACTCCGACATTAACAGACAGAGTGTCTGGAGAGTGGTCGACAGTTGCGACAGATGCCAGTCTATCGACCCCGCTCCGGGTGTGCATGAGACGGGCAGCATCCCAGTGGAGTACAACTGGAAATGTTTAGCGGTGGACATAATCCACTACTGACAGGGGATGTACCTTTCAATGGTCGATTGTGGGCCAGGACGGATGGCGATATGGAGGGAAATGAAGACAGGGACTGCGGAGGAAATCACGCAGACGCTGAGGGAGATATTTTTGGAGTGAGGCTCCATGGACAAAGTGCTGATGGACAACAGCACAGCATTTACTCAGAGGCATTGAGGGAAATGCTTGGCAAGTGGCAGGTAGGCTGCTTCTTCAGAATGGCATACAGGCCTAGCAGAAATTGGATTGTTGAGAGACACCATCGCACAATCAAGACCATGGCGGAAAGGGGGCACATTCCCCCAATGGAGGCAGTGTTATTGTACAACATGTCTCCTCGGGTGGGGCAGGCTGAAGAGTCAGTGCCACACAGGGCAATCTATAGGTATGAATGACGACACCCGAGCATGAGAGAAGACACATTCGTACGAGTGGGCGATGAGGTCTGGGTCAAGCCCCCAAACACGCATTGCACATCTCAATAGGGAAAGTTAATGGTAACGGCTGTAAATTCCCAAAACAACGTGTCCATGGATGGGATGCCACAGCACGTCCTAGACGTGCAGAGAGTCGTTGTCTCCACAGACTCCGAGGAAGAGGAGAACAAAAGCATGGTCCCATCAGTGCGAAGATCACAGCGAGACCACCAACTGCCTAGGTGGATGGCAGACTTTGACATGGAGCAATGTGATGGGGAAGGGATTGATCCTTAAGATCAAGGGGGCGTGTGGGATTGCCTGCAATAATGGGAGACTGCCGGACGTTGGGGAATGCATGAACGGAAGTGAGGGGACAAACTGCGCAGGTCACTGGGAGAAGAGGGTCAGCTTCGTGGTCAGACAACAGCCCTCAATGAGATCGGACGTGCCAGAACAAGTAGAAGCCGAGGGCTAAGGGAGAACCAGTGAATGCATGTGACAGCAGAACAACCCAACCAGGAGTGAGAAACCCCATTGAAAGCGAGGTAAGTCCGATCGCATTCCGATTACAGTAGCCTTATATATATAACAGTATGAAGAATTGGACATTCCATGATAAAAATTCAGTAGTTAGCAGTGAGACATCCAGTGGTAAAACCTGAGTAGTTAACAGTAATTGTCAGACAACAAGAAGTAAAAATTTAGTAGTTAGCAGTAAGACATCCAGTAGAAAAATCAATAGTCCTAGCACCATGCTAATAAATACATTTGTGAAAAAATTAAAATTTATCCCAACCATACTAACAGAGGAAAAATATGAATTCTAAATAGAAAAGAAAAAAGTATGGGGAAGGAATCTGGTTATTGCCTCTAACCCAGTTTTTGTTTGATAGATGGATCATTGATTATTTCATTAACTTCCATTTCCTCTCGGCTTAATTGCCACTTTGACAATGTTTAATTAGTCATAGTAGTAGTAATAACCAGACTAAATACACACACCAATGACTATAATGTGACCTCTTCTATACATAATACCAATGCAGACAACCTGTGTAAAGAACAGTTAGACACTTAGTCGACAGTCTATATTCTTACGGTACCTTTCAGTATGTATATTTTACACACACACACACACACCTTGTATTATTTACTGTAATAATTCATTATTCAATTTATTTTTGTTGTTGATGTTATTTAACCCCTAATTAGTCCTGATCCATGACTAGGTATCCTGGCCACAATTATTCCATATTTTATCTAATGTAGTCCTTATTTTTAAGACAGTAAAGTGTGACTGGAAGGAGGTATAGCATATGACCATGTATGCCTTATGGTATTTAGTTATTATTTTTTAACTTAAAGCTTCAAACAAAAAGGGACATGACCATTACTACAGTTACCTCTGCTCCTCTGAGTTGACTGGTTACACCTCCACTCAGGCATTCTGATTCATTCATCTCTGTCTTGTCACTCATACTGTGTCTATCCCCCCCCCAACTTACACCCTAAGCACTGCACTGACCCTTATGCACAATACTTCCTTCTAAGAATGTCGACCCTCTGGAATCTGCCCTTGCAAATGTTTTTCTTGAAAATATCAACTTGCAACAGTTCAAGTGAAATATTATTAAAGGTCTTGATCTCACCAAACATGGAAGGCCTGCAAAGATCATCCCCCTCCCTCCAGACCAAACAAATAAAATGAAATAAAAAAGTCAAACACTGAGGTCAGATGAAGTGACTTTACCCTCCTCTAAAATTTGTGGTCTTCTGCCTATGTTAAGAATTCCTTATTATTTCCTACTAAGCGTAATGGAGTTGCAGAATTGGTAGGATACTAGACAAAATATCTTGCAATATCTAGGCATATCTTAAGGCAGTGAGCTGGCCAAATTGTTAGCACACTGGACAAAATGCTTCATGAGATTTTGTCCATCTTTACGTTCTGAGTTCAAATTCTTTTCAAGTCGACTTTGTCTTTCATCCTTTTGGGGTTGATAAAAATAAGTACCAGTTGAGCACTAGGGTCAACATATCGATTAGACCCTCCTCTTAAATTGCTGGCTTTATGTCAAAATTTGAAACCAATATCTAGTCACATCATATAAAGTAAAGACCGATTTATCTATATACCAGAATAAGAAGAATAACATTTCAAATAAGGTGTTGACTGTCTCATCATATAGTTCAATTATATTATTTGGTGTTAAGATAAATGTTTATCTCTAAATTAGTAGTTTCTTACAAGTAGCAGAGAAAACACAACTGGAAATATAACACTAATTGTTATTGTTTAGCCTGAGGTCAATCTGTACCTATAATTTAAATCATTCTAGCTATGATCAGCTTATCATATAGATTATCATATAGTCTAAGACTATATTATTTAATATACTCTTTCTTTTATTAAGACAACAGAGTGTAATTTGAAGGATATTTGGGCATCCATATAGAGGATCACTCCTTCATAGACTTGCAGTCCTAGTGTGCATGTGATATATGGCAACACTACATAGTAGAAAGTTGAGTCTATTCACATCTTTATAAACTGACAAAAGATTTGAAAACAAAACAGAAGAAATTACAATATCCCTCTTTGCACTTCATGCTCTCCCACACTGTATAATGTATGCGCCACCATATCCTGCTCAACAAACTGTATATATACACACATACCATAATACAATGTCACACCACACCATTACACATCATGATATGCCAATTGCAATGATTTCTTTTATTTTAAATCTTCCATTTTAGTCTAAACATGCCACACACCTCCTCCTTGTCCCCACTGCCTATATTTGATATTCTATTACATTCTGACTAACTCCTCGCTGAATAAACCAAATATATTTGACATTGGCCTGCATTAAATATGTCATAATTTATATTCCTGTGAAACCAAATAGGACCACATGATCAGCTATGCATTTGACATCATTGTTAACTATAGGAAACACACTATATACACTGAGTGTGACCAGTGTATATTGTGTAAATTACACCTATCCATCATTTTCATGTATTCTCTTAAAAACACATACTGACATATATATTTTACAGATAGGTAAAGGCTGTAAGTAACTTTTCATAATCTGCTCTTTCTGCATACTGAAAGGTTGCTTTGACTTTAAACAGTTCTTCCAAATTTATCAAGCCAATTCTTGAATCTACTGATTGTCTTAGATTTGAACACCATTGATGGTAACTGATTCTGGTTTACATTGCTTCTTTTCAAGAAGGTTTGCTGTATTAGCTAGCATCATGCATCACTTTGTAAATAATTTCTACAAATGATCTCTGAATTGCAAAATAATGCTTGATTTGAGTTTTTAAATAGAACTTTATTCCAACAGATATTCAAAGGCAGTCGTCGTCGTCGTCTTCGTCATCATCATCATCATCATCATCATCATTTAACATCTGTTTTCCATGCTGACATAGGTTGGACGGTTTGATAGGAGCTGGCCAGTTGGAGAGCTGTTCAGACTTCAAATGTCTGTTTTAGCATGGTTTATATGACTGGATGCCCTTCCTAACACCAACCACTTTATAGAGTGTGCTGGGTGCATTTTTACGTGCCACCAGCACTGGTGCCACAACATAGCACTGGCACGAGTGCATATGAAATATAAAAAAAACCCCAGAAAACTGAAAGTCTTGTAGGATTGAACGTCCACTTCCTATTTATCATCATATATTCTTGTTTTATTCATTTTTACATTGGCCATATAAGTCAACATAAGAAAAAATGTAATTACATTTACTGTTCAGTGCTATTTTATTCATCTCTATTAAAGAATAAATGAACCTTAGTCTCATAATTCAACTCAATTTTTCAAAAATACTTATGTATTTGAGACTACCTTATCCAATGTGTATTTCCATTTTGAAGACAGTTGTGGATGATTTGAGAAAGATTTGACTGCTATTTATAGCTTATTGGCTCTGCTGGTATTAGTTCAGATGGTGTGTAGTATGACATTAACATTCTTCTCAGTCCACTGTTAACTCATTTGTGATTTCACTACTTGTTACCAACAAATCAAATTAGGAAGTATGAAGAAGCAAATATTGATTATAAAAACAACCAGATTAAGGAGTTAAAGGCATCCTATGACAGGAATGAAACTAAGAGAAAACTGGAAGCAGAAGAACTACACAGAAAATGTAAGAACAGTGTTGAAATAATTGATCATATACATAGAAGTGCTTCTTACAAGTGATCTCATATACTCACATGTACATACACACAGTATTTATAAAAGACAACAGATCTATCAGTGGAAATGGTGACCAACAATCATACATAGATGTCAAAAATAGAATATTATTTTCATCAATGATTTAACCAGTGGATATGACTATAACTATAGATAACAATATAATCAGAATAAAGTAAGTCTATACACCAGAAGAGATAACATATCTCAAATATTTAGGGAAATACCATATATATACCAGCTATTTCTCTATCTCAGTATCAATTGAAGTTGACTTGATAATCTAAACAGTAATACATTTCCGGTATACCGAACAAGGAGCATATTTTCCTGTTGTGAAAAACCAATCATTAATATATTTTTTATGTTAACATTCAACTCTGCTTATATAAACAGGTTTCAGCAAAATCTCTCCTGTAACATTTTTATTGATTCTACAATGAAAAATCTGAGGTCTCCAAATCAATGAATTAAATGTATTTCGAGCCAAAAAGGAAACCTCTACATGGTAGCTCAATCTACTAGAAATCGCTACCAAATCTTCCTCAAATCACGCCCTATTATCTTAAAAACAGAACACATTAAGTAGGATCCTAGATATGTAAAAAATAAGATTGTTATGACTAGAATAGAACACCTTTGATAAAAGTCCTGCTTTATTATGGCTGACTGGAGTTAAAAAAAACAACAATAACCACATTAAATGTGCCTTGAAATAAGTATTAGATAAACTAATATGTAATGTACATTAGCTATTACATGCAAAAATGACATTCATCAAATTCGGGGAACAGCCATAGTAAATTATAATGACCTCAGTATTTGACTGGTACTTATTATCACTGGAAGGATGAAAACACAGATGACACTGTAAGGGATTTAACTTAGAATGAATAGAGACATAACAAAATACTAAAAGGCATTTTATTTGATGTTCTACCATTTCTATCGATCCACCTGATACTTTAAAACTAATTGGAATATATTTTACTAACAAACTGAAAGTGCTAACCAGCAAAATCTGTGATTATGTTTGGACTATCTTTTACTTGTTTCAGTCATTAGACTGCGGCCATGCTGGGGCACTGCCTTGAAGTATTCTAGTCAATTGAATCAACCTCATTACTTAATTTTTTAAGCCTGGTAGTTATTCTATTGATATGTTTTGCTGAACCGTTAAGTCACGGGAACATGAACACACCAGCACAAGTGGTGGAGGGGACAAACAAACACAAACACAAACACACACACACACACACACACACACACACATATACGACGGGTTTCTTTCAGTTTCCGTCTACAAAATCCCCTCACAAGGGTTTGGTCGGCCCAAGGCTATAGTAGAAGATACTTTGTGAAGGTGCCACACAACGGGATTGAACCCAGAACCATGTGGTTGGGAAGCAAACTTCTTACCATGCAGCCATAAGTTAGGAAATGTAGGTAAAGTTATAAATTGGCAATATTGATTTCTTTTAAAACACATTTTTCTATGGTACATACCATATTTTTTGGCATACAAGTCAACATAGTATACAGTGTAAATATGTAGTGTAAACATTCAAACATCATCATTATCTTCCCAAATCCTGTTGCATTTCACATGGAATTTTTGGTCTTCCAAAGTTGTCTTAGTGTATAAATCAACCTATCTTTTTTTTAGCTATAAATTTTGGTCTGAAATTCGACTTGTATGCCAAAAAATATGGTATGTATGGGCTGATTATCCAATATTTAAATAGGCAAATTAGACAGATTTAGATAAATAATATAAAATGATATTAGACATTATAAGCTTCAACCTGAGATGAGCTCACTGACATCACTGGGTCTGTTGCACTTTGTTGAAAATGTTAGCAACTGATTCAGTCATAATTTAAACTATTTTCTAAAATATTATTTATCAAGACTAACTTTCAAAAGTCATACGAGCATGAATAGATATAAACTTACTTCCATCAGACACCCTTCTCTTTGAAATTAATAAAAAAAATAAATCTATAATTTGGTAAACTTTTGAGGTACAGTGACCTAACATGGCTACTAGCAACCAGTTGAAACCAGTGAAATTATTTTTGAATGATTCCAAGTAATGAATTTTCCATTAAGTATCCTGGCTGACCACCATTGTAATTATTTAAATTGATACCAAAAGGTTATGTTAGAGTGCTGTATGATGTAGTGATAATTTCGGCCACTTAATTGTAAAAAATTATTAGTTCTAAGAAAATGAGAAGTTTGAATGTAGTTGGGGATATCCTTCTTAAATTATAATCACCATTTGTAGCACATACATCCTATAGCCTGATGACATTACTCATAGCCAAGTGATGTTTTCATACACACTGTCTATAAGAAAAATTTTTCTCCTGAGTCAATTTCTGCAGCAAAGGTCTTTCCACGTCTGAGTGTACATAAACATGTTAAATATAATTGTATACACATATAATAAAAGTTTTGTTTCAGTAACAATATTTTAAATAATATTGATGAACTTCATACACACACACACACACACACATATATGAATTCCCATCCATATTGCTATAAAGACAATGTTTAGAACACACAGACATTGGGATTCTGCTTAGTTTATGTTTACTATATTCCAGTCACAAGGCATTGGCCAATTCAAGACTAAAGTAGAAGACACTCGTTCAAAGTGCCATGCAGAACAATTGAACCTATAACCACATGGTTGCAAAGCAAACTTCTCAAACATACAGCCATGCCTGTGAGTGTGTGTGTGTATGTATTTTTGTGAATGTATGTAAGGAAGGAAGGAAAAAAAAAAAAAAAGAAACAGTGTTCTTCAAATGAAGACCCATGTAATGCTTGTTCTGCATCAAGTTAAACATTCTCACCATCAGAAATTCAGTAAACCAATTGTGATATAAAAATAGATGCATGCACACGCACACACACACACACACACACACACACACATACTTTGTTCGTCTATTCAACATTTCCAAGAGAGTAGCACTTGTTATTATGTAGCCATTACTCTTAATGCAATAATACATTACTGTTACAGTGGTGTTCAGTAATAATTCACCAATAATTACTTCAATCAAAAGTGATTTACAAAGAAAAGTTATTATACTTCCTCACACCTTACATCATATAAAGAATGTATTTAAGAAAGATTCATGTGAACCAAGTCTTACTATTGTATAAAGATAAATAATACATTTGTATCATGAGAAATACATAATATGAGAAACTAAAAACAAAAAAAGTACAAAAGAAAAGAATAGTAAACATTTTAGAAGGTTAGATGACTGTTCAAAACTAGAATGAATATATTAGCATGAATTAATGGATCAGGTGACTTATAACTATATTCCTTGGTGACAACCACTTAAGCAAAGAAGCAAGTCGTACCTGCTTTTAGTTAAGTAGCAACATGAATCAAATAGAGTCATGTTCCTTGCCTAAAGTTCCAATATAGTAACTATTGAAGAAACCAAATCAGTGTATGAAACTTTTTAAATGATGCTGACACCATACTTCCATTATAGGACTGAATAAATTTACAAAATATATAACCAGTGAATAGAATTTCATTCTAAAAGCCTGTAATAATGCATAAAAGAACCAGAAATATACCTCAGACTTTGATATCACTTCTTTACAAAATGAATCTAATCTTTCTGAAAATGTTTCTTAAATCAATGAAGAATAAAAATCATGACTAGTCTTAATGGTTACATAAAACCTGAGAAAAGAATCAAACTGTTTTATTTATTTTTTACCTTAAGTATAAAACCAAGAATAAAAAATTACAAGAAACAAGATAAATAAATAACTAGGTTAGCAGGAATTTCAAAAAACATTACAACATATGGGGAAATATATATTAAAAGAAGAAATTCTTATGATGTCTAGCTAAACGAACTACACAGTTATACAGAAGAAAAACTGCTGTGTTGACAATGTGTTATAGAAAAACTAACATTGAAACATTGAAGAAGGAAAGACAAAAGTTTGTTGAGAAAAGGTTGTCAAGTGAGAAGTGATTAAAGCAATGAAAAGATTGAATGCTGACACAATTAGGTAGCTAACATAATATAAGAGATATAATGTAATAAAGAAACTTTAAAATAAACATAATGGAGGTGAAACAATTAAAGATTGATGTCAAAGATAAAAAAAACTATAAGGTAGGAATGCCTGTCATTCATTAAAAACAGGGGAGGGGGGCGAATAGCATGAAACAAGTATTTCAGTGGGACAACAACAACTTTCCTCAAAGTTAGAACTAATTAATCGAACCTTTTGTTAAGAACAATTAAGGATATTTTATCAGGGTTAGTAATATAACAATAACAAACATCTGCTTAATTAAATAGAAATGTATCCAACCCATGCCAGCATGGAAAACAGACGTTAAAGGATGATAATAATGTATCCAAATATTTCAGAGGATGTATATATATATATATATATGTATATATGATGATGATGATATATAAATTTCACAAGTATCCTAGGAACTCTGAAGACTCATTTCATGATTGATCATAATAATTACTGTGATCAATCGCAATATGTAATTTTCAAGCTCCAAATTTTGTAATTATTCTCTGGATTGTTAGTAGCATACGCACTAACAACAGCTCTTCCGGCACTTTGAATGTCTAATATCGAGAATTTCTCCCCTGTCTCAATCTCTTTATTTCGAACTATGGGGGGGGGCCATCAAATTTGTGTTGGCCCTCTTCAATAGCCCGAAACTGGTAATCTCTGTCGTTGTCAGTTCTTCTGAATGCTTTCTTTTGGGGCGGGGTGGAGTTTGTGATGGTGTTGGTTGTGCTGCTTTTAGTTGCTTTTGTTATGTTGATGGTTGCGGAGCTGGTGAGGTTGGTGTTGTTTTCTGTGTGATCGTATTTGTTGCATTTTCTGTGTTGTCCGATGTGTGTGTTGATGTGAGACCGTGAGTTTTTCTCCTGTGCCTCCTTTTTAATTCTTCTGGCGTTTTTGGTTCCTCCTCACATTCGCTTTAAGATGATTGGGAATTAGTGTCTATGTAATCTGCCCCCGATGAGAGTGGGTGAGTGTTTATCTTTGGGTAAGTGTCAATGTGTGAGTGTGTATTTGAGAGAGAGGGGGAGATGGAGAGCTACTTTGAGACCTGCTCTATGTGAGTCTTTCTTCTGTTTGTCTTGCTGGTGGTGGTGATGGTGCTGTTGGAGTGCTTGGGGCTGTTGTTGTCTCAGCAATTTTCATTCAATTCGTGTCTGGCCATTTAGCTTGTTTTGCAGACACTGGGAGCAGGTGTCGGCAAACTTGGTGTTCCGGCTGCAAGTGTGGTATACTGTCTTTGAGGTTGCTGTAATTGAGGGTGTAGTGTAGTCAGTGGGAATGTGCTCATGCCTTTTATTATTTTTTGGAGGGTGGGGAGAAGGCTCAGAGGTGGCCTGTGGCCCAACAAAGGTCACATCTAGGCTTTCGGCCTTCTACGTCAACTCTTAGTTCCACCCCTTTGGGCAGCTGTATAATGTTCGGGATTTTCTCTCTGTTTTCTCGCTTCACATGAAGCAAGATTTCTATATTAATCCAGGACCAGTTTTGTCGGCTGCTCCGCCTGACCTCTAAGAGTGTCCCCGGTTCTTCGAAAACAACGCACGCTACAATCCACTAGTCATTCACACCAGGCAGAACACCCGATAACCTTAGTCTTGCCATTCTTCTAGAGAGGTACGTTGGGTACAGAATGAACTCGTCACTCCAACAAGGAGACACTGAGTGCTCTCAGCAATTGTGGCACATCCTCCATAATGTCTTTCAAGGCTTTTTCAACTTTTCAATAATTGTGACCGGTTCCGCCCGCCTGCACTTCCGCGAGACACATCTGTAGAGTATTGTTTTCTTCTCGTTTTCTTCTATTATATTTTTAGGCACGAGTAACGCTTCCTTACATCCCTTAAGTTGTTTGGCTTGGGCCAGTATGTTAATTTTCCCATCCAGTTCTAACGAAATCATATATTCTTGTTTTGCGCTCGCCACGTCGGAAAAAAAAACTCTTGTTATTGTTATTTTTGTCGTCGTTAGATTCCTCGCTGGATCTGTTGCTGTTCATGTCTTCTGTGTTGATTTTGTATTTTGCCGTTTCTATTATTTTTTTGTTTCAGTACTGTTTGTTGTTGTTGTAGTGGCTATGGTGTTGGTGCAGATGGGTTTGTTGCTGTTACTATTGTTTTTCGCTGCTTAAATTAGTGATACTACTACTACCGTTGTCGTTACCATTGCTGCTACTGATTTTACGTGCACTTTCGCACTTCATGTTGTTTTGGTTGTTGTTGTCGCTCCCGCTGTCATCTTTTATCACATAGGTTCGAAGAGGCATGAGGGACGGAAGGGGAGGAATGTCTTCGTCTAAGGGAGTGTAGGTAAGAGGAACTGTTCTTTCCCTCGATGCTCCCGTAATGACAGTTCATGACGCCATCTAGTGTGTATGTTTGATTATGTATTTTAAAAAAAGGTACCAGTTTTATGAGGGTAAATTAGTGCCCCTTACGAGGCAACAACAGTCTCAAAACTCCAGCCAAGGAATTCCTTGTTTTCCTATAAACAAATTGGAACAAAAACGTAGTACATAAATGATAACAAAAACGTAGTACATAAATGATAACAAAAACGTAGTACATAAATGATAACAATAGTTTTAAAGAGGGGTTACTCCGAGCGTTCGAAAACACGTCCGTCTTCAACGATAATAAGGAAGAAAAATATGGACTTGGCAAAAAATTGAGAATTAAAACATGAAGAAAATATTTAAAAAATATGACGTTTGGGGTAACATTTATATAAATATATCAGCCTGTCAGTCCGTCTCTCTCTCTCTCTCTCTCTCTCTCTCTCTCTCTCTGTGATTTTGTAAGGCTCTTTCTCTATTGGCAATAAATCTTGAAATAAAACTGAATAATGGCATACATACATACATACATACATACATACATACATACATACATACATACATACATACATACATACATA
>JAOPUL010004099.1:32018261-32028459 GCA_027564515.1 Octopus rubescens
AGCTTGCCAGTTTCCAGTCAAACCGTCTAACCCATGCCTGCATGGAAAAACAGACGTTAAAATGATGATGATGATGAAGAGGGTGAGTGCAGTTATTGGTTGGCATGTAATGTAATGCTAAGGTAATGAAACAGCAAATGCAGATATTCAAAGAGATAAAGCATTCTCTGCAGAATTCAAAGCCATAGTACAGAGCAGAAAATATCTTGAGACTTAAGGATGTAAATGAGACAGTTATATTGGACGAGAATGCCTTTAAGAATCTTTAGTTATTGAAAAGTCTGCACTTGAATTTAAAGCTTCCAAAAAATAGGGCATACCTACAAGTGTGCCTCTCCCTTCGACTTTTCAATTTTCAGAAAAATACATTTTAATGTAATTCTATAAAAAAAACCTTCAGATGGCTTAGATTGGAATGAAATAGGAAAAAAAAAAATGGTGCGCGCGCACATTACATATCTAATTTTTTCAAATTTTGAAAAAATGTTGAGTCAGTATGTATACGCGCCAATTTTTTCTTTAAAAAAACAACTGGCGCGTAATCTACACCATCTGATAGGTACTTGTAGATAATTTCATTAAAGTATCCATTTTCCTAAGTTATGAAGAAACAAAGTCGGGTTGTGCCAAAACACTCGATAGTAACATTTAAGGAACTCTGAAATTGAAATTGACGCTAAATTACCACTTAAACACCCTGTGTATTGGAAGGCTTTCAACTGTCTATAAGAATTTGAACAGGGTGTAGATCACGCAGGAATTGTTATTGGAATGGTACACAAAGCATTTTCGGGGTGTGAACAACTTCTGCATAAAGAACAATTCATCACCAAAAGCTACTCTCGAGTTAGACAACACATCTGGCCACCCTCCAAATGTTGAAACA
Source organism: Octopus rubescens (assembly GCA_027564515.1). Taxonomy (NCBI): domain Eukaryota; kingdom Metazoa; phylum Mollusca; class Cephalopoda; order Octopoda; family Octopodidae; genus Octopus; species Octopus rubescens. The sequence goes on from JAOPUL010004099.1 coordinate 32,019,148, forward strand.
AACGAAGCGAGGTAAATGCTTATGCTTTCGGACATCTGTTCGACTGGAAAAGGGCGCTATTAAACAGTTTCTTGATAAGAGTTTTGCTAAATGGATCAAAGAGCCTCGGTGCAACCAACTTGCACCCCAATACCTGTTGAACAATATCAAATGGTGCTATAAAATTGCATAAAGTTTGCTCTGAAAGCGTTAAAAGATATCAAAATCATTTGATTTCCTTAAACGTCTTATACCAACCTCATATGGTTGTTGTTCTGTACGTTTGGTACCAATAAACTATTTCACAATACTGTGGGAGGAAAATTTCTATACTTTCTGAGGGTTTTTTTAATAACGGACAAATAATGATTGGGGTATCTCCTAATTCAACGTCTGAAACAATTTTTAAAATGGAAAACAGCAAAAATGTCTTGACAATCTCAACGCGATCATCCAATCTTTAAAGCATTCGAAAAACCACACGAGACCCATCTTTTTAAAATATTAAATAACGTAGTCCGTGATGCGTTGAATGTGAAAGCACAAACCTAAGCTGGGACAGTGTTGACATACTAGAAACAGCTAGATTTTATCTAATAAATTTGGTGATAAGTTAATTAGACAGCGCGTTGATTCAGATATCATGGATATGCCCAATAATGGTCAAATCCCGTCGTATTAAGTTTATTTCGGGCTACGTATTCGCTTGTAGCCAAGAAAGCAACAGCGCCAATAATTGCGTAACTCGATAATAAATTGAGATGAACAGAAGTCAAGATTTGAGGGGCCCTTAAAAGGGCCATTGAGTTTTTAATTATGAGAAAGATTTACTTGGTGCTGGTGTATTTGGTGACAGCCTTCGTACCTTCAGAGACTGCATGTTTGGCCAACTCACCAGGGAGGAGAAGGCGGACAGCGGTCTGGACCTCACGACTACTGATAGTTGAACGTTTGTTGTAGTGAGCTAAACGGCTGGCTTCATTAGCTATTCTTTCGAACAGATCGTTAACAAAACTGTTCATGATAGACATAGCTTTGCTCGAGATGCCAGTATCAGGATGAACTTGTTTCATGACTTTGTAGATGTAGATAGAGTAACTTTCCTTCCTCTTCCTCTTCCTTTTCTTGTCTCCAGTACGAGGAGCCTTAGATTTGGACGCCTTTTTGGCTCCTTTAACGGGTGTTGGTGCAGGTGGCATGATTGAATGCGAAGTGAAAATACCGACGAGTTTACTCTATTTATAGCTGACAAGTAGGCTCACCGGACAAGTAACACCAAACAGTTTGGCGCGTTTCAATTTCATTGGTGAAAATTGACATATAAAATAATCACATGATAATGGTGAGAAAAATGTTTTTGACTAACTACTGGAGCCTATTGAAGTATATATAAAGGTAGATTTTTCCAATTTAAACTCACTTATAATTCATTTAAGTGAGCATTTTTCTATATAACTATGTCTGCGCGTGGTAAAGGAGGCAAAGTAAAAGGGAAGAGCAAGACTCGTTCATCTCGTGCTGGACTTCAGTTCCCTGTAGGCCGTATCCACCGCCTTCTCCGTAAAGGACACTATGCTGAGCGAATTGGCGCCGGCGCTCCTGTCTACCTAGCCGCTGTAATGGAATATTTAGCTGCTGAAGTATTGGAGTTGGCTGGAAATGCTGCCAGAGACAACAAGAAAAGTAGAATCGTACCTCGTCACTTGCAGTTAGCAATCCGCAACGACGAAGAATTGAACAAATTCTTATCGGGTGTTACTATCTCGCAGGGTGGCGTCCTTCCCAACATTCAAGCGGTTCTTCTTCCCAAGAAGAATCAGAAATCCTCTCAGTAAACATTTTGGTTTCTTAGTAATATTATTTAAAAGGTCCTTTTTAGGGCCATTAACATTTACGTATTGTCATCTCTACTGATTAATCAGAAAAACTATTCTACTCGAAGTAAACATTTTCAATCCACCCAGTGCAATTCAACAGGTTCATGTACCATTCAGGTGTTGTCTTAGATCGCTATGTAACGGCATTACATCTATATTAACGTAGCAACCATGCTGTAATTTTGGATCTGTATTTTGCCCAGTCAGAAAGGGCAATACTGAGAATTTATCCTCAAATGGAAATGGTGGTAACAGATTGTAGCTACACAAAAGGAGCCCATTGCCAGAGAAGTAATAAATACTATGGAAATCTCCATGTAGGAATTGATTTTCGATCTACTATCATAAATAGTATTCTTAAATGTGCAACGTAAAATGTGTTAGGTATGTAAAATGCTCGCCTTGGAGTACACATACCTCAAACGTATTCGGTTACGAGGGGCTAAAGTAACCAATACTTCGTAGAACATGATTACTCCGGCCGTAATCTTTGGAATAATTTCTAAAGTGAGGATTGAAAAGGAGACGTGTTGCAATATTTAATAAAATTCAGATGGATTTAATTTTAAATTTGTGCAATAAATACCATGACGAAAAAAGTACAGGTGCAAAGCTGTTTTGTCTTAATCAGCGAGGACGCGCAAAAAATTTTGGAGGTGGGGAATTTATTGGTTTAAGAATCGCTGACCTAGGAGATTCAAATATTTGAATAGCAGAAAGGACTGTCAACCTTCCTCTTTCTAGTAATTGTCACTCACGAGTCCCATCTTCTGAAGTGTCAAGTTAATAGAGAATTGACGTTGCTATTTGATCCTACCAATTGTAGCTCTAGGTGGGTTTCAATATGCGTAAGGAAGGCGCATTAAAGAATTTTTAATAAACAAATATCTTTACATAAATTACGAAATTTTAATTATAAAGAAATATGTAAACTAACCTTTAAATGACATTTAATGAATAAATATTAACATTGTAATCAACATTTTTATACAAAATCCAGATTTGAGTCGGCAGATTCCCCATGAAACAGGTTATATTTTGCTGCTAGTCGATTGCTTTTGCTGGCGACGGTTGATGCATTGAAATGAAGATTAAAAAGTAGATCACTAGCAGAGGTCGAGCATTTCGTTTAAGCAAGTAGTAGACTACTTAGTCCCAGATATATTTCATAGATAAGGTTAATCTATACTATAAGTGGTTCAACTACTTTTTTTTTCACATATTCGCATAACATCTATAAACGGATAATAAACGATACGTGCAGAATTGAGTGAGACGAATGACATTCCTTAACACATTCACACGTAAAGTGGTTTGGACACAAACGTGCTTAGAAAGTAAGATTTTAAAAATATATACAAAAAAACGGGTTTTCAACATTAGAAACACAGTATTAATTGCTATGATCAGTGAGTGGGGCGAGCCAACTGTGGTTCTTTCTATATAGAAAACAGCAAATAAATCACGTTAACACATTGAAACAATTATTTTTGAGACAATTTATTCCTATAAAAAAACAAGACTTAAAATTGAAACTGGCATTGGTTTTATAAGATAAATTTAATTTTATCACTCAAAACACCAGAATTTTTTCACGGAACCCACTGAGAATCCTTGTGTCAAATAAGACGTTACGGCGTCGTTTGAGGGAGATTTGGCTGCTGTTTCAATGTCGCTTGTATTTTTTTTAACGCAATCTTTTCTAGCCATTACGTAGACAGATATTGATGGCTGTATATTATATTATTAGCGCTGCTTCTTTAAGGCGGCGAGCTAATTAGCACGCCGGGTAAAAAATGTTTAGCGGCTTTACGTTGAGTTCAAATTTCGCTGAGGTCAACTTTACCTTTCGTGGTCGATGTCATCGACTTAACCCGTCTCCCAAAAAATTTCAGGCTTTGCCTATAATAGAAAAGATTAGTAGGGCTAATTCTTTTCCTTCTACTGAAAATTGAATGATAGCTCAAGAAAAAGTTTTTTTAAACCTTCAAAAAGGGCTTCAATAATTGATATTATAAATACAATGTTGTAGCCCATATCCAGTAAACCTCTAAGGCATTCCAGACGTGATCATACCATCTTATGGATTTTAAGATATTAATATGTCCTTTCCTTTGAAAAGATTAGTAGTGCTATTTCTTTTCCTTCTTCTGAAAATTGAATGATAGCTCAAGGAAAAAAAAACTTTTAACCTTCAAAAAGGGCTTCAATAATTGATATTACAAATACAATGTTGTAGCCCATATCCAGCAAACCTCTAAGGCATTCCAGACGTGATCATACTTTCTTATGGATTTTAAGACATTAATGTGTCCTTTCCTTTTTTAAAGGCGGTATTATGTAACCTGGCTGCTATTTCTCGCCCGTATAAAATACAGCTGTTGGTGCAGAAAGTGGGTGTGAATCTATAAAGTAAAGAATAAATTACCTTTTCTGCGCTAACTGGCGCTTTTTCTTTACCTCATATTTCAAAATTTTAGTTTTTTAAGTGCCAAAAGAATTTATCAAAATCGGTCGGGAGGTGAGAAAAAATTTTAAATTAAAGAGATTTTTTTTATAAGATGCCCCTCATCATGCCGTAGGGAAAATAAAATTGGGAATATCCCCGTCAAAACGGGGAAAATCCAACTTATGTGGGCGTTCTGATCCGAAACTCCGCCCAGTTTTTTTTTTTCTTAGTTAAAACAAAATATTCATTGGGTGGGGAATAAAAATCGAATAAATTTACTGGTTTCTGTCATAGGGCTGGAGCACCAGCTAAAGTTTTTAGTCTATAATATCGACCTGAGTAACTTATACCAGTTTGGCAGGGTTACGTTGCCTTTGACATAAAGAGGCCTACAACTATACACTAATCTAAAATAAGCACCACTGAATGATTAACATCAAGTCGTTAACTGAGCCAACGTAGTTGCTCGACCTGCTAGAAATAGCAGCTCTACGTTATTTTAATGGACCGAGTTCTTTTCACCTGAAAAAGACGGGATGGTAACGGCTATAATGTTTTTGTACCACGACTAGCCTCTTCCTTTCGAATCTGATCCATGCCTTGATCTAAGGACGGACTAGGAAACCTTCCTTAACACTTAAAAGTGACAGTATTCTTATTACATGAGTTAGGAGAATGATTAACAATAAAATATAAGTGGCTCTGAAAAGGGCAGTATAGAATATTTTAATCGAAGTTAAAATTAACTTAACCTCCGAAACCGTTCTTCCCTGTCTCTTAGGGGCATAAACCACATCCATAGCAGTGACAGTCTTCCTCTTTGCATGCTCTGTGTAGGTGATGGAATCCCGGATCACATTCTCTAAGAATACTTTTAATACACCACTTTTTTTTTTCATAGATGAGACCAGAGACACGTTTCACACCACCTCGGCGAGCCAGACGACGGATAGCGGGTTTGGTTATACCTTGAATGTTATCTCTCAGCACTTTTCTATTACTCTTGGCGCCACCTTTTCCAAATCCCTTTCCTCCTTTACCACATCTTGCTATGTCTGAAACACGCCTAATGCGTTAGTTTTCTATATAAAATACATTACTCGGACGTAGCAGAAAACTATTGAACATAGATCACGTGATTTAAAACAACGAATTATAACCAATATATTTACAGCAATAAGTAGTTGACTATCAGCTATATTGCAATGCTAGAAAGCTAATTTCACACCAAAACTGCCATTATATATTGTGTGATTCTGAGATAAGTAGATAGACATTGTCCACTAAACCCGTTGTCATTATGGCGCGCACTAAACAAACAGCTCGTAAGTCCACTGGTGGAAAAGCTCCCAGTAAGCAACTAGCCAGGAAAAGTGCCCCAGCTACAGGTGATGTAAAGAAGCCCCATCGTTACAGACCCGATACAATAGCTCTTCATGAGATCAGACGTTATCAGAAATCAACTGAATTTTTAATCAGAAGGCTTCCTTTCCAGCGTCTTGTCCGCGAATTGCTCAGGACTTCGTTTCCAGAGTTCTGCTGTCATGGCCCTTCAGGAGGCTAGTGGATTGTACTTAGTCAGTCTTTTCGAAGACAATAACTTGTGCACTATCCATGCTAAAAGAATAACCATTATGCCCAAAGACATCCAGCTTGTTCGTCGTATTCATGGGGAGAGAGCTTAAGTATTTGTTAGTTTCTTTGGTCAACGGCCATTTATTTTCTCGGAAAGTGCTCCGCATGTTAAGTGATTTGTGTTTTCTAATATATTCTCCTATATAGTTTACCAAAGGTTATTTTTGTTTCAGAATTAATGAATTCTATACGTACGTAAGCAGTTCAGTAATGTAATTACTGAAATAAAGTAAGTAATATAGAAATAAAGTGTCCTCGTCTGTATTTTGTGGGGGAAGGATGATTCCTTAGCTTCAATATAGTAGTGATCATCCTATTTATTAAAGGAAGGTTCTGGAATCCGATCGAAGAGCTTATAGATCGAAATAGTTTTACTCTTAACTAGCTAGATTTGACAATGCTCTTTGAACAAGAGGGTGACTTGGTTACCGTTTTTAGTAGGTTCAGCAACCACGAAGAGATATTAACCGATGGGAGGCTACTCCACTAACATTTTAGAAATGTTGTGTCCCTTATATTCTATTTTAACTTTATTCTTTTAATGTCAGGAAAGGGAATACTATTTATGACCCTCTCGGGGTTTCCAGACTGATTAGGAAGTTATCCTCACAGCCTTGTAGGTGACATCAGCACAATGATTTCGAATCTGCGAAGACATGAATAGAGATTCAAGAGTTCTGGCCTGAAAAGTTAAATTGCGCTTTAGTCTTCCGAATTAATTTTTGGTAAAATGATTTCTTAATTACTTGGTAGTTTGCTAACTGAGAATCCATTCTAAATTGATAGGCTATGATTAGGTCACGATAATGTCGAAAGTGTATAGTAAAAACGATTGGGACCACATGCTACATTTACCAAATTTACAAATAAGTCTAACGTTAATGAACTTGAGTTTATTGGCGTTTTATGGTATATTTTATAAGTAACATTCAAACTACTTTTCCGTTTTGTACCGAAGGTCGTTATTTTACTCCGTAATTAATTACTTAACCGCTGAATTACAGATCTCCCGTCTAAACTTGTTCTCACTCCTGTCTTCACCAGGGTCAAAATATTACAGAATTGTTGCCTCATAGGTGTTCTAAGGCATTTCTGTTTAATGCAAAGACTATGCTGTTGGTTTTAGCAAGGATTGGAATATTCAGTTACGATGTAAACTCAACCGATCGGTTTGATTCGGGAAAAGTTGGCGTAAATATCCTAATAACAAAGTTTAGAAAGAAGCGGTTATTTGTTTATTCTGACTAGAAATTCAAAGGCCAATGTCTTCAAGTCATACTAATATCTATACAACATTATATAATGTATCTTTCATTTTTAAAACGATGGTACGATTTTGAGAAAATACTGCAATGTCAGTTTCAGCAGCGCTGGCTGGCTGCAGGCCAAACTGCTCATCAGACTCTGCGGTGGACCTGGACCTGCCGGTCTACCTCTCTTAGGTCTCCTCCAGCCACAACTTCCTTGGCGACATACTCCACGGATCGGCCGTGACGAATGTCGACCAGTTACTCGAGCCAGCTCTTGCCGCTGGAGGGGGCTAACAGTTCCCCCAGATAACTAATGTCCAACGTAACTGGGACGACATCCTAGGTAAGTCCACCCTGGAGCGGTTAGAGGCATCACTCGACCAGCACCGCCTCGCCTGACTCCGTTCCGCCTCGCAGGACAATAGTGGTGCTTGGCTCAATGCGGTTCCCCTCCACATCTACCGGTACCCTTCTAGATAATGAGTGCACCCGCATCGAGGTGGTCCAGCGCCTCGGTCTCCGCGTATGCGAGCCGCACCAAAGTTGTCGACGTATTCGGCCTGCATCCTTTGTCCAGCAGCCTTAGCGCGGGCCGATTCCCCCGACATACCTCCTTGAATGACATTGTCAGAAGAAGCCTCGATGCGGTCGGCTTCCCGTCCCAACTTCAGCCTGCAGGTCTCGACTGCGGGGACGGTAAGCACCCAGACGGGATAACCCTCTTCCCATTCGAGGGAGGCAGATCCCTAACTTGGGACGCGATCTGCTGCGACACGTTCTCCAGCACCAACATCGCGGCTTCTGCCGCAAACCCCAGTGTCACCGCCCGCAATGCGGAAGAGAGGAAGGACCGTAAGTACAGGAGCTTGGCCGGCCGCTATCAGTTCGTGCCGGTAGCCGTCGAGACGTCAGGTGTCCTTGGTCCTCGAACCACAGCCTTTCTCCACCAAATAGGGTCTGCTGCGACAGGTTATGCAGTATATGAGATTCTGTGTCTTGCAGTTCATATCTGAATTTAATTTGAAGGAGAACCCACTTTTAAATTTTATGTGGGAACCACCGTCCAAATATTTGAGATTGTTGTTGTTGTTACATGTGCCATATATATATATATATATATATATATATATATATATATATGTGTGTGTGTATATATATATGATCAAACTTTGAGGGCTCACAGAGAGAGCCTGTATTATTAGAAATAGGAGCTAAAGCTCCAGCTGATACTGTATTGGCAGGGGACGCAACCATCCCTATCGGACAAGCTAACACGTGATGCACCGTACCTAGGTTTCGAAGATACCTAACTTCACATCAGCGGTGCTCGGTCAGTGCTGCCTGACTTGACGAAGCGACTGTTTCCCTGCAAATGCATATAGACGTAAATTAATAAAATATCTAATGATGCTATTAATTGTTAATATGTATATTTAAAAATATAGAGAGCTAAAATAATCTCATATATATATGTGTGTGTGTGTGTGTGTGTGTGTGTGTGTGTGTGTGTGAGATTCAATGGAGGGAATACTTAAATAAATATTCAAACGAATAACGATTATATTTTGTTATCAATTACCAGTTTACCAGTGGTAATTAGGGTTGCAATGATAATGCTCCGACTTGTTCCTAGTGGGTATTTATCTGGATTAAATATTATAACCTCAAACAAGAGTACAATAAAAAAAATTCATTTATTTAGTTAGAGGGGAAAAAGAAGATAATGAAAATATAAAAAAAAAATAAATGTTTTTAACTACATTTACTCCGACAAACGTTTCGTTTTTTCTTAGAATTATAGACTTATACATTATAGAAGTCTATAATTAAAAACTTTTCAAGAATAAATATAATATTAAAGTGAGTGAAGACTTACTTCAGCTCTAACCTCGTATGAGTTAAGTCACTCAAAAGAACATGTATGTCATTAAAAGTGAGTCTTCACTCACTTTAATATTATATTTATCCTTGAAAAGATTTTAATTTAGATTCAATTATAGACTTCTGTTATGTATAAGTCTATAATTCTAAGTAAAAACGAAACGGTTCTCGGAGTAAATGTAGTTAAAAACATCTATCTTTTTTGATATTTTCATTATCTTTTTTTCCCTCTAACTAACTA
>JAOPUL010004099.1:32059731-32075278 GCA_027564515.1 Octopus rubescens
GAAATAAGATATATAACTGTAACCTTAATTATATATACATATATATACACATATATACATTTTTATTGGCAGCATGATAATTTTCATCCCAATTATTCCTCTACTACCAATTTAATATTCTCATATATTTTATCTACCCCATTTTAATACTCTTATTTATTTTCTATTTTTACTTATTTATATACCACAATTTTTCCGTTACGACTCGTACTACAGTTACTGGACTTTTTCCAATATTTCTAGGTTTTTCAAATACCGATCAACCTAGCTGATTGGACAACCATTTTGTTGTACCATTTAAATATCCTGCAACGGTTTTCTTTAAAACTCTGCTGTCGAGTGAGTTTGGCTTTTTGAAATTAACATGTATGTCCTCTAAAATGAGACTTTACTCACTTTAGTACAATATTATATTTGTCCTTGACAAGGTTTTATCTTAAATCTAACTATGGATCTTTTAATTTTTCAATCTTTAATTCTAAATCCATACTTTTGGGTAAAAATACGAAAGAGCTGTGAGAATTTAATATAATATAATATAATTTAACACCATATATACTTGAAATTGTTTTATGCTTCCTATCCCTCAAACTAAATATATGAAGCTTATTATATTTTCATTTATTTGCAATTACTTAATATAGACTAAATCTAGTTAATAGTCTAATTGCTATATTTGAAGCCTTGATAACTATAGGTAATTTGAACGAAATATAATTCTTATGCGTTTGAATATCTATTCAGATATTCTTCCACTGGATTATATGTATATATATATATATATATATATAGGTTTGGGGAAGATGGAACATGTTTGGAACGGAATTATATTTTTATTTAACGACAAAAGGTTTCGTTTTGCAAATAATTACAGACTTATAATAACATAAATCTATAATTTGGTTAAAGGCAAATATATTTCAGGGAGAAAATATATTTTATAAAGTGAGTTTACACTAACCTCTTTGGACCTACATATATATATATATATATATATATATATTTCCGACAACCTGACGAGACAGACGCAAACTTTTGTGCTCTGCGAAACTCCGAGTAGTTATGGATGTAGATCAAACTGTTTAATAAAATATATATATATATATATATTTATACATAGTCATTTCTGTGTTTGAGATTTGTTTATTTCAATATTCTCAAGTAGTCAATATATAAACATTTTCGTTTCGTTTGATTTTACAATAAATTTGTTTTTGATATTTTAAACAATCTGTGGATAAAGTATTAATGTTTTAATTTTATTAAAAAAAAAAAGAAAAGAAAATGTATACAATACTTCCAGTATCTGATTTCTGAATAATTTGTACCTAATTCCAATACTTGGTGTTTGAGGTTTTATAAGATCGATAAACACGTCTTATACGTATAATTTATTTCAGTAAACTTTTAACGTCGGGAATGACAGTGATACAGAGGAATAGCAATTTTGTACAGATTTTTATTTTAGGGGGGAAGTGCATTTTACTTCGTTTTTTTTTTTTCTCTTAATCTTTAATGTATTCCTATATTATGATACCGAAAACCTTAGTTGTAAATGATATAATATCGTTATACGTAAATTGTTTTTAAAAATTTTTTTACATCCAAGCTGAAAGAAATGAACGAAAATAACCTTTATACTTGTACAAGGAAGTAGAATAGTTATTTAATCTATTATTGGTCACTCTGGCTTAAATTATTGCAATTAATATACGAAGGTGGGGTGGGGTGGGGATAAGGACAGTAAAAAAAAAAAAGGCGAAACACGTTTGTAGTGAGACGTCCCTGAGTGGAGTTTATAATCAACCTTATTGTTAATAATACATAACAGAGAGGCTAAGTTGTGTGTAGATTATTTTACAAGGTTACAAGGAATTGCTTAAATGTACACAAGAAATATATATGTATATTGTGTATATTTTTAAACATTTCTTTTATACTATATGTAATAAAACAAAGATGGTCTTGTTCAGTGTTAGAAGTTGGTTTGTTTCATTTTTATATTCGATGCTTTCTATCTTGGAATGTTTGAAATGATGTGAGTTATGGGAGAAATACTTCATTAGATTTGCAGAAAGGAAACATCTTATTGTTTGGGCTCCAGTTTAGTACTCATCCAGCAGACATGTTCAAAGGCGTTCCAGCCGTAATCATTCCGTCTTATTTTATTCTGATGTACTGTATCTAGGTTTATATTATCCAATGTATCATGCGTTTTATTTTAAATTGTCGGGTGCCGAACGTTCACGTAAAGGCTGTCTTCCTCTGTAGCTGATTGTTGTTTTAGTACCAAGTGAGCCTTGATGAGGAAATTTGAATAAAAGGCTTTCAGTCTTGACCATCCTGTCTTTATGTATATCGGATCACATTGTTCAATACATCCCTGCTTTAAGATAAGTTGTAATCTAAGGGAGATTAGGCCTCTATTCCTAATCTGTTGTGTGGTCGCGTAAAGAATTCCGACTTGAGAAAACACCTGGTGATCTGTACTGGCATGGCTCTGTACTTTATTTAAATTCAATCAAACATAATGTAGGGAATTATCATTGAAACTGGATGAAGTAAAACAAAGCATAGTCGTCCTTATTTGCTGTAGAAATGCAACAAAGAAAATTCAGATAATCTGTAAGCATCACAACTCCTTAGTAATCGCAGCATCTTTCAAAGAAGCATCATCAAACATTGGGATGGATCGGAATAAACTAATACGTATCTTTATATCAAAAATTTCAAGTTATTTTATCTGAAACAATAAAAATATGGAGTTTAGTTTTAGAGCATTTACTAATTTTTAGGTATTAACAACTGTTACCATAGGAATAGCTGTAATGTACATGTATAAAATAAAGCATTGCATTAGTGTTTAATTCCCATCTATGAGTTTGTATATCATGAATTAATAAGGATATAATAAAAATGTATATAAAGTAATTTGTAACAAACTTGATCCTCAACAGGAGCTAAATCATATCCTACTGTTTTAAAAAGGAAGGACACATTAGAAAATGTAGTCATATACAGTGTTTCCCATAGGCATGGAGTGAGAGGATTCAAAAGAGGGCAGATAAATTGCTATGTTTAATAAAGTAAAAATGTTTATATGGATGCAAACTTTTGTCTTCACATTAACCCTTTAGCATTCAAATTATTCGGTCAAAAATAATGCTTATTTATTCATATTGTTTCGAATTAATCATGCATTATCCGATAGCTTTGCGATTTTGATGGTGTGATTGTTTATTTTTAGAATGAAATTATAGGTTAGATGGCAGGGGCCAGATCTGGCCAGTTTGAACATAAAATAAGTAAAAAGGTTTGGCTGGTTAATGAAGAGAGAAGGAGGTATAGAATATGCTATTTATTTTTCTGGTTTGGCTGGTATTTCTCAGTTGGAGAGTCACTGGTCTAATATATTGTTGTCTGAAAAACAATTACAGGACAGTCATAGACAGCGAGAACAACTTTGATCTAGGTTTTACTCAATCAGAGCTGAGTAGGGGCTGAATAACAACATTTCTAACATGGTCTTAAAAAAAAAACAAGTATACATTGGATAATATACTTCTAGGAATATTATGACGAAATGCCTTTGATGATAGGTCCTGGTCCTGTCAGTCAGGGCCTAAACAACAATCTTGATAAGTTAATTTTCTTTTACCTTTAGCCATTCAAATCCTAAACTTCACATTACATGATTGATGTTTATTAGCAAGAAAAGTTTGTGGTTAATATGGTAGCTATTAAAGAATCAATATGAGTTGGGAGAGCTTACTTTTTATATTAATAATGCTAAAGGATTACTCTTTGTATTAATGCTAAAGGTCTAGCATTTGTAAGGAATAGATCATCAAAACAGTGCAAAAATGAATGGTTAGTGTGTAAACAATATTAATCAATTTCTGTATAAACAAATATGATGTGGAATTATGAAGAACTAGTGTTAATAAGTCCAAGAAAAGCAAATAGAAAATAAGCAACCTGAATAAATTATTGATGGCATCTTAGTGAGAAACAACAGTATAACAGAGTCTTGATTTAAAACAACCGAATTTTTTTTTTCTTTTCATAAATACAAGAATTTGATAAGATTCTGAACACTAACTAGTACTTTGTATGTGTAGATGACTCATTAGATTTAGGTGTGTGTGTGTGATATCCAAATGGTGATTGGATATTTGTGCTGTGTGACATTCAGTTATGAACATTCTAACCCTACATATTAGCTTTCAAGTAAACAAGACTACTGTGGTTGTTCAATATACTAAAAATGTTAGCCAAATAAATCTCCCTTAAATCACACTATTTGTCTTATTAAAATGATACATTGGACAATGTCATTCTGGTTATACAGAAGGATGAGGTGGTCATGGTTGGAATGCTTTTGATCATAGATATGATCAATAAGAGCTGACTTCAGGGTTAAGCAACAACATCAGCTTTTCAGACAGACATAATTACTTGTTATGTAAATGTACTGAGCAGTGTTATTAATGATAGAGATTTATAGCAAAGTGAAAAGGTTTATGTATTGAGTCAGCTGAATTAAAATTAGCATAATTAGGAACTTATTACTGTTCAGTGCTTAACATTTGCAAGATTATTTAAAACCTATTGCAGTTAAATTTGTATTTCATACTTCAGGGGTTGATAAAGTAAGTACCAGCTATGTACTGAGTCAGTTTAATTCACTGTATTTCCCTTCTAAAATGTGCCAGTGTTAGATATCAATAATATTGACTCTCTTATTGTCATATTTTTGTTGACATAGACTGCCTTTGTTTCAATTAATTTTGAAAATAATGAATTTAAGTAAAATAACTGTTATTATACTGGAATTTGGAACATGAAATTTTGATGGTAGATTTTAATTTAGATCATTTTAAAATGAAGTTTGTCTTGTAGAACTAGGGGTAGTCTTGGGTGTGTTGGTGTCAAATGGGTGGGGATAGGCAAGAGTATATGGTGGGAATGACGAAATGCAGAATGAAAGAAGTAGGCAACAATTGTAAAGATTGGGTAAGGTTGAAGAGTGGTTATAGGGAGTGATGAGTAAGTGGTGGGGGAGACCAGTGATGCATGAGTTAGGGAAGATAGAAGGATGCAGAAGAAAGTAGGGGAGGGGAGCAGTAGGATGGTAATGATATGGTTGACAGTGGCAAGGACGAGTATATGTGTTATTTATATATATGTATGTATATGGATGGATGTGTATGTATATATAATAGAGAGACAAGCATGAGGAAATATTTAATATTTATAAGTATGAAAAATTATTACTGTAAATTGGTGACTAGTATCTTCATTTTAAATGTAGATACAGGAAGTTACTTGTGCTTTTCTTTGTAAACTATTTTGATTGCTAGTCAAGACATTGGGTGTTCTAGGACCCTGTACTGCTGATTTCTTCCGCAAAATAGGGATAACGGCAGCCCGTTGGAGAAATGAGCCCCATCAGGTGGCTACTGTAGTGAGTGTTGCTGGCCATTCTCCATGGTAACACCATCATGGTCATTACTGCGGGGCGTGGCTGAGCACCCCACTTGTTCAGGGATATGTGGCCTACCACTCCTCCATATCTGTCTTCTGCTGCTTTCCCCCCCTCCTTTTGTTTTCCTTTCTCATCTCTCTTCTTTCCTGTTTTTTTTTTATCTATGTGAAAGTTTTAACAGTTAAACTTAATTTGTATTGTACATATCAATACAATTGTTCTGTAATAAACGTCTGGAGGGAAATAGATTGGTTTTTAATTGTGAAAATTGTAATTTGAGACAGAAAGTCTGAGTACAAATGACAAAATATTTTCTTTGTTGCAATGTAAACTAGTCTTAACTGTGTTTCCTAACATATTTGCATGTTTATATCAGAATTTTCCCTTCAGTAGTGTATTTAGATAAAATTTTAAATGCTTACATTTTCATTGTTGATTTGGTCTTAGTCAATGAAATTTAAATTTTACATAAAATTTTCTTATATCTTTCATTGAAAGACAAAATATTGGTTGAGCTAGTTAGTGTCCACTTAATGCATATCTGTAACAGAAATAATCATAATCTCTTATTTTTTAGACCCAGATTAGCCCTAATCAATTAGGCCATCTTGTTTTTTATTATTCAGGCATAGTGCATGTTGGATTATATTATTCAATGTGTCTTCCATTTTTTTTAAAGATGGTAGAGTGAAAGTTGAAGAAATTTGGCTTCTATATTAATCAGGTTTATTAGCTGCATAGAGTTACATCGTCATCTGTAATATAGTTATGTGACGATAAATGTTCTTGAGTTTATCATTTCTGTTTTGATTCTTTAACAGATTTGTTTCACATAATATTAGTAGAAGAGTGATGTAAGTTGAGTGTAATTATAAGTTTGAAGTACAAAATTATTAAAGATTGATAAAAGCACAGAAATATTTAATGGTTGTTTTGTTTATTATGTTGGAAGACTGGAGGTAGAATTGGAATATTATGAATACTAGTGGGTATATATTAAATTTAGTTTGCAAGTAAGATGAAAATGTTTTTGAAGTAGTGAGAATAGGTTGCTTCAGGAATATTAAAGAAAGTGATTGTGTGAATGTACTAGTTACTGTATGTGTGATACAAGCAAGTATTGTTTGTTATGAATCTAGTTTGGAATTGAGGACAATAAACAAGATTCTGTTGAAAATTTTGTCATAGTTCTTAGTATGCAGATAAATATTTCAAGGTTTGAGTTCTTTGGTGCAAAGTTCACAAAACAAATTCTTCATACAAGGAGAATTACTTGTATGATTTTTTATTTCAGATTGAAATATCACTGTTTATGATGTGCTAAACTTCTCTTGAATAAGGTAGTATAACTGGGGGAAGAATCTTCTGCTAATAATACACATCTGAGCAAGAAGTGTTCCTTGTGAGGAGTTTTTGGAAGATTTTATTCTGATAAAATTTAGATTACAGAATACTATGGATTGGGGAATAAATATAAAGTATAGAATCATAGGCCTAAGAATGTGAGAATTGTTGAAGTGCGTATTCTGACAGAAACTGGCCTGTCACAGTGGAGATGCTGACAATGATTCAGTTTCTTTCAGATAACTTGCTGGCTATTTATAAAAACTGAACCCAAACTTTCTTGTAATATCATTTATTAGTAAACTTTGTAAACACAATAAATTGACGTTCCACAAGTTTTTGGAAATTAACTATTTTATTAATGTTTCTGTTAGTTTTTATTGTATTTTTTACAATATTATTAGCCATTACTCTATATATTCACTGATTGATTTTTTTGTTTTGTTATAGAGGTAGTAATGCAGTCCTCTGTACAATGAGTTTTTTTTTAATATAAATGGAATAGTTCTCTGTTTCAAAGATTTTTCAGCAGCATCTTTATATCACACAACAGCTAATACTGCTATAGCCTTTATTGTTTGTGTGACAAATTCATTTGTATGTAATTAGGTCTGCTGTAGTGAATGTGGGATTATACACAACTCAACTTCTTTCCCTACACTATGAATATTGATATGAATTCCCGAAAAAAAGTCTTTTTTTCTAATGAGAATAATTTCAGTATATTCTGCTAATCTATCTGACTTCATGCTTATTTTTAGAAATCTGAGGTGATAGTTTAAAATAATTTGTGTGGTGTGTCAATCATCTATTTATTTGGTTTTAGTAGCTTATAACCTATGTTAGAAATATTGATAGGTCTACCTAGCATGTAAATGTAAAATATGTTGAATTACTATTGGAATAATCATTGATTTGCTCTCAACCATTTTAGCTATAGGGTGTTTTGAATTATGAGCACTTTGGCACAATCCAAGTAGTAGGCAGGTGTTGGGAGTTTGTTTTCACTCTTAAATATACATAGGCTGCTTAGTCTCTTTGTCTAGCAATCTGATGTTATTGTTTAGCCCCAGATCAACCCTGATTGAGCAGGTCTATGAGGAGAGGCATTCTACTCGTTTCTTTTCATTATTTAAGGCAGTAAAAGGCGGCAAGCTGGCAGAATCGTTAGCATGCCGGACAAAATGCTTAGCGGTATTTCGTCCGTCTTTACATTCTGAGTTCAAAGTCCGTCGAAGTCGACTTTGCCTTTCATCCTTTCGGGGTCGATAAAATAAGTACCAGCTGAACACTGGGGGGGGTCGGTGTAATCGATTTACCACCTCTCCCAAAATTGCTGGCCTTGTGCCAAAATTTGAAATCATTATTATTATTATTAGTTCGTCCGTCGTTGTCGACGATGACCAAGCACATCACATAGGAGAAGAAGTCGAGGCAGGGTGTGTCCGGCTGTGGCCAATCAGTCCGATGCGTGCTCGAATGGCTCTGCCGCAGGTCGGGCACTGGTGGCCTGTTGAGACAGAAGGCAAAGAGTTAGCTCATTCTGATTGAACTAGCCCTTTCAGGCATTAATCTATGCAATCTTCGGGTTATTGTAGTAGTGGTGACAGTCATGCTTTACAATTTACGACTGTAGTGAGCTGGCTAAAATGTTTGTCTTAAATACATTCGTATAGGCTCCAGAGACCCCAGTTTTGCAAACTCTATTCTGACCAATCAGTGTGTAGCTTCACTGAATTACTTAAGCTGATTGGCGTTTGGTTTAGGCGTTTTGACCTTGGTTGAAGCAGTAATTGCTTTTCAACGTTCCTTTGTTACAATGATTCAATGAAATTAAATACACCAATTAAAGACTATTTGCACTATAGTAATTTCATCAATGTAGTATGGAATGTCAAAACAGCATTTCGACCACTAATACAAGTACAACATAGATTATCCGGAACGTTTGGCTCCAAAGCCTTTGCGGATTACTGATTTTTCTGAACCAGGGATGGTCACCTTGGTTAACACACTCAATGAAACACAGGTACCTGTACATTAGTATAAATGATACAACTTTATTAATACTGGACCGCGCAAGGTACCAGTAAACTGGTCCCGGAGGCCGCGGGAATTTGAAGTTCCTGCTCGTAGATTAGTACGGATTAAAAGAGGTTCCGGTCCATCAGTGTCCGGAAAGTCGATTCTGTACTTGTACTAGCAGATGATTCGCAGACAGAATAAACACTGAAAAATAGTGCAATTTAAGTCTATAGGAATGGGGTTTTTTTTTTCGGTTTTATATAAGGTTAAGAAGTTCGCTTTGCAACCACATATAAGCTGCAAAAACATTGCTATAAGGTCTTAAATTGCACTAATTTTCAATTTTTATTATGTTTGCTAATGCAGGTTTCGGGTTCGGTCCTACTGCATGGCACCTTGTGAAAATATTCTTAGCTATATGGTCCCGGGCCGACGAATGCATTATCAATGAATTTCGTTGACAAAAACTGTGTGGAAGTCTGTTGTAAATGTATCTGTGTGTCTGTGTTTGTCCCCGCTCCACCACCGTTTGATAACAGGAGCTGGTTTGTTTACGTCCCCATAACTTAGCAGTTCGACAAAAAACAACGATAGAATAAGTACTAGACTTTAAAGAATATCTATTGGGGTCGATTAAACCCTTCAAGGCGGTGCCCCAGCATGGTCGATGTCCAATGACTGAAACAAGTAAAAGCTCAAAAGATTCTCAATTCCATGTCTGTTATTGTTGTTCTTGTCACTGTTGTTGTGATTGTAGTTAACAATCAGTTTATCATAATATTACAGTTAATTAATTTAAAAAAGTCAATATTTAAATAAGAGATAAGGCGGCGAGCTGGCAGAATCGTCAGCACGCCGGACAAAATGCTTGTTGGCATTTCGTTCGTCTTTATGTTCTGAGTTCAAATTCCGCCGAGGTCAAATTTGTCTTTCATCCTTTCGAGGTCGATAAAATAAATATCAATTGAGCACTGGAGTCGATGTAATCGATTTACACCCTCCGGCAAAATTGCTGGCCTTGTGCCAAAATTTGAAACCAATATTTAAAGAAGAAACAAAGACTAAGAATGTGTTGTTTTATTAAAACCTTTCAACTGAAGAAAAGGAATCCAGGTTCAAATTTTAAAAAAATCCCGCTACAAGATACAATTAGTCCCACTTGTCTCCAAGATTCCTATAAGCGTAGCGTTCACTTTGAAAAACACTCCTGTAAATAATGGTTTCAAATTTTGGTACAAGGCCAGCAAGTTTGAGGTAGGTTGTAAGTCAATTACATCAACCCCAGTATTCAACTGGTACTCGTTTTATCGACCCCGAAAGGATGAGAGGCAAAGTCGACCTCGGTGGAATTTGAACTCAGAACGTAAAGTCGAACGAAATGCCACTAAGCATTTTGTCACTCCTGTAAATAATAGTATGAATTATTCAACTTGTAATTAGCTTACTGTATCAGTTTTATGGGTTTGGCTTAGGCAACAGGAAACTATCGTCTTTAATGGTATATAAGACACCCTTTTTGTCCCAAAAAATGTCTCAAAAATGTCACCCCGGGTCTTATATGTTGGGCATCCCTTATACTGATTTTTGTCCCCGACGTTCAGTTTTTACTGAATATGCGCTGTTAAAATTGGGGTGCGTCAAATATGCACGTATATCTTTTATGCCTTCAAATACGGTACTTCAGTCTAACTTCCGTCTATTGTTCAGATTGTGAACAAAAGTAGGAATGTGTTTAAAAAAAGCGAAAGAAAAGAATAAAGATCTAAATTATTGGGTTGTCAGATGAAAAGTGAATGAAATAATGTAAGAAACTGTATTCAGCAATTCACTTTAGTTTCCACAAAATTAAAAGAGTAAAACTTCGGCAATGTACTTGTCTGGCAAATACATTGTCTGAGACTAAAACTAAAAAAATGTGTTAAAACTAAAAAAAATTGCAGAGTGGGAGACACAAATGTGCCGCTTTAGCATGCGGTCAGTCTGGCCATTTACACTTTGGCGCGCATTCTAATCCTAATCCTAATCCAACCCTAACTAGGTCATTTCACAGAGCAGGCTACGGATACTGTGGTAGACATTACGCTAAAGTAGCACCGACATATATTGGTTTCAAATGTTGACACAAGGCAAGTAATTTCGGAGGAGGGGGTAAGTCGATTACATCGACCCCAGTGATCAACTGGTACTTATTTTATCGACCCCAGTAGAATTTGAACTCGGAACGTAAAGACAGACGAAATGTTGCTAAGCATTTTGCCCGGTGTGCTAACGATTCTGCCAGCTCGCTGCCTTAGCATCGACGCATACTAACCATTCAAACCACACAAAAGCTGCGAACTTCACATGTATTATTTCACATGTATTATTTGTTATATTTTACATTTACTTATGCAGTGAATTCGTGTCAGCAACCAGGTCGCAGTTGATGCGATGAAAATTTTGACACTAAATAATAAATATTTAAGTGAAGTCAACAGTTTTTATGCGTTTTTGAATGGCAAAATATGTGTCTTCCATGCTGTTGTAATTATTTTCAAAGTAAAACGAAAGAAAAAAATTCAGTATGTTTCAATAGGAAATTGTTAAATCCCTTTTCTTAGTTCTCAAAAGACTACAATGTCCAATGTGTCCTTCCTTTAAAAAAAAAAAAAAATTAAACGAAGTTATAGTTTGATTTGATGGAGATTTTGGTTGCTATTTCTAGCAAATGGAGTGACCACAGCAAGATTCTCTCACGAGCTTCATTGTGTGTAGAACTCTCTATTTTTTTTAATAGTTTCTCCTGTTTTTCACGTATCAAGGGAGGCTGTTCTAAACCTATTTAAGAGTAACCTCCCTTTATATATATTTCCGTGCAGTTCGGTCGCACATGTTTCTCAATAATGTGTTTAAATATATGAAGCAAACGGTGCACGTGAAGTCTAATGAAAATTGATGGTAAAACACAGTAAAAGTGAAAGCTAGTAATTTACTATTGGGAAATTCCCAGAGATAATTAATTTTGTGTAAGTGATAACAGTTCGTTATATTTCGAGACCATTTTCATCTTTCTTTGATATATATACTTTATCTTCCTTCTAACTATTATTGTTTGCTTTAGAAAGTTTTATTTACATAACTCCATTTTGGATTTTCCCCAGTCTGGCTATCTTTCTAAATAATACAAATATTGCTATGAAATTGTGCAGAGATACGTGTGTAAATAACGATTACGTTGATATCAATTCCTTTTAAATTATAGATTTTGTTTGTACCGTTTTAACCATTGCCGTTGCACAACATAAAACAAAATATGATAATCTGACATTATCCTAACGGATTATTATTCACTACCTGCATGAAATTAGAAAGCACAATAAACAAATTGAAAATATTACTGAATGCTTTCACTCAATATTATCGATTGTGTGTTGTAGGCTAAACGTAAACTTGGAATTTCCTTATATTTTGACTTCAAATTTCCTGTTGATATCAATCAAGATAATCTTTATCTTTTATCTGTGACTTGTTTCAGTCATTTGACTGCGGCCATGCTGGAACACTGCCTTGAAGGTTTTTAGTTGAATACATTAACTCCAGTATTTATGTTTTTTTTTCTAATATGGTACTAATTCTATGGGTGTCTTTTGCCGAACCGCTAAGTTACAAGGACAGTTGTCAAGTGATGGCGGGGAGGGGGTACGCAGACACGCATATATATATATATATATATATATATATATGACGGGTTTCTCCACAGTTTCTGTCTACCAAATTCACTGACCAGGCATTGATCGGTCTGGAGCTATTGTAGAAGACACTTATCCAAGGTGGGACTGAACCTGAAACGGGTCCTAAACCGGATATTAACCCCTGAAACCACGTGGTTGCCAAAACGAGCTTAAGCACACAGCCATGCGTATCACTGATTTTTTTTTTTTCTTTTTGTGCAGTGATACCAGAGAAGGAATTTCAGTTGTGGAAACAAGGTCTGGAATCTACGGGCCTTAAGAGTTAATTTAGCAAAGACCAAAGTAGGAAAACGGACATATCACAAATCCCTTCATGGAGATAGCCCTGCTCGATATGTCGAAAAGGTGTTGGTAGAAACTCCATACAGTGTATTCTGTAAGCTATGGACACATAAGTGGTGCAGCGGTATCATGGTTAAGAGAGAATAGTCTTCCTCAAATGTCTGGGGGGATCCTTAGAAGTAGTAAATAACTTCTGTTACCTAGGTGATGAAGTTTGCAGTGGAGGAGGAAGTTCTGAAAGCGTAGTTGCTAGAATAAGAACGGGCTGGGCAAAGTTCAGAGAGCTACTACCTTTGTTGGTAACAAAGGACCTCTCCCTCAGAGTGAAAGGCAGATTGTATGATGCCTGTGTACGTATAGCTATGCTGCATGGCAGTAAAACATGGGCAATGACTACAGAGAACCTGCAAAGGCTTGAAAGATATGAAGCCAGCATGCTCTGCAGGATGGGTAAAGTCAGTGTGCATGTATGACAGTCTAAATGATTTAAGAGAAAAATTGGGTATAAGAGGCATCAGGTGTTGCATGCAAGAGAGAAAACTGTACTGATATGGTCATGTGATGCATATGGATGAGGACAGCTGCTTAAAGAGGTAAAGATCTCTAATTGTGGAAGGGGTAAACCCAAGAAGACTTTGGACGAGGTGGTGAGAAAGGATCATTGAGGAGATGGCAAGGGGCCAAGACTTCTGGCAATTTGCTGTGCTTGAGAAGACACGTCAAGCTAAGTAAAACTGTGGCCATCCATCCATACAGGCAGGTCCTTTATGGCCTGTGCCGGTGCCATGTAACAAGCACTCCTGCTGGTGCCACGTAGAAAGCACCTGTGCCAGCACCATCTGAAGAGCACTTGTGCCAGTTCCACATAACAAGCACTCGTGCTGGTGCCATGTAGAAGGCACCTGTGCCAGCACCATGTGAAGAGCACTCAATAATGATCATGAGCAAGTTATTGAATGGTTATAGTCTACAACTTTGAAAACATATCTGAGCAAAATTTCATTAAAAAATATACTTTATGAGTTATGAGGAAAGGAAACTGGAGGACAAGGTACACCAAATTCTAGTTCTGCCATTTTAACCCTTTTGTTACTATATTTCTGTTGTAAAACACTGCCTTAGTTTCATTTAATTTTGAAAATAAGGAATTTATTAAAATAACTTTGCCATTATTAAGCTGGTGTTTGGAACATAAATTAACACAAAATTTTGATGGAAGGTTTTCAAACAAAAAGTTTATATCAGAATTTGAGGTTTTAGACAGGTTGGTATAAAAAAAAAGGTTAATGGTGTTTTTGCTTGTTTTCTTGTTTTTCCTATTTCTGTTTTTTTTTGAAATTTTTACTGCTCTGAAAAGGAAATCAAACTTTATATTTAAGTATATGTGGTCAATGCACCTATTTAGTTTGAATTAAAAACTTTGAATAAACATAGGTGTAGACATGTCTGTGTGGTCAAGAAGCAACCATGTGGTTTCAGGTTAATTTCCATTGTGTGGTACCTTGGCCAAGTGTCTTCTATATCCCCAGGTCAACCAATGTTTTACGAGGGAATTTGGGAGACAGAAACTATGTGGAAGTCCATTGTGTGTGTATGTATGTATATATATATATAAATATCTTTTATTTTTTGACTTGTTTCAGTCATCAGACTGGCCATGCTGGGGCACTGCCTTGAATTGTTAGTCGAATGAATCGACCCTAGTACTTATTGTTTCAAACCTGGTGCTATTCTATCGATCTCTTTTGCCGAACCACTAGTTAAGGGGATGTTAACTAACCAACACCAGTTGTCAAGCAGTGGTGGGGAACAAACACAGACACAAGGACACACACATAGATATATACATATATATGACAGGCTCCTTTCAGTTTCTGTCTACCAAATCCACTCACAAGTCTTTGGTCGACCCGAGGCTATAGTAGAAGACATTTGCCCAAGGTGCTATGCAGTGAGACTGAACCCTGAACCATATGGTTGGGAAGCAAGCTTCTTACCACACAGCCACACCTGCGCCTATATATATCTTATTTTTTCACTTGTTTCAGTCATTAGACTGCAGTCATGCTGGGACATTGCCTTTGAAGAGTTTTTAAAAGCACCCAGCCCACTCTGTTGAGTGGTTGGCATTATGAAAGGGCATCCAGTCGTAAAAACCATGCCAAAACAGACAGTGGAGCTTGGTGCAGTCCTCTGGACTGTCAACTCCTGTCAAACCGTCCAACCCATGCCAGCATGGAAAATGGACATTAAATGATGATGATGATGAATCGACCCCAGTACTTACTTTTTTTGTAAGCCTGTTACTTATTCTATCGGCCTCTTTTGCTGAACTGCTAAGTTACAGGGATGTAAACACCAACACAGGTTGTCAAGCGGTGGTGGAGGACAAACAAAGCCACACACACGCACACATGTATATATATATATATATATATATGGAGTACATGGCTCCAGAGATTCTAATGCGGACGGGTCATGGCAAAGCTGTCGACTGGTGGAGCCTCGGGGCATTAATGTATGATATGTTAACAGGATCAGTAAGTATTAATTAATTATAATCAATAATTCAGGCGCAGGCATGGCTGTGTGGTAAGAAGCTTGTTTCCCAACCACATGGTTCCGGGTTCAGTCCCACTGCGTGACACCTTGGGCAAGTGTCTTCTACTATAGCCTC